>OY856186.1:66642053-66976053 GCA_963693315.1 Diogma glabrata
ATATATCATGAGAATAGAAATATTTGTTTCAAATAATATAGAAATTAAATTAAATTTAAGGAATTTGCATTTGAAACAAATTCCATGTCTGTTGGTTCAACACTCGTTTTGATTTTCTCCACCGAGCTGTGGTCAACCATTATTATTGCCTTCCGTTCGTATAGATAATTATACCTAGCAGTTTGTAGAGATTACATGGACTATTTATCGATCTAATGTAGGTCATAACACTAATCCACCAAAGATTATCGACAGCACAGGATATATCAATAAAATGCTACGTAGAGTGACCCCTCCGGAAACCATTCTGCTTATCGGACAGCCCACCATTTAAATCGATGCATTTTTGTAGCATATTAATGATAACTTTTTCAAAATTTTTGTTCAGTACGGAGAGTAGAATAATTGGACGCTATGATTTGGGATCTGAAAGATCCTTATCACCAACTATAATAACTCGACAAATTTTCCACTTCTTTAGAAATACACCAAATCTGATGCAGCCGTTGAAGAGTTTTAAGCAAGTAGTAGCTAAAACCTTCCAGTTCTGCTGTATACAACTTTACTTCTATTTGATCAGAACCAGGGGCCTTGCCACGTTTTAAACTAATTACAACCTCTTCTGGTTTATTGGCTGTGAAGTTCGAATCATCACGAGAGTCATATTAAAGCTACTCAAAGCAAAGCTACCCTTCTGATTTCCGCGTGCTCAGGAGAGTCTTCCGTTTAATCTGGTAGCAATGTGTCAAGCAATACTTTGTTTGAGGTACTCCATGAGTGCATGCTATTTCCGTTTGAAGAGACGGTAACATGCACCCTACTTTGAGTAAGCTTCCCTGTCTAATATTTGTATATAAAGTCCCATGGATCGTTGTTGCTTACCTCCATTACAAGTTTCCTGAAGCTTTCCGATTTAGTTGGTTTAACCTTCCGTGTGTATGTGTTTTGAAGGTTACGGTATGCAGTCTGTTTTAGAAAGTTGAATTGAAAATTTTAAGGCCATCGACAATCCAGCTATTATAAATCACTGGTGGTTTTTTCGCAATGAAGCTGGGGCTCTTTAAAAAGTTTGAGTCGACAGATTACCACTGAGTGTTAATCCTTTTGTTGTCTCTAAAGATAGTAACAACATCAGAACACTACTGCCTATTGTGGACAGAAATTAGTAGTACGGGACCTTCTCTTGTCCTAATATTGATCGTTTCTTAATCAATTGAATAAATCAACCGTCAACGCTAGCACGACACGATCAACACTCTTGACACTCGATACGTTAAACCCACAACACGTTCAACAAGCTAACTAGAGAAGATATGCTGGCATATTTTTTGTAAGTAAATATGTAAATGTATTTTCCTCATAAATAAAACAAAACTGTTGTCTGTAATATAAGTCTGTTTTGGTAAAACACTAAATCTTAAGAAACAAAAAAATGTACTTGTGGATTTCTTCATCTTTGAAAATTAATTTTTTGAAAAATTAAAACTGAAAAACTTCATGTAAAATAAATAAAAATATTTTCAATGTATGTTTTTTATAAATCCTTTTTTAACACCTTTTGAACTTAAAAATGTTCAATAGAATCAGTAAGCTTGATTTTAGTAAATGACACAAAGTACAAAAAATTTCAAACCCAGAACATATGCATCTTAATGGATGTATTATGGGTTTGAAAAATAATCTTGCTCGATTAGTCACTGCAGAACACATAAACAAAAATGCGATTACTGTTCCTTTAAGAATAATTCTTTTTAGAATACGTTATGCTCTGAAAAACACATCTCAAACTTTGCAGCGTGCAATGGACGAAGGGGTCCAAAAACTTTACTTTGTGTTTTGAACATAGCTACTACGTTTTGGTGGCACCTAATTCACCTGAGGAGAACCAAAATATTTACGCCTACTTTTTCAAAGATCTATTGACTATGATATTAAAATCAAACTTGCTAAATGCCTATTTGGTATAACTTATCTCGATTTTAAGAATTATGAAATCATAAAGCATGTCAATGCATAATTTGCCCCACTCTACATTACTTAGCCAAGCGAGAGATTTATGGGAATGGTTAATTATTACCATAGATAGATTCATACCATATTTAACCGAGCAAATGTATTATTTTCATGGCTGTCTTAAAAAGATTAAAATGTTGGTTTTAATCTGGTTGTCTGTAGCATATTAATGATAACTTTTCAAAAATTTTGTTCAGTACGGAGAGTAGAATAATTGGACGCTATGATTTGGGATCTGAAAGATCCTTATCACCAACTATAATAACTCGACAAATTTTCCACTTCTTTAGAAATACACCAAATCTGATGCAGCCGTTGAAGAGTTTTAAGCAAGTAGTAGCTAAAACCTTCCAGTTCTGCTGTATACAACTTTACTTCTATTTGATCAGAACCAGGGGCCTTGCCACGTTTTAAACTAATTACAACCTCTTCTGGTTTATTGGCTGTGAAGTTCGAATCATCACGAGAGTCATATTAAAGCTACTCAAAGCAAAGCTACCCTTCTGATTTCCGCGTGCTCAGGAGAGTCTTCCGTTTAATCTGGTAGCAATGTGTCAAGCAATACTTTGTTTGAGGTACTCCATGAGTGCATGCTATTTCCGTTTGAAGAGACGGTAACATGCACCTACTTTGAGTAAGCTTCCCTGTCTAATATTTGTATATAAAGTCCCATGGATCGTTGTTGCTTACCTCCATTACAAGTTTCCTGAAGCTTTCCGATTTAGTTGGTTTAACCTTCCGTGTGTATGTGTTTTGAAGGTTACGGTATGCAGTCTGTTTTAGAAAGTTGAATTGAAAATTTTAAGGCCATCGACAATCCAGCTATTATAAATCACTGGTGGTTTTTTCGCAATGAAGCTGGGGCTCTTTAAAAAGTTTGAGTCGACAGATTACCACTGAGTGTTAATCCTTTTGTTGTCTCTAAAGATAGTAACAACATCAGAACACTACTGCCTATTGTGGACAGAAATTAGTAGTACGGGACCCTTCTCTTGTCCTAATATTGATCGTTTCTTAATCAATTGAATAAATCAACCGTCAACGCTAGCACGACACGATCAACACTCTTGACACTCGATACGTTAAACCCACAACACGTTCAACAAGCTAACTAGAGAAGATATGCTGGCATATTTTTTGTAAGTAAATATGTAAATGTATTTTCCTCATAATAAAACAAAACTGTTGTCTGTAATATAAGTCTGTTTTGGGTAAAACACTAAATCTTAAGAAAACAAAAAAATGTACTTGTGGATTTCTTCATCTTTGAAAATTAATTTTTTGAAAAATTAAAACTGAAAAACTTCATGTAAATAAATAAAAATATTTTCAATGTATGTTTTTATAAATCCTTTTTTAACACCTTTTGAACTTAAAAATGTTCAATAGAATCAGTAAGCTTGATTTTAGTAAATGACACAAAGTACAAAAAATTTCAAACCCAGAACATATGCATCTTAATGGATGTATTATGGGTTTGAAAAATAATCTTGCTCGATTAGTCACTGCAGAACACATAAACAAAAATGCGATTACTGTTCCTTTAAGAATAATTCTTTTTAGAATACGTTATGCTCTGAAAAACACATCTCAAACTTTGCAGCGTGCAATGGACGAAGGGGTCCAAAAACTTTACTTTGTGTTTTGAACATAGCTACTACGTTTTGGTGGCACCTAATTCACCTGAGGAGAACCAAAATATTTACGCCTACTTTTTCAAAGATCTATTGACTATGATATTAAAATCAAACTTGCTAAATGCCTATTTGGTATAACTTATCTCGATTTTAAGAATTATGAAATCATAAAGCATGTCAATGCATAATTTGCCCCACTCTACATTACTTAGCCAAGCGAGAGATTTATGGGAATGGTTAATTATTACCATAGATAGATTCATACCATATTTAACCGAGCAAATGTATTATTTTCATGGCTGTCTTAAAAAGATTAAAATGTTGGTTTTAATCTGGTTGTCTGTTACAAAATTCAAGCTTTCATATTAAAACGTGTGTTTCAAGGTTTTGCTGTTGCAGTAGTACTAGAGCCCAGACCACATAAAAAAGGATGTTGGTAACCCTTAGGATTTTTTTCTAATAAGCTTGTGGAGCAAATATGTTCCAGTTTTGATCGCGAGTTATTTGCTGTCTTTCTAGGAACCAAGCCTTTTCGTTACTTTGGAAAAATCGTTTGTTCCTTATGCTCACTGACCACAAACAAAAGTTTCTGTCTTTGACTCCCTTCGAGACGATAGATGTGACATTTAACGCCTCAAAGATAGAGAGAAATCTTCGTCCGGCGTGTTATCTTGATTTCATTTCTCAGTTTCAATAAAATGTTCGACATATCTTTGGCAAATATAATCATGAACTGAAGAAATGGCGATTAATTTTACAATTGCCTTGATGTTGATCTTTAAAACTTCTGGGCAGAACTTATCAGTTGTAATTTCCCAAGGGCGGTGATAATTCGAAATAATTGTTTGCCAAAAATTTCGAAAGCAAGTATATGGATAAAAGCACGAGGCCGTAGGCCGAGGGCTTTTATCAATACCACTTGCTTGAGGAATTTTTCAAAAAATTATGAGAAATTATCAACGAACGAGGGGAATTCGTTTAGAAAATTTTTTTGGCATTTTTCATTTCTTTATATATTTTTTATGAATTATACGTTGGCTTACTGTGATATCAGTTAATTATTTCAAAATTAGATTGATGATTTTTAATATCCCAGTTGGCCAGACGACGTATATTTGTTATTAGTATAATTCAAATTTTATTGGTCAAATTGAATGATGTCATTATTTAGAGAATTTCATTGCAATGGTTTAAATTAAAATAACACTAAGGCAAACAATTTTCAGATTAATTCCTGACCATTTCTTGTGATTGAATCAAAAACAAAGAATTATCACAAAATACCTAAAACCTCTTTGATCGTAAGTTATGTAATCACAACCCATTTCATTACAATAAAATCCCCAGTTTACATCAAATTTTTAACTTTAATTAATTGATTTGAAGATAAATAATAAAAAAAATTAAATTAAATAAAACTAAAAGAAAAATAATATATCATTGAACTATCCTGTGAAGTTTAAAAACAATTCATCGTCTTCAGTTTGTTTTTTATTTTTCTCCATTGTTTTTCAAAAACAAAACAACAGCAAGTAAAAATAATGTAAGAAAAACAATGATCCTTGGAGAGTATAAGAAATTGATAAAATAGAAAAATAAATTTTGTTTTTTTCCGTTGCTTAGTTTCCGACTATTCAGAATAAAAACATTAAAACATTTTTTTTTCGTTTTAATTAAAAGTGGGTCATATTAATTATATTTTTTTTATTTTATTTTATTACTATTATTTCTAGATTTTATAGAAATTCTATTAAAAGTTTTTAATTTTCTCATTTTTTTTTATATATACGAGTAATATCAGTTTCTTTTAGTGCTGGAAAAAATTTTAATGAAAAAGAAAATAAACAGAAAACTATAAGTATTAAGGAAAATATAAGTAACAACGTCGAAAATAAGAATATTGTAAAACTTTGCAAATAATATTTTGTAATGTACAGTTAGAGCTTGACAAGTAAGACATTGGTTTTATTTGGGCTAATAGAGTTATGGAAAATGATTGTGTTAGTAGTAGTCATTCAAAATTATTCAATTTCAAATTACCCAGTTACTCGATTCTTACCCCCACTTTTTTTTGACATTTCTCGACCCTTTTGGACCTACTGATTCTAAAAAAGTAAAAAAAAATGTATGTCTGTCTGCCGGCCGGCCGCACAGTGGGATTTTTTGTGCAATAAGTCATTTTTTCGACACATAAAATTTAAAAATGTAATGATGCAGTTTTGTAGAAAATTGATTCAGTATGAAGAATCCATAAATTGTATCCCAAAAAACGTTTATTTGTCTTTGAAATAATGAAGTAAAGTCACATGTAAATTTTGGTCCAAAATATTGAAAACTGTTTACGCACTTCTATAGTGTTTGTACGTAATAGTGATGGGAACAATCGAATGATTTCAACAATCGAATAAATAGTAATCGACATGTTGTAACAATCGAATAATTATTCGAAGTGTTTTTTTGTCGTCAACAAAGTAGAACACACACACCCCTAGGGTCACAAAACTAAAAAACTCGTTGGATTTTGGCCACTTCATTTTCAGTTAAAAAAAAAACTTAATAATAAAGAAATTATGTTTCTATTAGGTAAGGATGAATATGTCTATATGCGTATTTTCAGTATTGAGTTAAACGATCTAGCCACATATTTTAAAAATTAATATCACATCGACTTTCAGTGTTTTATTCTAACTTGTTTGGTTAGCACTTTCAAAGTTTAAGTGTAATGGATGAGGCCAATTTATCCAATGGAGTAACACTAGACAATTTTAAATTTAGAGTTTTAAGAACTCAGAAGTATAGCTAAAAATACTATATGCTGGTTCATTGGCACTTTTGTAAAAATCAATAAACTTATGTTGTAAGCCAGTTACTCATAAAAAGTACTGTATTGTAATAAAACAAGTTTGGCTTCTTTTGCTTGACGAATCAATCATTACATTAGTGAAAACAACAAATTTTGATCTTTTATTGCCACTATGATGTCTTCCAATATTTTAGGACCCAAAACATTCTCAACTTTGCTTCCGCCTTCGTTCTAATACTCTAGAAGATGGCCTAAGTGAGAATCCAGAAGATGGCCTAACAAGGTAAATATACATAAACAGTAAAATTATAAAAAAACTTTGTCTTCTTTATTTTTTCCATTAAACTTATTAAATCAGTTATCTGCGTAAAGTAACAACAGATTAACATTATGTGATTTGTCCATTTTATTCATTTGAAAAACATTTATATTGAATACTTGTTTACAGTGAAGGCCTTGCCCGCTTATCTATTCGTAAACTAATCAGCAGTTAATTCGTCTAAAATTACTTTCATCACAAACGGCTATAATTAATCTTTTGGTACAGTGGTAAGGGTGTCATATCTTAAACCTATAAATCCTACAATCGTTATAGATAAATTTCATAAAACAATATTTCAAAAAAATCTTCAGCAAACACTTTGAGTTTCACACTTTAATGTCTTGATACCTGTTACATCTAAAGTTTGATAAATCAACAGTCATAACTCAACAATAATCAAACTACGCAAAACCAATATATTTAACAGACAAGTTTGTTTAATTTCTCCTACTTAATGAAATCCCAAAAATGTTAAGATTTAACAATAAACTAAAAATTCTAATTAAAATCCTCGTTTTAATTCCGTATAATATTTTTGTCAAAATCAATAAATCCAATTTTTTCAATGACAAAAAAAGTAATTTATTTACAACGGAAAAATTGTATTTAAATATAAATAAACAACGGATATATACTTCTACAATATGCATAAAATTCTTCTGTTCTTTTTTTCCAAAAGTAATTCATTCACTACCAAGAAAAAAAAGTCCAGCGGCAGGTATATCCGCTAGAAAAAGGTAGATTTCTTGATCAGACAGATATGCATACAAGTAGAATCAATGTATCAAATTAGTTGAAATCAAAAAACTAAATAGAAACGGAATTATCCAACAAATTTCACAAAAGACATTTAATACATTAACCGAAACTACTTTATGCAATTTCGGAACAGTTTTGTTTAATTTGGTTAAAATTAGTCATAACATATTAAATCCACCAAAGATCAAATAAACGTCCAATAAAGATCAAAAGAACTACGTGACAACTACAATTATACCATCACACATAATTTATAATCAAACATTATTAAACAATTTTAATTAAAAATCATCTTTGTGTTGTATTTTTTTGTTCTCATTTAATCTTTTTTCAAATACATAGTTTACTTAGTGAAAAAAAATAAAAATACAAACAAAAGAGCAGCATATGATAATTTTCCTTTGGTATTAAATGGCTTGAGATTTGTCTGTAATAGGTTCATTATATTGCTTATAAAAATGAAACCTTTTGGGTTAGAAAGCTGGAATTTTGTGAGGCTATAGTTTAAAAATTGTCTTAATAGTTAAGATGAATTTAAATAACATAAACTCAAACATGATGAAATCATTGCCTTTTGCGTTTGTTTTCATTTCAACAGACCAGGGTCCTCAACCTTTAGACCTGAACTATTTTTTTTTTAAATTTTGGAAAGATTTATATTGGAACTTTGTGTAAAAAAGTTTTCAAGTGTGAGCTTGCCCATTTCAGCTAGATCAAGGACAGCAAAGTTTAGCAAATTTTTAAAACAGCTGATTTTTCAGGAACCTGGAACGTCAAAGTTGTCATTTGGATAAAAATGATAGAAATATGTTCAAATATTCAATATTTATAAATTTTATTAAAATATTATGATTCAAACGGAAGTTATAGCGCCCTAGATTATTCGACATTTTAGGCTCTAGCCGCTTAACTGGTACCCGGATATGGCCAGTTCACGAACTTGTCCAAGACATTATTTGCCAAAACACACACAAAAAATTATTTTGGTGTAGGTCGAAAAATGCGACCGTGAGAGTGCCGCCAAATTCCGTTATATCTCATATCGTTATATATATATATATATATATATATATATATATATATATATATATATATATATATATATATATATATATATATATATATATATATATATATATATATATATATATATAAATTTTTTTTTCATTTTGATTTTCCGTCTCCGCTTATCATATATAGTCGTTTGGCACCAAAATTTTTCCGAAATTCCGAGATGAAGCACATACCAATAGGTAGATTTTTATATGAAATCTACCTAATACATATTTAAATATAAATAAACAACGCACATACATATACTTTCACAATTTATTCATTAAATTATTTTACTCCTTTATCTCAAAAAACGAAACAAAATGTTTTACTATAATCTATTTATGACAAATTGAAGTATCCTCAAAACAAAGCACAAAATAAAATTTTTCTTCAAATACTTTTTCATTGATGTAATATTTTTTATTTCATTGTTATTGTACTACTATACATATAAATATATAAAGCCGATGTTTTAACAACTCGTTTTTAGGACCTAGATTGGGATTTAATTAATTGTTGAATCACTAATTTCCAAATGAATGATAAACAAAACAAAACTACCAAGTACCTACGCCTATTATAAAAAATAATGTAAAATTATCATTCCTTGATATTATTAGGATATTATTGTTCTATTTATAATTTTTCCAAATAATAACTCACATCAATTATCAATTTTTTCAGCAAAATATTTTTTTGTAGGGATTAAAATACAAAGATACACAAACAAATATTTATCAATAATATATATAAAATAATTCTTCAATTATTCCTTTTAAATTTTGATAAAATATTAAATAACTATAGCTCAAAGCTTTTTAGATTTTTCATTGTATAGTTGAAGTATTTTCAGAAACATTTTGCAAATAATTTTTTAAATCAAGAAAAGAAAACTACCTAAGGACCAAGTTCAACTATTTTTCAACCTCTCGATAACTATTTATTCGATTGTTCCATTCAATTACTAAAAGAAAATAGTTATTCAAATAAAAACACTTCGAATAAAAAAACCTTTCGAATAAAAAAACTAGTAGTAAAAACACTTCAAATAAAAAAACACTTCGAATAAAAAAACCTTTCGAATAACAAAACTAGTAGTAAAAACACTTCGAATAAAAAAACCTTTCGAATAACAAAAATAGTAGTAAAAACACTTCGAATAAAAAAATTAGTAATGAAAACACTTCGAATAAAAAAACTAGTAATAAAAACACTTCGAATAAAAAAACTAGTAATGAAAACACTTCGAATAAAAAAACTAGTAATGAAAACACTTCGAATAAAAAAACTAGTAACTATTTTTATTCGAATGAATTTTTTATTCGGTGTCTGTTATGAACAATCGAATAATTCGAAATGTTTCAACAATCGAATAATTCGATTGTTTTTATTCGATTGTTCCCATCACTAGTACGTAAGATAACTTTATTGCTCTAATTTAAATAGTGATTTTTTTTCAAATATAGCCTTTTCTGCGTATTTAAAAAAAAAAATTATAAAGTTCGCTCATATGGTTTAAAAGATATGATAGAATAAAATTTGTTCTATAATGTGCCGTAATTGCAAACTTCCTTGGAAGAAAAAAAAGGTTGCTCGGTCGTGCTAGGTGCTCCCGCTATAATAAAACGAAAGGTAAGACTCCATACTATCAATTAAAAAAAAAAAAGTTTAAATAATTAATAAACTTTTATAAAATCATCAAATTTTTAAAATCATAAAATCATGAAATTTTGGGTTCTATGGGCGTTGGGTAGTGGGCGTGACCAATTTTGATGAAACTTCATTTTATTCTTAATTGAGGTAATAAAAGGCTCTGTGCCAAATTTCAAAAACTTAGGGCCAAAAATAAATTTTGGGTTCTATGGGCGGTGGGGTAGTGGGCGTGGCCAATTTTGACGAAACTTTATATTTTTCTTAATTGAGCTAACCAAAGGCTCAGAGCAAAATTTCAATATTCTACGAGCACTCCTTATATTTTTTGCCAAACATTGTATGAACAAATCCCACTGTGGGCCGTCACAACCGACGAAATCTAGAAAACCGCTGGACGGATTTGAAAAAAATTTTTTTTCTAAAAATGACTTTACTCAATGGGAAAAGCCAAAAGGACGATGTGTTAGATAACTGTACCGGACGTGTGTCAAAAAATCGTCAAGTGTGTCAAAAGAAGGAAATTTACATATTTTTTGCTTAAAAAACGTTCATTTTAAGTCATTACGAGAAGGAACATTAAATTTGGAGAAATCTTGATGGCGCGATTGGTATGTGAGACCAAAATCTAGATTATTGCATTATAAGTTTGTCAAGAAAATGTTGTCAAGTGTGTCAAAAGAAAGATTTTTATTAATTTTTTACCCAATTTTTTGGAAAAAACTAAAATTAATAATTTGTATAACATGAAAATATATAATATTGTTACGTTTTTCCAAACTTCCTTCGAATTTGCCTAACTCACAATTCGATAAACGCAATCCCCAATCTCTTCCTGAGTTCGATCACTGATTAGTAAGCACAAACACCAGGTTTTATTAAGTCTTCAACTCCTTGATTGTTCCACAACAACAGGAAAACAATACAGCAAACAATATTCCTAACTAGAATATTCTTCCAACAGCTTCGAAACTACAACGGTTTATTGTAGAAATTTCCAGTTCACAACGTTCAAAATAATACACAAAGTATTTCTACTCAATAACACAATTATAACTTTATTTACAAAAACTAATTTTAAATATCACTTTTATAATTTTAACTTCACTGTCACACGTTTAAAATAAAACTAATTCATAACTACAAGAAGTAATTTTCTTATATACTTTCTGCAATACTTCTAGATAATTCGACATCACTTTCCAGAAACCTTGAGAAAATATTAGAATATTCGATTATTTTACGTTATGTTGATTTGATTCATAAAATCGTTTATGTTGACCCTATTTCTAAGAAGAGACAACAACAACAATATTCATTTCATTAATCTGTGTAGTATTTTGTTGATTTGATTTTCCTAGAAGTGACCGTAATCGTCTAGATTTTTCTGTAATCGTCTAGATTTTTCTGCAATCGTAACAATACCCTCCACTTAAGCCTGTTCGTCCCGAACAGGATCTAGCTCTCCTTTGTATAAGGCCAATCTTTCCAAATGTACTACTTTCGCTTCGCCTCGATGTCCTTTCTTAATTCTATAAACCACGTCATTCAACTTGGTTATAATGTTGTAAGGTCCTTCCCATGCAGCTTGCAGTTTTGGTGATAACCCTCGTTTTCGTTGTGGATTGTGTAGCCATACTAATTGTCCTTCTTCAAAACCTTTATTATTAGATCTTATATCATATCGGGCTTTCATTCTATCACTGGTCAGTTGTATCTTCTGCCGAACAAGCTTGTGAATATCCTCAAGGTTCTCCCGGATTTGGTTGACGTATTCTTGCGCAGACAATGATGTTGATGGTACCGCTCCAAATTTGAGGTCGCCAGGAAGTCTTAAATCACTTCCAAAAATAGTTTGAGCTGGTGTCATGGTCGTGGTGTCATGAACTGCTGATCTGTATGCCATCAAAAATAAAGGAATGTGTTGATCCCAGTTACGTTGATTCTTACTGACCACTTTAGCTAGAAATTCCTCCAAAGTAGCATTGAATCTCTCAACCATCCCATCTGACTGTGGGTGTGAAGCTGTCGTCCTCGTTTTGTTAATCCCCAGCATTTGACAAATTTCCTGGAATACAGCTGACTCGAAGTTCCGTCCCTGATCGGTGTGGATCTCCATAGGAACTCCATAGCGGCTGATCCAATTATTTATCACAGCTTCAGCGATTGTGGTTGCTTCCTGGTTGGGAATCGCACACACTTCCGGCCACTTACTGAAGTAGTCCATGATCACAAGCACATATTTATTCTGATTATCAGTTGTTGGAAATGGTCCCGCTACATCCATTGCGATCCTTTCAAATGGAGCACCTACATTGTATTGCTTCATTTTTCCATGACTTCTTCGTGCGGGTCCTTTCACCGCCGCACATTTATCGCATTTTTGACACCACTCCACAATTGATTGCCGAGTCCCTGACCAGTAAAACCGTTGTCGTATTTTTGCAAGAGTCTTATTGATCCCAAGGTGACCTCCACTCGTTCCTTCGTGATACTCCTTAAGTACTGCTTCTATTTTCGCTTTTGGTACCACTGTAAGGGATTGCTTTATCTTGCCATCTGAGCTTTCCCATACTCTCTTTAAACATCTATTCTCTAACTGGAGACTGTCCCATTGCGCCCAGTACGCCTTCAAAGTTGGAGTTTTATCAAAAATTTCTCCTCATACTGGTTTCAGCCCTTTTCCTTGAACTCGATGATGGGTGCAAGATCCGGATCTTCTAATTGATCTTTTCTTATGGCTTCAGCAGTCCATTCATTGTCCGGTAGCACTTGTAGTAATCGGACATCGATGATGTTCTCCTTATTTTCTTGACGACTGCAATGCTTGCATTCAACTTGACAGGGTCGTCTCGATAATGCATCAGCGTTCCCATGTGCAGTACCCTTCCGATGTTCAATGTCCAAATCGTACGCCTGCAACCGTTCGATCCAACGTGCTACTTGTCCCTCTGGATTTTTGAACTGAAGTAGCCATCTTAACGCACTATGGTCAGTTCTCAGATGAAATTTCTGACCATACAAGTATTTATGAAAATGTTTGACGCATTCCATAATGGCCAATAATTCCTTCCGGGTAACACAATAATTTCGCTCCGGCTTTGATAACATTTTGGAGAAATAAGCTATCACCTTTTCCTGACCATCTATTTTCTGCGACAATACTCCTCCTATACCTTCATTACTGGCATCAGTATCCAAAATAAACTGAACATTTGGTATAGGATAGGATAGAATTGGAGCCGTACACAATCTCCTTCGGAGCTCCACAAATGCTTGTTCCTGAGGTTCATTCCATTCAAATGCTTTATCTTTTCTTGTTAACTCATGCAGACTTTTGGCAACGTTGGCGAATCCTGGCACAAACCGTCTGTAATATGTGCACAATCCAAGAAGCTTCGTAGTTCATGTAGGTTCTTTGGTCTTGGCCAGTTCATAACTGCTGCAATCTTGTCAGAATCTGTATGAATTCCCATTGCCGTAACCTTGTGTCCCAAATATTTTACTTCTTCCTTGAAAAGTGAACACTTTTTGGGACTTAACTTTAAACCGGCTTCTTGCAACCTTTCCAGTACCTCCGCCAAGTTCCTCAAGTGGTCATCAAAGTCTTTTCCCATGACGATGATGTCATCCAAATATACAAGGCATGTTTTCCAGTGCAAGCCTTTTAGTACCCGTTCCATTAATCTCTCGAAAGTTGCGGGCGCGTTGCATAACCCAAATGGCATGACATTAAATTGCCATAGTCCATTCCCTACACTGAACGCTGTTTTCTCCCGATCTTCATCCGCAACTTCAACCTGCCAGTAACCACTCTGCAGATCCAATGTTGAAAACAATTTTGAGCCCGATAATGTATCCAGTGTATCATCAATCCTAGGCAATGGGTAGCTATCCTTCTTCGTAACTATGTTTAGTTTCCTGTAGTCAACACAAAATCTCAAGCTCCCATCTTTCTTGCCAACTAACACCACAGGTGAGCTCCAGGGACTGTCTGAAGGCTCAATCACACCAGCTTCTTTCATATCTCTCACCATTTTATCAGCTTCCTCTCATTTAGCTAATGGTAATCGTTTTGGTGCCTGGCGTATCGGCTTTTCTGCTCCGGTGTCAATACGATGTTTTACCATATTGGTTCTGCCATTCCCTTCAGGTGTACTACAGAATACAGACTTGTGCCGCTCCAACAATTGACGTGCTGCTTTCTTCTGTTCTTCTGAAAGCCCTTCTGTCCATTTCTGCACAAGTTGCTCCATTTCTGCCTTTTGTTGTTTTGTGTTGACCGTGCAATTGATGTTTTTCTGCTCGCACTTTATTATTTTAGCTACCTCTTCACATTGTCCTATGATTGATCCTTTCTTAATTGTTTTCTGCGTATCTGACAGATTTAAAACTCTTACTGGTATTTTGTAATCAGCATCCGATCTAACTAAAGTTTTCCCTATAACGACTTCTTTGAAATTTTGATGTTCTTTGTTGGCTTCTACAACCCACAACCTGGGTGACCCAGAACCTCCTTCCAATTTTCCCCAAATGATTGTTTCTGATTGGGGTGGCAGCTTTTCCCTGTGATCTAATATTATTCGACGAACACAATTTGAATCTTCACCATTAAATTGGAGTGGCAACTCAACATTTCCGTACGTAAGTACTCCTTTGCCAGCATCAATAACGAATCCATTTGGCCTCATGAAGTCCATGCCTAGGATGACTTCATCCACAATGTCAGCTACAACCACTTCATGTTGAAAGTGAGTATTCCCGATTTCAAAGTTGACCACTTTCTTTCCTTTAATACTTGCACTTTCGCCAGTAGCTGTCTGCATCCGGTATCTCCCTGCTGGTTTTAGTTTCCCTTTCACAATATCAGTGTGGACAATTGTATTTGTTGCTCCCGTATCTAACGTGATGACACAACTTTTTCCATCAATATTAGCCCTAACAGTAAGGCTGTCACCTTCCCTTGTCAATCTCGAAACATTGATGAAGGTTATGGGGCAATCGGTTGTGGAAGCCAGCTTACGCCCCTTTAGGCTGACTCGTTGTAGTTTAACTGATTCGGTGCTGCTCCATCGTCCTCTCTAGCTTGCTGCACCCGTTCTTCTGCTGCACGACGATGCATAGGCATAGTTGATCTTGTTCGTTTCCTTCTAACATCTCGGCATTCTCTCGAAATATGGCCCAACTTGCCACATAGCCAGCATCGAATTCTGTCACTTCTGACACTCTCTCGTAGTTTTGGTTTATAACCGTTGTAATCAGCCAACTCTACCCGGCGTATTTTAATCGATGGTTTTATAATTGCTTGTGCAGTTTCATTTGTCAAGGCATAAGCAATAGTTTCAGCGAATGTTGGTTTTGGCGACAACATTACAGCTTTCCTTGTCTCAGGATCACGAATACCATCAGTAAACGCCTCGATCTTCATTTTCTCCATAAAATATGGTGGATTGTTCGAGTGTGCCAAATGTACAAGCCTCTCCACTGCCGAGGAATAGTCCTGTAAGCTTTCTCCGTTGGGTTGCAAGCGACCTTTTAACTCGATTCTGTATAACTCCTTTTTATGGTCGCTGCCATATTTACGTTCCAACGCATTCATCACCTCAGCATAACTTTTCCGGTCATTTTCTGGCACTGCCTGTAATGCTTCAGCTGCTTCCCCCTTAAGAGCAACTATTAATGCAGCTAGACGATTTTCAGCGTTCCAAACATTTTGATCTGCTGCGGTTTCGAACTGGAACTTGAAGATGCCGAACGATGTTGTTCCATTCGTATGATGGTGGTTTTAGTTTGATATTTGCTACTTGATGTACCACCTGGGAAGTAACTTTAGTCGTTTCAACATCCTGCAGCCGTTTTTCGAAATCATCGACTTTCGATAAAACCTTATGCTCAAAATCTTGAATTTCACTTTGAATCTTCTCGACCTTTCCATCAAATGCCGTCGAGATTTGGAGAAGTTTCTCATCCATAATTTGCTTGACTTCGTTGCGATTTAAAGCTAATTGCTGGCTGATTGTTTCACTAATTTCTTCTTTGTTAGCAGCCATATTATTGTTGACTTTCTCCAACTGTTGATTCATGTTGAAGCTGATTTCTTCCTTAGTAGCAGACATTTGTTGATTGATGTTACTGATTTTTTACTTAGTTGCAGCCATTTGTTGATTGATGTTACTACTTTGTTGATCAAATTTTTGATTCATATTCAACTTCATCTGTTGCATCATAGCCATTAACTGCGTAAAATCACAATTTGCAGGTGGCAATGAGGTTGTTGTTTCCGCAACAGATCTTTTCTCTTTATCAACTGCTACTGAATCAGCATTTGTACTAATCACTCCAAACTGGTAACTTTCCACAATTACTCCACTAGCTTCCATAGCTTCTCGAAGCCGTATCGTTAATTCAGTTTTATTTCCGCTTGTTGACAATCCACGTTGTTCTAGTTCCTTCTTTAACTCAGGAACCTTCAGTTCACTTAATAAAACCATTATTAACAGCTAACTAATCCGCCGATGTCACCAATGTTACGTTTTTCCAAACTTCCTTCGAATTTGCCTAACTTACAATTCGATAAACGCAATCCCCAATCTCTTCCTGAGTTCGATCACTGATTAGTAAGCACAAACACCAGGTTTTATTAAGTCTTCAACTCCTTGATTGTTCCACAACAACAGGAAAACAATACAGCAAACAATATTCCTAACTAGAATATTCTTCCAACAGCTTCGAAACTACAGCGGTTTATTGTAGAAATTTCCAGTTCACAACGTTCAAAATAATACACAAAGTATTTCTACTCAATAACACAATTATAACTTTATTTACAAAAACTAATTTTAAATATCACTTTTATAATTTTAACTTCACTGTCACACGTTTAAAATAAAACTAATTCATAACTACAAGAAGTAATTTTCTTATATACTTTCTGCAATACTTCTAGATAATTCGACATCACTTTCCAGAAACCTTGAGAAAATATTAGAATATTCGATTATTTTACGTTATGTTGATTTGATTCATAAAATCGTTTATGTTGACCCTATTTCTAAGAAGAGACAACAACAACAATATTCATTTCATTAATCTGTGTAGTATTTTGTTGATTTGATTTTCCTAGAAGTGACCGTAATCGTCTAGATTTTTCTGTAATCGTCTAGATTTTTCTGCAATCGTAACAATATTATAGAGAACTATGGCATTATAATTTATAAGTTTGTCAAAAAAATAATGTCAAGCGTGTCAAAAAATGATTTCATTGATTTTTTTAGCCAATTTTTTGGGAAAAAAATGTTGTTTTTATGACGTAAATGTAATTGACTGTTGTAATTGTCTGTTCTCCATGTCAGGGGCGGCTTGGAGCGGGCGTCTGTCTTGAATCAAGCGGCTCGCTATATAAATGTGTGAAAAGGTTGTTTCTGGTGACCTTAATATGCAGAACGGACCCAATTACGACAATTTGGGTTGGGCCTAAGGTTAACACCCTAACCCCGGAAAAAAACTAATATGTTAAATTTGGTTATCAGAAAGAGAAAAACAGACCCGGAAACAACAATAGAATTTACCTGGACGTGAAAAAGGACCAGACTACCGAATCGGAACGTGGAACGTGCGCAGCCTGAGCGCTCCTGATGCTCTTATAAGTCTAGAAACAGAGGCTGAGAGGTATAGGATGGATATTATTGCTCTACAAGAAATTAGACAGCCGATAATCGGAAAACAAGATTTGGATAGTCACTCTCTATACTGTAGTGGTCATCCTTCTCGAAGAGAATTTGGAACTGGCTTTCTTGTTGGTGCACGCATACAAGAAGCCGTGATGAAATTCATCCCGGTCAGTGAGAGGATCTGCTACCTACGTGTACGCGGTACATATAACAATATTTCTCTTATTGCCGTGCATGCACCAACTGAAGCTAAGACCGTCGACGAGAAGGATGATTTCTACATAACACTGGAAGAGGTTATGAAACAAACACCAACACGCGACTTCATTATGGTTCTTGGTGACTTTAATGGACAGGTTGGAAGAGATATCTCTTATGGAAATGCGGTGGGTTCCAACAGCCTGCATTTAAATTCGAATAATAATGGTGAGAGAATGACTGAGTTTGCATTATCAAATAATTTGAGAATTGCCAGTACGTTCTTTCCGCATCGATCGATTCATAAGCAGACTTGGGTCTCACCGAATGGAAATACTCGAAATCAAATTGATCACGTTCTAGTAACAACACGTTTCTTTTTGAGCGTTCTGGATGTGCGATCCTTTAGAGGTGCATACATTGGAAGTGACCACTTCCTTGTATGTGCAACGATAAAGTTCCACTTCCCAAATCCAGGCATTCCAAAATTCAATCAACGGAAACGTTTTAACATCTCATCATTAAAGAATGCTGAAACAGAAGAGAGATATCAAATCCATATTGCCGAAACATTGGAGAAATCAGAAACCATTAATGGAGACGTCGATAAGTCATGGTATTTGCTCAAAGATGCTGTTTTAAGCGCTGCTGAGGGAATACTTGGACGACCATGGAACCACTCCCAGAAGCCATGGATGGATCAAGCATGCCTTGATGCTATTCAATACAAAAGAGATTGCTATCTGAAGTGTCTACAAGGACGCAACACCAGGTCCACGAAGGAAAATTATAAACTGGCAAGACAAGCCGTTACAAAGCTATGTAGACGAACGAAGAGAGAATGGTGGAAGAGACAGTGTGAGGAGATTGAAAGCTTCAATAAGGAACATCAATCGCGTAACTTCTTTCAACAGGCTAAAACCTTAAAGAAGGGCCCTCAAACTAGATCGACTGCTATTCAAAACGAAGATGGAGAGCTACAAGTAGACCTTAAAAATATTTTAGATACTTGGGCCGCTTATTTTGAGAATCTTCTCAACTTAAGTGACCAGCAACAAGTCGGGCGACGAGGTAAGCTTATTCGTGCGTCAAAGGTACATGTAGAAGAACCCACCAGAGAGGAATTCGATTCGGCGCTATCAAAATTAAAATGCAATAAAGCACCTGGTATCGACGATATAACATTCGAAATGATTGTACATGGTGGCGAAACTCTATCCTTAAGATTGTTTGAACTTGTTCAAATGATCTGGAGGACTGAAACCATGCCACAGGACTGCAACACAGCTATGCTGATACCAATCCATAAAAAAGGTAATCGCCTACAATGTGCAAACTACAGAGGAATCGCCCTCCTCTGCACAGCATATAAGGTCTTTTCCTACATTTTGCTATCCAAAATCAATCCTTTTGCTGAACAACTGTTTGGAGAATATCAGTGTGGTTTCCGGCGGGGCTGAGGTACCACCGATGCACTTTTCTCGATAAGGATGATTTTGGAAAAGTGTCGAGAGTTCAACATACCTGTTTTCATTGATTTCAGGCAGGCCTACGACTCTCTCGAACGAGAGACTCTATGGTCTGCTCTGGTGTCAATGAGAATTCCTGGTAAACTGGTATCACTATGCAAAATGACAGTACAGAACTTTCAATGCTGTGTACGAGTAGAGAACGAAATATCAAAGTTTTTTAAAGTCGACTCCGGTTTAAGACAAGGTGATGCTATCTCTCCTATACTTTTTAATCTAGCCTTGGAATATGTGTGCCGTCAAAAGAAACTACCGACTAATAACAATATCTTGTCAATAAACTCAGTACAGATGATTGCTTACGCTGATGATGTTGTCATCCTCGGCCGAAGTGAAGCTGTTATGAATGAGACTTTCAAGTCGCTTGAGAGTGGTGCTAGGAAAATTGGTCTGCAAATTAACTACAATAAAACCAAACATATGAATGTTTCAAGAGAGGCTGAGAAGAAAGATTTGATGTGCGGCGATGAACGAATTGAGGGAGTTGAATCTTTTAAATATTTGAGATCAATGCTTGACTCAAACAACAGTATACTTACAGATATTAAAGCTCGAATCGCTGCAGGTAATCGAACTTTCTACTCAATTAAACCTCTCCTTGGATCACCGTATGTATCAACTAACACCAAGCTCAATTTATACAAGACATTGATTAGACCGGTTGTGATGTATGGGTCAAAATGACGAATTGCATTTATCTGTATTTGAGCGTAAGATCCTACGCTACATTTTTGGTCCACTTAAGACAGACGATGGAGAGTATAGAACCCGGTATAACTTTGAGATCAGAGACCTTATTGAGGGTCCTGATATAATAGGTTGTATCCGTTCTAATAGGATTGCTTGGTTTGGGCATGTTCTACGAGCCGATTCACAGTCTGGAATGATTAGAAAAATGTACGTTAGTACCCCAGGGAGTGGTAGACCGCGAGGTAGACCACGACTACAATGGGAGACTGACGTAATAAACGACCTTAAAAAAATCGGCTGCCATGGTAATTATGTCGCTGTTGCGAATGACCGTGGTGAATATTCAAAGCTGATTAACCTGGCAACGCTCCTACATGGAGCATGAACGCCTTAAAAAAAAAAAAAAAAAAAAAAAAAATGTAATTGAAAATGAAATTGGACATGGAAATTTTTTAATATGTTATAGTTTTTGAAATATTTTTGGAATTTTGAAAAAAGATTGTATTTTTGATTTTGTAATAATTTTTGAAATATTTTTAGAATTTTGGAAAGTTTTAATTTTTGATTTTGTAGAATATTTTTGTAATTTTGAAAAATTTAAAATTTTTGCTTTTATTATAATTTTTGCAATTTTGAAAAAAGTTTCAATTTTTGATTTTGTAACAATTTTTGGAATATTTTTAGAATGTTGAAAAAAGTTTGATTTTATTATAATTTTTACAATATTTTTGGAATTTTGAAAGAAATATGAATTTGTGATTTTGTAATATTATCTCGAATCGCTAAAATGAAGGTTTTTGAATAGTTTGCTGAAAATGTAAATGAAAATGAAATTGGACATGGACATTTTTGAATTTGTTATAGTTTTTGAATATTTTTGGAATTTTGAAAAAGTTTCAATTTTCGATTTTGTAAGAAGTTTTGGAATATTTTTAGAATTTTGAAAAATTTAAATTTTTGATTTTATTATAATTTTTATAATTTTTAAAAAAGTTTAAATTTTTGATATTGTTATGATTTTTGCAATATTTTTAGAGTTTTGGAATAAGTTTGAATTTTTGAATTTTTAAGAATTTTTGGAATATTATTAGAATTTAGAAAAAGTTTAAATATTTTATTTTATTCCAATTTTTGGAATATTTTTAGAATTTTGAAAAAACTTTCATTTTTGATTTTGTATAATTTTTGCAATATTTTCAGAATTTGTGAAAAAAGTTTAATCTTTGATTTTGTAATAATTTTTGGAATATTTTTAGAATTTTGAAAAAAGTTTGATTTTATTTAATTTTTACAATATTTTTGGAATTTTGAAAGAAATATGAATTTGTGATTTTGTAATATTTTCTCGAAACGCTAAATGGAGAGGTTTTTGAGTAGTTTGCTGAGTGTGGCATCTTTTCACTAAATTATGTTAATTTATGATCTGTTATGATTTCCCGGCATCGTATTGATGTTTCGTGTTAGTTTTGTAATAAATTTCTAAGCGGAGATTAAAAAAATACATGTACTTTAACTAAGAGTTATGTTTGATATACATCGCTGCCCAAAACTAAAAACCGAAAACTATATCAAAATCCTTAACCCAGCCCGAAGTCTTCATATCTCAGAGCTGTGAGATTTCAGCCCCTTCATATTTTCCTATTGGTTTAACGTAAAAAATTGATAATGAAAATAAATGTTTGTCAGATTGATTTTGATAGGGTTAGTTTAAATAAAACTATCTACTTTGTTTTGAAAATTAAATAACGACAAATAAAATTTTAACAATCATAAATAATTATAAGTTATTACCTAAGCTAGTTACCTAATTATTGTTTGATTTTTGAAAATTTTATAGACTTTTAAATATAATCAAAATAATTTAATGACGGATCTAATTCATCTGTTGTTGCATATGATCAAATATATAAAATTTGGATTATTGTTTGGTTTGACGCTGTTTTGTTAGTGTTACAAAAACCTTGATTCTTTTCTATTGCATATCAACCAAATTATTTCGATATTGTCTATTTTTTAAGATAATGAATAACAGGTTTAAAAAGGTTTCATATAAATATTCACTTAATGCTATATGCGTCATCTTGGAAAATTGCTCTCGGTTGCATTTGTGGAGATAGACCGAACATTAAACTTTAATAATGTTAAACTGGCGTATGAATCATAATATTTCTACAAATTTAATGATGTTTAAACTGTTCATAATACACATTTGTATTAGCAATTACAAATTTAAACCTCTGCGCCGAATAGTGCTTAAGCAATTCTTTTTAAAAAAAATATTTCACAATTTTACCAAAACTTGAATCGGAAAACTTTCAATCAATCTTACCGAAATCTTAAAGTAAATCAGTTAATGAGTATGATCTGTGAGGTTCTGTATCATTGCAAGTGTTTAAACATTATGGTTGTGTTTTGGTAACACACACAATGCAGGGGTGACTAGGTAGATGAAAGCCATTATCTGTAAAACTTTAAATTTTTAAAATATTCGAACCTGTGCTCTACAGTTTAATGTTTTTCTGTAACCAATCGATACACGATGAAGCAAAGGAAGTGTCAGAACCCGTTTTTGAGCGATAACGATCTCTTAACGATTTGGTAATTTGAAATAAAAAATTCCTCTCTAAATCTCAGTTTTTTTCGTCAAAAAAATTGTTGGCATTATTTTGATTGTAACTCTGAGGCGCCCAAGGGTCAAAGTACCAGAAATAAACTCGTTTGATGATTTTTAACTCCAAAGCGTGTTGAAGAAGTTGTTGAAACAGAACCTATGAAACGCCCAAAACATGTTAGCCAAAGCTGTGAGTTTCTCGTTTTAGCCATTAGTTTTCAACAGACTGTCTGTTACACCAAAAAGCAGTTCCTATACTGATATAAAATATGTTCTTGATTACAAACTGTATAATATAGTTAAATACTTATCTTTTACCAATTTAAAGTTGTTAAAAAAGTTTTATATCATGTAAAATCTTGTTTAAAACAGGACTTAATTTAATAACAAAAAATAATTTCGTCTTACAATAATTACTTTGAAGAAAAAAACTCATCAATTTTTGTCTTTTCAAAAACTAACGAAGAAAATAAAAATAAAATACAAGCTCGTTCTATTAAAACAAAGTAATATTTTTCATTTAACTTCTCCAGATACTGTTAAGTGTTAACTATGATGCATGAAAAAAGTTTTTCGATTATTTTCCAACCCGTTGTTGCGGTGGATAATTTTCGATTTCAAAAATAATAAATTACTGTTTCCGTGTTTTCTTTTGCTATAATTTTAAATTTTCTTAAACATTTTTTAATTTATTGCGTTAAGCGATTTTCTGTTGTACATAAATATATTGTTTAAATCTAGAATATTATATTACGAGCTGTTAGTAATATTCTACGAGTATGAAAGTTTAAAAAACGAGCGAAGTGAGCTGGTTAATGAATTTATTATCATTTTGAGACCATTTTCATAAACTGTTTCTCTTTCTATAAAATCAAAAACATTTTTCAGGTTCAAATTTTATGATAAATTGCAGAGTTATTAAAATAAACCAGCCGCCTCCACCATTATCCTTAAAAATTATTGAAAAATGGTTCTTAGTGAACACCAAACGCCTCCACTATTAAAACTAAAAGGTTATTCATTCAAGTTTTAGAAAAAATAGTGGGCTCCATTTCTCTAATCACAAACTAAAAATAGTAGATATGCACTTGTTTTGTTTTTTAGTGCCAAATGCAAACAAGTAATACCTAACATTAATATTCATTCACTCCAACTTAATTCATAACCTTAACAAAACCTTTTATATTATTACAAAGTGTTTACAAAGGGTCCGAACTAATCAATTTTGGGCCTAAAATATATATCAACCAAAATATACCTTGAACGTATTTCTTCAAGGCATTTCTCTATTCGTATGACTATAAGTAAAAACTTGGGCGCTAATGAAAAGCAAATTTAGAATTTAAAGATTTTCCCACTCCGTCTCGTTTTACTTCTTGTCATTTCATTTAGTGTAATTCCACTTCAAATTACTTGATATAGCCACACTTCACCTCATATCGCTTCACCTCGTGTTACTTTATTCAGCATAATTTTGCTTCGGTTCAATCCTGCTTTTTTCATAATTTTAATCTCAAATATTACCTCGTACATCGAAATATATCTTGCTCATCGATTCCAGTCTAGCGTTATCAATTGTAACGTGCTTGTATTGCGGGTTGACGGTTGTTGAAGGCAAGCCATCGTAATGCTACAAGTACCCTATTGCGTGATATTGAAAATTCTCGCCTTATATTAAGGTTCACAAGATGTTCTAAAATGGTAACGATGCTCACGTTATCCTTTGATCTTGGGAGCATTATTGGCAGCTTCTCACTAACTTCAAAGAAGACCTGAACGAAGAGTACTATTTGTCCACGGAAATACTATCCAAAGAGTTTATTGAATTCGAAAATCTGAAGAGTATGATTCTCGGTTGTAAACGCTGTACTGGTTGTGTCAACTGTTGAAGCACATTAGGAACCCGATCAGGATCTAAGTTGTTCTAGTACGCTTTTGTTGTCATTTTCTGGTTAGTTACATGTTTGTTTCAGCAATTGCATAATAGCTGTGCAGGTTGCGATAACTTTTAACTTTGTTTGGGCTGCAACGCTTGGTCCAAATCTCATATATCTTATCGCAGAATGTGTTGATGGTGCCTTCAAATGTTGTCGAATCAGTTCTTATTGCAGCTTATAATTCTGCATTGCGTTGTCACATACGATCTAGGAAAATCTGTCGCTTATCTGTTGTCTCAGCAGTTCTAGCTTCTACATGGCGTTGTCTCATGCTAATCGACATATACGCTGTTCGGGTGTCTCAGGAACTCTCATGTTTGCTTTATTGTTTTTCGAGTTCTAATATTAAATGATTATAGCTTATATGTGTTCAGTAGCTAGACTTTGCAAACGTTTTTGTGTTTTCTTCATTAAACTTCATTTTTATTGTGTTGCTGTCCTAGTTGGTATATTGGTTTGTTGTATGTTTGTTGTTTTTTTTGTCCTCATTTTTGATCCCACGAGTGTCGGACAAAGAACGGTCTCCCTCTCCACAGGGCCGTTAGGGGAAAACCGTAAGCGTAATTACAATAGGAGGCCCTCTGGTATGCTGAGGTTGTACGTTAGCCGCATGACATTTTTCAACATCCCATACTATACAGTTCTCGGCACGTACTTACCTTACCACAGTGTGATTAACACGTTTAATTAAAACTTGGCCAAGCCAAGAATTGAGACTTAAACCATATGACCATATAACAAGAATAACCCTCTATCCACTTGATCAATTTGTTTTATTAAATTTGGTTTGGTTAAAATTCATATTTTAATTAAATAATGAAAGAAATTAAATATTTTTTTTAGCTAAGTCAAGGATTAAGCCCTTACCCATATGACTTAAAGGCGAATGCTCTATTCACTTGGAGGAAATATTTTTGGCCACATTCCAGCTCCATATATCAGATCAGTTCCATGTCATAATAATATTGCATTGTAATTTTAGACGTTCGCCATTAAAAAGTATGTCACTTTATTTATTGTGTTTCGTCCATCAATCCCTTATCAAACCTATATCATACGAGTTGCTGTGAAAATGAAAAATTTCTATTTTGTAAATCCGCCATATTGGATCAATAAGTAATCGGCAGCATTGACACAAAAACCAAACGTGTTTGCAAAGCCCAATAGATTCAGTGGAAGAGGGTGAAATATTGATTTCAAAACGCCAGGACACATATACAAGTGAAGTTAAATAAAAGCTTTTAATTTTAAAATAAAAATGAGCCAAATTTCTGACGAGCTATTCCATAAATTTTATTAATTTTAGCTTAGTAAAACAGGGTTGTAAGATCAGCACATTACGTAACTGTAGTGGTTTTCATAGTGTACTCAATCTATGGATTAAGTTTTTAAATCGTTTTGAATTATTCATGAAAACGTTGCTATTGCAGGAAAAATACAATTAAACTGTAGTAAAACTGCATTCCAAACGACAATTATTTGATACACACAGAAAAATAATGGTAGTAAAATTTACAAAACAGCGTAATGAAATCAAAAAATAATTGTTGAAGTACAATTGATTACAATTATTACAGTAGGTTGTAGTAAAACTTTTGTAGTAAAAATAGGTAAATATTTTTGATATGATTACGTTTGTGGTCGATTTTACTACAAATTTAAGCAAGTTTAATTTATGTTGTAGTCAAATAAACTGCACATGTGTTGGATTTCATTACAATCGTATTTGATTATACTTACAATAAAAGTTGCTGCGTTGTTTAGTATATTAGATATCAGATGTAAATAATTTTACTACACAAACAATAAACTACTTATGTTATGTCAAAAAACACCATAAGTTTGTTACGCTAAATTAATCAAGATGGTTATATTTTGTATCTGCATATTAGCTCATAGTACCTTCCATATTAATATGCAAGTGAAAAGTGTTATTCAAGATCAAATTTAAATTGTTTTTTTTAGAAATTCTTTTTAGAAAAAGTAGTTTCTAGATAGATTATGTAAATCCCTGAATTTAGTATGAATGAAGTAAGCAGATTAAGTAAATACTTCGAGAAATATCAGCTGAAAAAATTGTAAAAGGTTTGTTTTATCTTTTTTTGAAAAAGGTACAAGCAATTTTTCTTCACATGTTTTTCATAGATCATACGGACTTGCTAACATTTAAGCTCCTCCAATTTCAAGCTTCTTCCGTCATAAAATGTTAGCTTAAAACGAGATAAAAAAATTCATTTGTATACTGGATGCATGATTTCAATATTCTGGATGAGTATTAATAAACTTAGAGTGCACAGTCAAGCGCAAATTTTAGTTCAATATCGGCAGATAAACAACTGAACAACTCTTTAGATATTCAAGATCAAGTAGTAGTTCTGACCTTTCACCTATTTCCCGTTTACAGAGTCACGAAATCACAACAGAAAATCTTCTCGAAACAGAAAATCTCCTCATCCACTGGATTTGCTGAACTACGCTCTAAAATGTACTCTTAATTTGATGAAGGCAAATTCGAAACCAAGAAATTTTGTTTTTAAAATTCTAAAAGGTATTTATCAATTTTTGCTAGAGCCATTAAATAATTTCTTAAATCAGTTCATTTAAACCCTGTAGTGAAAAGTTAAGGAATATTCTGTAAAAATGCTTTGTCGAAAATTGATACCGAACAAAAATGAATGAAAGTTTTAGAAGAGAAATATTTATTTAAACCGTCAACTATTTTAACTATTTCTTTGTAAGTTCAAACCCCTGTTCAACAGGGTATTCTAAATATGAAATGCAAAGAAATCAATGGAAAACCATTTTTTAAATTCGTTTCTTTATAAACAAGTTTTTTTAATCTTATAATCTACTGAATGGAAGTGCTGAAATTGAGAATCTAATTTCATAGTTCTAAGGCATCAACAAATTTGTACATATGAGTCAGTTTTACATATCGAACTCCTTTTTAACCGACCCATTTTTGATTTTTCTGAAATTTGATTTAGGGGTTTTATATCGAAAAAAAGAAATGTGTATGTCTTTTTTCAAAATTCCAAAATTATAACAAAATTAAAAATTTCCATGCCCAAGTTCATGTTCGAATAACTTTCATGTCATACAAATAATTCATTTCATTTTTTGCCAAAAAATTGGTTAAAAAAATGAAAATGATTCTTTTGACACACTTGACAATATTTTTTTGACAACTTATGATACAATAATTTAGTTTTTGGCCTCACATACCAATCTAATACTAAATTTCCTTGTTTTGACAAACTTGACGATCTTTGACACACTTCCGGTACCGTTATCGAACACATCGTCCTTTCGGCTCTTACCATTGAATGTACCTATTTTTAGAAAAAATTTTTGAAATCCCTTCAGCGCTTTTCTAGATTTCGTCGGTTGTGACGGCCGACATACATTTTCTTTTTGCTTTTTTAGATTAGTAGGTCCTAAAACGTCGAGAAATGCCAAAAAAGTGAGGGTAAGAATTTCACTCTTGGCTCGAGAATGCAATACTTGGATTTTTCAGACCGAAGAAAAATTTTAAAAATTCACGGTTGTAGGAATTTTGCAAAAATAAAATGAAAATTTTTTTTGGTCGTTAGAATTTCAAATATTCTTTGGAGGGAGTTGAGAGTAGAAATTTTGAAGAAAAAAATGTTTTTGACCTTGTCAAGATTTTTTTTGTAGTTCAAAATAATTTTTTTGAAATTTTCGAGAACACAGTTTTTGAATTATTTTCAAAAATGTGAAAAATTTTTCCTGTCCCTCCCAATGTAAAAATTCACGTTTATAGGTAACGTTGTAAAGATTGAACGAAAACTATAGTGGTTGACTCATCATTTCAAATAGAGGGGTTGAGAGTAAAAATTTCGAAAAAAAAAATATTTTTGATCTTGCGAAGTGGAGTGTCATAAAACGTGAAATTATTTCTAGTCCAAAATATTATTTTTTGTAAAATGCGAAAATACCGTTTTTGTTTTACTTCTAAAACTGTGTTTTTGACAGCTCTTTGTGTAGAATATTATATACACAGAACCCTCGGCAAGCGAGTTATATTCGCACTTGTCTGACTTTTTAATGATACATTTTAAAGGAAAATAATTCAGAAATCAAAAATTTAAAATATTAGAAAATACTAATAATTTTCCATAATTTTCGTAATATAATGAAAAATAGTATATTTTCCTACAAGAGATGAAAACATTGTTTTTTTCGTGAGTAAACATTTGTTCACGAGACGCGCTAGCGTCGAGTGAGACATGTTTACGAACGAAAAACGTTTTTATCTCGCGTAGGAAATGCAATTTTTTCTATGATACTAATATATAATCGATTTTTACTATAAATTATAAAGTTATAAATCGAAAACAAAACATTCAAAATTCATATTCTATTTTTTCATGGCTACGTTGTTTAAAATACTTTGTAAAATTATATGAAAAACCATAGCAACTATAATTTGTTATTTTTTTACACTAGTGAGTTTACTTTTCGCATAGAAAAAATAAGTTTTTCTATGATATCAGATGAAAAGACTATTTTCATGCAGGCCTAATTCCCTGTGAAAATGTTTTTTTCTACTAGTGTAAAATCATTTTCGCTAAATAACAAATTGTAGTTATTGTGGTATTTCCATATAATTTTACACAGTTTTTCACCACAGTTCACCATGAAAAAATATAATATGAATTTTGATTGTTATGTTGTCGATTTCTAATTTTATAATTTATAATAAATATCGATGAGAATGAAAGCATACGTGAGATGAAAGCATTTTCTGTTGTAAAAATATTGTTTAAGATATGGAGGGGCTGAAATCTCACAGTTATGAGATATCAAGACTTTGGTTTTTGTTAAGGATTTTGATATAGTTTTCGGCATAAAACTTTTACGAGGAAATTGTTTTTAGTTTTGGGCAGCGATGTATATCAAACATAACTCTTTTTTAAAGTAAAGTATTTTTTTATCTCTGTTTAGAAATTTATTACAAAACTAACACGAAACATCAATACGTTGCAGGAAAATTATAACAGAGCATAAATTAACACAGTTTAGTGAAAACAATCAGCAAACTACTCAAAAACCTCTCCATTTAGCGTTTCGAGAAAATATTACAAAATCACAAATTCATATTTCTTTCAAAAATCCAAAAATATTGTAAAAATTAAATAAAATCAAACTTTTTTCAAAATTCTAAAAAATTTCCAAAAATTATAACAAAGTCAAAAATTGAAACTTTTTCCAAAATTCTAAAAATATTGCAAAAATTATTACAAAATCAAAAATACAAACGTTTTCAAAATTTCAAAAATATTTCAAAAACTATAACATATTCAAAAATTTCCATGTCACATTTACGTCATACAAACAACTATATTTTTTTTTCCAAAAAATTGGCTAAAAGAATAAATAAATTCGTTTTTTTGACATGCTTGACAATATTTTCTTGACAAACTTATAATGCAATAAAATTCTCAATAATAATAAGTTCATGTTCATTACATTTCATATAATACAAATAACTAATTATATTTTTTTCTATAAAAAGAAATGAAAATCATTCTTTTAACACACTTGACATTAATTTTTGACAAACTTTTAATGCCATAACTCTCAATAATAATAATAAAAATTCATGTCATACAAATACTTAATTTTATTTTTTCAAAAAAATTGGTAAAATAATAAATACAAATCTTTCTTTTGACACACTTAACAAAATTTTTTTGACAAACTTCTAATGCAATATTATAGTTTTTGATCTCACATACCAATCCCAACCATCAAGATTTTTCCACATTCTTTGTTTCTGCTCATTATCACTTAAAATGAACCAAACCGTTTTTTAAGCCAAAAAACTGAAAACTTGCTATTTTTGAAAAACTTAATGATTTTTTTGACACACCGGCAGTGTGTACAGTTATCAAACACATCGTCCTTTTGGGCCTGCCCATTGAGTTTGCCTTTTTTTTTAAATCCCTTCAGCGGTTTTCTAGATTTTGTAGGTAATGACGTACGGACGGACAGACATACATACATTTTTTTTTGCTTTTTTAGAATCAGTAGGTCCTAAAACGTCGAGAAATGCCAAAAAGTGGGGGAAGAATTTCACTTTTGGCTCATGAATTCATTTTTTTTTCTTTTTTTTTTTAAGACTTTCATGCTCCATGTAGGAGCGTTGCCAGGCTAATCAGCTTCGAATATTCACTGCGGTCATTCGCAACAGCGACATAATTACTATGGCAGCCGATTTTTTTAAGGTCGTTTATTACGTCAGTCTCCCACTGTAGTCGTGGTCTACCTCGCAGCCGCCCACCCCTGGGATGCTAACGTACATTTTTCTAATCATTCCAGACTGTGAATCGGCTCGTAGAACATGCCCAAACCAAGTAATCCTATTAGAACGGATACAACCTATTATATCAGGACACTCAAGAAGGTCTCTGATCTCAAAGTTATACCGGGTTCTACAGAATTCATTATTAATGAATTCAAATGAATTCATTACTTTGGTTTTTTCAAAACCGAATTATAATAGAATATTATATTACGAGCTGTTAGTAATATTCTACGAGTTTGAAACTTTAAAAAACGAGCGGAGGGAGTTGGTTTATGAATCTATTATGAATTTGTTAGACCGTTCATATAAACTGTTACCATGACATTATTTTTGGTTGTTGAATAAAATGTAGAGCGATTCACACGTTCTCGAAAATTCTTCTAAGTTATTTATAAAAATAAATCAAAGTGTTTGTCTCTCTGTGTGCGTTTTTCAGAAAAATCTACTGCAGGATGGAATCTGAATGGAAGTTTGTTTGTCCATTCACAGCTTTTAAAACAACTCAAAGTCCGAATTTTTAAATTTCAGTTTTTAGGGTTCCGTACTTTGAAAAAGTAAAAACTGTACCCTATTGGTGAGACTTCGGTGTCCGTCCGACTTTCGACATAATCAATTTATTCACAAACTATAAGTGCTATCAACTTGAAATTTTCTACAGTTATTAAACGTGATTGTCCCACACCTGATGATAACAAAAAAAAATTCAGAGATAAGGAAAGATGAGGAAACAAAGACATAGATAAGGAAATAGTAAAATAGTAAAACAAAAGTTTTTTTTAAGGAATCGAGTTTGGTCTAGAAAAATCGAAAAAAATGGAAATATTTCAAAAACAGTTTTCATTAAATTTTTGACCGCTTAGTTTTTGAGTTATTACCAAAAACGAGTGTTTTTTTTGTAAAATGTAAAATTTTTTGTTTGTCCTATCTACGAATAATACAAAAGAAAAAATTTAAAAAATTCACGGGTGTAGGGATTTTGCTAAATCGATACTAAAAATTTTTACTAGTTATAATTTCAAATGTACGTGAAACTATACTAACAAAAACTGTATTTTCTCAAATATTATATACACGGAACCCTCAGCGAGCGAATTACATTCGCACTTGCCTAACTTTTTTTTACCTAAATGTTGATGATTATTTTATTTTATTTATTTGCATCTAAATTTCAATTTATCTCCGTTTGTTTTGATTCAATTTGTTTCGGTGAACAAAATTTTCTTCTTAATTCGAAGATACTACTCAGTTTTCTGGATATTAAGCGTGTAACAGATTTTTTAACACCATTTTTCAGTTTCTCTTTATAAACTTTATAAAAACGAAAATATATTTCTGGTTTAAATGTTATGATAAATGTTCTCGTGGAAAGGAACACAGAGTTGTTAGAAGAAACAACCGCCGCCACTATTATCTTTCATACTTATTGAAAAATGGTATAAGATACCAAAAGCCTCCATTATTAAAACTAAAAGCTTATTTATTTAACTATGTATTAGAAAAAACAGTGAGCCCCATTTCTCTACTCAAAAACTAAGAAAAATAGAAGATTTCGGTTGTTTTATTTTCTAGTGCAAAATACACACAAGTTGAAGTTGTTTTATTCTAATCTCTAATTCGAGTGACAAAGTACGTATATCAAATCACACATAATTATTTAAAAATGTTTTGTAGCGGTTCTGCTTGACTTGTGATGAGTAAATAGTTTTGACTACTAACTGTTACTACTACTAACTGTAAACAGCACCATTATCACAAACTCAAATTTACAAATCTGATGTTTAATTATATCTCAAATATAAGCAAAATTGGCAGTTGGAAGGAAATGACACTAACAAATTAGTTATTATAAAATTTTCAAAACCTACTAAATGATAAAGTTTATTTTACTTAAAATTATTTGAAACATGTTGGGAAACGGCTAAACAACCTTGCATGTAAAATTTTAAACGAATCGCATCTCGAATAGTTGGTGAATAATTATTGTTGACTAGATTTTCATTTCTAACTGCTCAAAATATAAGTTAAATTAAAGTGGGTAAAATGATTATATGGTAAAACTAACTTAAGTGGCGTCTATATCTCTTGTAAGCACAGAAAAAACATATTAAAGCTAGAAATGAATTTCAAAATGATATGGAACAAGTTTTTGTTTATGTGTTACAGTTTGAGAAACAGTTATGAAATAGGTGTGTAGTTTTTGAAATTTACTGATAAAACTCAAAGTGCATTTGAAACTTTTTTACTACAAAAATGATATTACTTTTAAGTTTTATAAAAAGTTGAGGAAAGTTATTTTAAAATTCTGTCAATAAAAGGATTTATTTTCTATTATTTTTTTTTGTCATTTCTTATAAGTCACATTTTCTTTTTATTCCTTTTTAAATGTCCATCGAAGTAAAAATAAAATTGACATTTTGATATTGAGAGTTATGACACACTTTCAAGATACATATAAGATATATTTCATCTACAAATAACAACAATGATAAAAACACAAATAAAAAAAACATGAAATATATATTAGATAAGAAAACTCGAAGGATTTGAAAAGATTAATTATTTTTATGGTTTGAGGGAAAAGAAATAAAAATAGATAAGTAACTGCTTTGATAACTTTGTTACAAAATATTTTGTTTTGTGTAGCCTCTATCGAAATTGAATCAAATGATTTTAGAAAACGAGATAAATTTGGATTGCTAGAGTGAAGGTAATGCGTGTATTAAAAATTATTTACAATGTTTATTTTTATTTCCCATATCTTATCATGAAATATTGACAAATGTCATATTTTATTATATGATAGGATTTATTGTTTAGTTCAGAACTGATGGTGTTGTGGGATGGACCTAGGTCTCTCTTTTTTGGTGAGTTATCGAAAACTTTCAATAAAAGCTTAAAATGCTGTTTGTTCTGTTCAATCTATCTCACCACTGTCCTATCCACACCTGCCTTAGTTCTTAAAAAGTATCTATCTACTGTTGTGACAATATTGTAATGCCTATTGTAAAGACTATCTATGAGATAAAATTTTAATTAGGATAAGAAGTGAGCTCAAAAGCTTAGTTTGCGTTGCCAAATCGAATCATTTATATTACTTTTAAAATCTAATTCAACATAGTTCTTACATTAGTATAAAAACTAACTCCTGATCATAGAATACCTAGTGTATAGATTTTTATTTCTAAAATCATATTCTCTAATATCTTTTTTTTGATTATTTTTCAATTTAAAATGTTTCACTATTTTTTCATTTGTAAACTATAAAAAATTGAAATATATTGATGAGAAATAAAATGAAAACCGATTATGACAGATATGAGGGTAAAAGGAGGTAAAGCATATATGTACATAATTCTTTGTTAAATTATTGGATTATATTTCATGTTGCAGGAATACTGAAAAAGTATCGTTTTTTTCCCAAGGAAATATGTTTTACAATCGAGTTAAATTTAAAAATAATTGTTACCATAACATGATACGAATATTGAATCTCTGGATAGCATGTTTATAATTTGCAAAACTATTTATTGGGTTAACGTTATAAATTCTTTAATCAGTTTGCATGTAAGACAGGTAATAATTAATGATGTTTTCATCTGTTTCTAAACAAGGCAAACGACTTATTAACTAAAATAAACTGTGCATAGATTCTTTTGCTTAAGATTTTTAAATTAAAATATGTTGCTCGTGTCATGCTTCCGTTTTATAACTCTACCGCATTATTACCTTTATATAGCGGTAGAATACAGATGTGTTTTTGTTTTTAATGGTCACAATTGACGTTTTTTTAATGTAGCCATTGGACGAACTGGTGCTAATATAATACAACATATATGAACCAATATATTTAGTGGACTCTGAATTTCATCCAAGCTATAGAACTTTGCAGTCAACGAACACTACTCAAGGTTTCAGCATTTACTTGCAGCCGAAATTTGACAAGACACAAGACAATTGGGAGAGCTCATTACTTAGTTTTTGCTCAAACTCTTCAGCTCATTACTTACTTCACTTTTGTACAATGATGTCTAGTGCTCTTGTGCAGTATATAGTTTTTGATTTGGATTTAAAAAACTACACAGTAAACTATTTTTAAAAATGAACCTTTTATTTAACAATAGTCTATAAAAATGTACTAAAAATGAAAAAATAAGCGATGCTAAAATAAATTTAGGCTCAAAATACTGTTTATATAAAATAATTAATAAATCTCGGTTTTAATATTTTAAGTAAAATAAATTTTAACTCACATTAATATTTTGTTTGAAATAGTAACTTAGCTTTAATAATTTTGTTTTCACAAAGGATCTGAGCTTATCAATTTTGATCCTTAAATATATTTCAACCAAAAATATTAAATAAAAGCTTGGACGTTCATTAGAAAATGAAATGCGTAATTAGAATTTAGCAGTTTCGACTTATTGCATTTTATCTTCCTCTACCTATGTCCTTTGCTTCGCTTGATTTTATTGTTGCTGTTTTATCAATATCATAGGGGTTACTGTCGAAACTTTAAGTCACCATTTTAATATTTTATTTGAAATGACGTCACTTTACTTACTGTGTTTCGTTTATCAAGCTCTTTCATCTGATACTCATATCAAATAGGTTTATATGGAAATTATATACATATCTTCATTTTGTAACATCTGCTATATTGGATAAAGAATGACGTTCCTATACGTATTGTGTTTCACTAATTAAGCCTTTTTGTTTGGCACCCATATCATATGGGCTACTATAGAGCTTATAAATTGCCATTTTATAACGTCTGCCATATTAGGTTAAAAATGATGGCATTTTTAAGTAATCAGCGGCATTGTCACCAGAACCAAATGTGTGTCCCGATTTTCAGCCAGAAACCTTCAGTGAACGTAGGTGAAATATTAATGGCAAAATTCCAGGACATACTCACAAGTGAAGTTAAATAAAAGTTTGTGAAAGTGAATCAAAATTTTAAAAACAGTTTCTTTAAAATAAAACAAAATTGTCTATATACAGATTAAATTTTAATAAACGTAAAGCGTAAAATTTTCATTGCATCACTTTCTCATTTCTAAATAATTTTTATTAATAATTTAGTTTTAATTTTAAATTTAAATCTTCTTTTGTAAGACAGAACTTTAAAGAAACTCATATTTAGAAATAACACTCTGAAAGTGACACATTTTAAGAAAAAAAAATGTTAGAAAATTTTTCTGATTAAAATTTAACGAGAATAAATTACATTTTAATTTGATATGCAATATCTGTACCGAATTACGATTGCAGATCATAACAAAAATTTCATAATTGCTTATTCATTTATAATAGTTCACTTTAATATGATACGTGGATCTTACTTTAATAAAAATTGCTTTTGTTCCAAGCACTCTTTACTTCTATATTCATAACTAGCGAACTAAAAATATGCTCAAAAAAACCGGGCGAAACCTCATGAAAATTATGTTTTTAAAGTTTTGGATTTCATTCGGTTCCTAAGAGGTCATAGTGCATGTCATCTGAGTTTTTGTTCGCTATTAATTGACCTCTATTAATCAATGCGATGCGGTAGATCGCTATTCGTGAAAAAAAATATCGATTACCACTTTGCTTATTTACGCTTAACCTAGTAGACATAACCTCAAAAAAATGATTTGATCTAATGTTGTTTAACATATATGAACTTATGACGAGTTTTGTAACATAAACTCACCTTTAAATTTTAATTTGAAATAGATTTTGTACAATAAACCGTATACAAAATTAATTAAAACATAAAATTTCGAAAACGATTATTGAAAAATGAAATTTCAATAAGAAAATTTATTAAGATTTCCTTTAACTGATTTTTTTTCTTGAAGCCATCTATTGTTAATTTAAAATGTAAATGTAAATAGCTAATACACTTTTTTTTAAAAATAAAAACATTATACATAATTTGATCTTTTACTGCATATTATGACAAAAGAATACAAATACAAATTTTTCTTATGTAATAATTTTTTATGTACAAATGACTTTTTACGTATAAATGAATTTTTTGAAATGAATTGAATTGAATAGAAAATACATATGGGTTTTGATGAATACATATGAATACAAATGTGATTTGAATATAAAATTTTTCGAAAACCAACTACTACCAGTATAACCATAAATAATTCGTCACATCATCCAAATTCACAAAAAGCAGCAGCATACAATTCACTCATTTATCGCCTTCTAAATATATCACTAAACATTTCAAATTTTCAAGATGAATTGAATACAATCAAATTTATCGCTTCAGATAATGGTTATGATTCAAAATTTATTGATAAGTTACTATATAAATGTTTAAATAAGTTAAAAAATTTAAATAATAATAATACCAACATCAAATATATTCCAATGGAATATACTAACTTATTACCTAACATTTTAAGAAATCATTTCAAAAAACATAATTACTCGATATCTTTTAGAACAAAAAATAATTTATTTAAAATTTTAAAACCAAAATCTAACATCAATTTGAAGCCATGTTTTGGAATTTATAAAATCAAGTGTGATACTTGTGAAAAATTTTACATAGGAAAAACGGGAAGAAGTTTTATAGAAAGATTCAAAGAACATATACCAATGAACAAAAATTGAAGTCAATTTTTGCCAATCATTTAAATGATAATAATCATAACTATACAAGTTTCGAACTAAATTTAAAACCTTTACATTTATGTAGCAAAGGATTTTTAATGGATTCTCTTGAAGAGTTTGAAATTTATAAAGCATTTAAAAAATCTCCAAATTTAATTTTAAACGACTAAATATCTTTTAGCTCAAATATTTTATATAATTCTATCTTGTAAATTTTAATTCAAAATTCAAGTCATTTATATTTCATTCATATTAATATTTTGATCATTGTTTCATATTTCTTTGAAAAACAAGTAAATTTTATATGTATGAAAAATTATTTTTTCTGTGCGAAAAGGAAACTCACTAGTGTAAAAAAATAACAAATTATAGTTGCTATGGTTTTTCATATAATTTTACAAAGTATTTTAAGCAACGTAACCATGAAAAAGGAGAATATGAATTTTAAATGTTTTGTTGTCGATTTATAACTTTATAATTTATAGTAAATATCGTTTATATTGTAACGACTCTTCGTTGGTTCTTTTAGATTATTGAGCAAATACGACAGTAAAAGACAGATCTTTGGTTAACAGAATCTCAAACTTTATTTGTCAACAAATTACAGCAGCTTCCGTTTTTCCTTACAATAAATTCCAGGGTCTCCAATTTATGTACAATAAACTTCACCGCTTTTCCACAATCTGAATCAATAATATTCGGAATCGTAAAATCTGTATTAACTATTCCACTAAGTTCAGATTCTTTCACTATTAGTACCCAGGCTCAAGTACCACCGATTATTCCTTAAGCTTGCGAATATTTGTAAAACACTTTTAATTGCAAAATTAAAACTGCCTATCTGATATTTTTGTTTGCTTATTTATATCGAAAAATAAATAAATCGAAACTTCTATAATCCACTAGAAATCAATACTACGTAGTCCGTACATCTTGAATAGGCCACACCTGTTTTCATTCATACTTGCATTTGTATTAGCGAACTCAAATTTAATTTATGCAAAATGTATTTGTTGAAGGGAGTTAACTTTTGATTTTGCCATAGAATGTAGAAAACATTTAGGCGGAACGTATTGGTTATTTATGATTAAATTAAATTAACCCATTCTGGACGAAGTTTATTACACTGCCCTCCATTTAGTTTTGTTCGTCCCGAACAATATCAGCTATCGCATTGGTGCTGTTACCTTGGCACGGTGCCAACCTTTGCAGATGTATCACTTTCATCTTGGTACGGGGTCCCTTTTGTATGCGGTAGATAACATCATTAATTCGTTTGATTATTTTATATGGGCCTTCCCAATCTGGCTGCAGCTTGGGTGATCTTTCCTTTGTTCTTCTGGGGTTGTATAGCCATACCAATTCTCCTTCTTGAAAACCGCCACTATTTGCATTTATGTCGTACCTGGTTTTCATTTTGTCACTGGCAATCTTAATGTGGTCTCGAACCTGCTGATGGATTTTATTCATCTTCTCCCTTAGTTGTCCCACATAATCTGTTTTCGTGGATACCAGACCTCCAGGGATGCCAAACTCGATGTCACTAGGAAGATGTAGTTCTCTTCCGAACATGATATTCGCTGGCGTTTCACTTGTCGTATCGTGCACTGCGCTACTATAGGCCATCAATAATAACGGAAGATCCTTGTCCCAATTTCTTTGGTTGGCTTCTACTACCTTTGACAAATGTTCTTCCATGGTTCGGTTGAATCGTTGTACCATGCCATCTGACTGCGGGTTCATAGGTGTAGTTCGTGTTTTTCTAATGCCGAGTGTTCTGCACAGCTCTTCCATCAGTTGAGATTCGAAATTCCTTCCTTGGTCGGTATGCAACTCGAGCGGTGTTCCATATCTGCAAACCCATTCATTAACTAATGTTTCAGCGACCGTAACTGCTTTCTGGTTCGGTATTGCATAAGCTTCCGGCCATTTTGTAAAGTAATCAATGACCACCATGATGTATTTGTTACCTTTGTGGTTTCCGGAAATGGCCCTGCGATGTCTATAGCAATTCTCTCCATTGGGGCGCCCACATTGTACTGCTGCATCTCTCCTCGAGTTCTTGTCTTTGGTCCTTTGCTCGCCGCACAAGTATCACATCGCCGACACCATTGCTCTACGTCGGTTCGATACCTTACCCAATAAAACCTCTCCCTTACTTTAGCCAGGGTTTTATTGACTCCCAGGTGTCCTCCAGAAATACTTCCATGCAGCTTTCCCAGTACCTCTCCCACTCGACTTGATGGCAGCACCAGTTGCTCTAACACTTTCCTTTCATCAGCGGACTCCCATTTTCTTTTTAGTATCCCGTTATCCATCAATAGTGAGTCCCATTGCGCCCAGTAGCATTTCACCTCCGTACTTAAAGGTGCTACCTCTTTCCACTCCGGTCGCCTTCCCTCAGTTTTCCATTTCAATATTGGAGCCAAAGCTGGATCTTCTAGCTGCTCTCTTTTAATTGCCTCGGAACACCAATCTTCAGGGGTTTGGAACTTGATTTGGTTCACTTTCATTGCCTCATTTCCCTCAGTTCTGCTACATGACTTGCACTCCTCTATACAGGGTCTTCTAGACAAAGCATCAGCGTTACCATGGATCCTTCCCTTGCGGTGTTCAACTTTGAAGTCGTACTTCTGCAGGATCTCTATCCATCTTGCTGCTTGTCCTCCAGGAAATTTGAATTGTAATAACCATTTTAGAGCAGCATGGTCCGTGCGAATCAGGAATGGTTGTCCACACAAATACTTGTGGAAATGTTTCACAGCCTTGATGATAGCTAATAGCTCCTTCCTCGTGACACAGTAATTCCGCTCCGGCTTTGACAGAACTTTACTGAAGTATGCAACCACTTTCTCATCGTCTCCAATTTTCTGTGACAAAACAGCTCCAGTTCCTACATTGCTTGCGTCTGTGTCCAGAATGAACATCTTTCCGGATTCTGGATAGGCTAGTATAGGGGTGTTGCATAGTTTTTCTTTTAAACTGCAGAAGGCCTCATTACATTCGGTTGTCCACAGAAACTTGGTATTTGCTTCTGTCAATTTATGTAGACTCTTGGCGATATTTGCAAAATTCTCCACAAATCTTCGATAATAGGTGCATAAGCCAAGGAAACTGCGTAGCTCATGAACATTCTTCGGTACTGGCCAATTTTTCACAGCATCAATCTTCTCGGGATTGGTTCTGACTCCATGTTCTGTAATGATGTGTCCAAGGTACTTCACTTCTTTGTGGAAGAGATTGCACTTTACCGGATTCAACTTCATGTTGGCATTACTTATTCTTCTGAGTACTTCTTCGAGGTTCATTTGATGCTCTTCGAAGTTGCGACCCATTATAATGATGTCATCAAGATAAACTAGGCAGGCCTTCCAGGTTAAACCATGCAACACGCATTCCATTAGACGTTCAAATGTTGCTGGGGCATTGCATAAACCAAACGGCATCACATTGAACTCCCACAACCCATTGCCAGTAGAAAATGCTGTCTTTCGTCGATCTTCTGGATGCATTTCAACTTGCCAGTAGCCACTCTTCAGATCTAATGTGCTGTACCATTTGGCCCCTGATAGTGTATCCAGTGTGTCATCAATTCGTGGCAGTGGATAGCTGTCCTTAATGGTTACCTCATTCAGCTTCCGATAGTCTACACAAAAACGAGCTGACCCACCTTTTTTCCTAACTAGCACCACAGGTGAGCTCCATGGACTCTTAGATGGCCTGATGACTCCATCACTTTTCATTTTGTCCAGTATTCCTTGCACTTCCTCGTGTTTAGCTAGTGGTAGTCTTCTAGGAGGCTGTCTGATAGGATGAGCGTTTCCAGTGTTGATCCTATGTCGCACGATGTTTGTTCTTCCAACATCTTCATCTCCAGTAGAGAAAACGCTGCTCATCTTCGTTAATACTCTCTTGATTTCTTTGAATTCGGCTGGAGTCATTCTTTTACTAAGATCTTGAAGTATTGCCACTAATGCGGGGTTGTTTCTCTGCATGAAAACCTTTTGCTCTTCTTGACCGCTGATTATCTCTTTTATGGTGCTGCATCTGGCAATTTCTTCTCCATGATTGATAGTCACTTGTTTATTTGAGAAGTTAATTAGTTGCACTGGAACTACCCCCTCTTTTGCTGCTACTAGCGTTCGGCCAATCATAATGTTTCCCCCAAAGTCGTTTTTAGCTGGCTCAATCATCACAGGTGAATTTTGGTCACTTTTATCTAGTAACTTAGTCCACATGATTTTCTCAGATTTTGCCGGGATCTTAGTTGGTCCGTCACTAATAACACGGACCTCAGCATTGTCGTTGGCTGCGTGTAGCACTATTTCTGTGTTCCCATATCTCAGTACGTGGCTCCCCAGATCTAATATAAAATTGTATTCTTTCATGAAGTCAAGCCCAATTATGCACTCATCTTCTATATCTGCTACAATAAATCGGTGCCTAAATGAATTTCCTCCAAGGTGAACTTCTTGGTCGCTTTCTCCATGAACTAGAACTGTTTCACCTGTAGCTGTTTTTAGGGTGAACCGTCTTGCTGTATCGATCTGACTATAATGAACCACATCTGGACGCACTATCGATCTTGAAGCACCTGTGTCCAAAGTCAACATGCACGATTTGTTTCCAACGGTTGCCTCCAGGACTAAACTACTATTTTCTCTTTTGACTTGTGATACCACCAATGTAGGGCATTGTAATTGAGCCAGCTTTCGCCCTTCAAAACTGGCACGATCTAGTTTCCCGAATCCGGAACGCTGCATCTGTCTTCCGGGTGCGGCTCCCATTTACATTCTCTTCGGATGTGCCCCAACTTTCCACAGTTCCAGCATCTTACTCTGCTAGACCTACTTCGTTGATTTCGCTCAGGCTTATCTCCCAGACTTTTGACACGCATGATCACTTCATCAAGCGCTGCTTTTAGAGGTTCTTCAGCAACTTCCATCTGGCGTACTCTATCTGAACCGTACGTTTTTTTTCCAGCTTCCATTGGCAGGGCCAATGCTAAGACTTCTGCAGGTAGCTTCTTTCCGCTTAGATAAAGCTGATTCCTCATTTGTACATCTCGAAGAGCATTGATAAATGTATCAGCTGCCAATTCGTGTCGGTGTTCAGCGTTATAGTTCGGATATGACAGATTTACCAGTCTCACAATGTCAGCCTCTAATTCTTGCAAAGTTTCGCTGACTCCTTGTTTCCGTGTTTTAAGCTGCATGCGATGGAGAGCTTGCATATGACTTTCGCCATATCTTACTTCTAAGGCCTCCATTAGCTTGTTGTAATCACGCTCTGTCGCTGATAGTGTCTGCAAAATTTCAGTAGCAGGTCCCTTCAATGCCAATATAAGCGCATTTGCTTTTTGCTGGTGACCGAACCCAGTTGTTGCTATCTCAATTGCATCTTAAATATCTGGTACGATGTAGATCCATCAAATACGGGTGTTTTCACTCTAGCTGGAGCTGAAGTAGTTGATGGATTGATTATGTTACCAGACTTCGCTTGTGCTATTTCTTGGCGGAATTCACTCGAAAGTTTGCGTAATTTCTCTTGTTCTTCGGTAACTGTCCGCAGCTCCCTTTCCATGTTGTTGATTTTAACCTCCGCACTGGATATACGTGACTCGATTACTTCACGTAGTTGTTGTTGATCTAATTTTTGTTCCGCTGCCAGTTTCTCTTGTCGGGCTTTTGTTCTGCTGCCAGTTTCTCTTGTCGGGCCATCAGATCAGCAAGTTGTTGTTGTTGGTTGTTTCCTTGTTTGGCCATCATATCAGCAAATTGTTGTTGTTGGTTGTTTCCTTGTTTGGCCATCATATCAGCAAGTTGTTGTTGCTGCTGTGCCATCATTTCTTTCATCAACGCCATCATCGGATCAATTGCTGGGGCATTCTGAATCGAATCGGAGCTTCCTCCGGCTCTATTTCTATAACCTCTGTGTTTTGGCCTGCTTCTTCTAAAACTTTACGCAGGCGGAATGCAAGTTCTGCCTTCGCTCCATGGATTGGAGCATTCCTTTTCTTCAACTCCTCCTTCAGCTGGGTCTGACTGAGATCACTAATATTTACTGTCTTGACCATTGTTTCAATAATCCCACTTCTGACACCACTGTAACGACTCTTCGTTGGTTCTTTTCGATTATTGAGCAAATACGACAGTAAAAGACAGATCTTTGGTTAACAGAATCTCCAACTTTATTTGTCAACAAATTACAGCAGCTTCCGTTTTTCCTTACAATAAATTCCAGGGTCTCCAATTTATGTACAATAAACTTCACCGCTTTTCCACAATTTGAATCAATAATATTCGGAATCGTAAAATCTGTATTTACTATTCCACTAAGTTCAGATTCTTTCACTATTAGTACCCAGGCTCAAGTACCACCGATTATTCCTTAAACTTGCGAATATTTGTAAAACACTTTTAATTGCAAAATTAAAACTGCCTATCTGATATTTTTGTTTGCTTATTTATATCGAAAAATAAATAAATCGAAACTTCTATAATCCACTAGAAATCAATACTACGTAGTCCCTACATCTTGAATAGGCCACACCTGTTTTCATTCATACTTGCATTTGTATTAGCGAACTCAAATTTAATTTATGCAAAATGTATTTGTTGAAGGGAGTTAACTTTTGATTTTGCCATAGAATGTAGAAAACATTTAGGCGGAACGTATTGGTTATTTATGAATAAATTAAATTAACCCATTCTGGACGAAGTTTATTACAATATATTAGTATCATAGAAAAAATTGCATTTCCTACGCGAGATAAAAACGTTTTTCGTTCGTAAACATGTCTTACTCGACGCTAGCGCGTCTCGTGAACAAATGTTTACTCACGAAAAAAACAATGTTAAATCTCTTGTAGGAAAATATACTATAATTCACAAAATGTTAGTATGCTATTTTTCAGTCAAAAATTTTAAGAATGAATTATTGTTTTTATTTATATTTAGTCTTATATTTTTATAGCCGGTGATGAATGTATAACATTTGAAACGCGTCAAATAAATATATAAAACTATTAAAAGATTGTTGGATTTATTTTTACAATAATTTAATAATTTAAATTATTGATAAAATTAATTTTAATGTTTTGGTGATTTAAATTTGAATTGAATGGGTTATTAGGTGGTCAGTGGTGATTTGAATTGAAGCTTTATCATCAATTATATTGTATTTACATTGCTTAATATGGTAATTGCATAATCTTGTGTATTAGGTGAACTTGGATACCTCGACAATTAAAATTAATATTTGCATAATCTTTTTGATACGAAACTCTATTCCCATTAAACGAAAAATCGCTTAAATGTCTTGTTTTCACCTTATCTACAAATTCTCAACCAAACACTCCAATTTCACACTTTCTTTTTCAAATAAATTTTCCTTTTTTCCTTGTGTTGTCGTCTCCTATACTATAATTCAAACCAATTATTTTGTGTTGTTTCACGGAAAAATAAAATGCTACCGAATTTTCTTGTTCACATAAAATGTATACTATTTTTATGACAACCAGAAATCTGATCTTCATAGAAAAAAATAGCCACATCACAAAATTACTTAGATTTTTAACAGAAAAAAAAACACAAAAACAAATTAAATAAGAAATTCGTGTCCATAAAGCATGAGTGAACAGGAACAAGAAATAAATGAAAAAAATTATTTTTCAAGAAATAAAGATAATAAAAAAATGAAAAGTGAAAAAAAATTTCTCCATTTTCGTTAGTAAATCAGATTTTTCGTGTCTCTTTCATTTTTCTGAAATTCAATTTATCAAATGAATTTATATTTTGATTTTTTTTATTCGTTTTTTTAAAGATTAGTTACAGAAAATATAAAAAAATTAGGACAAAAAATGAAATTTAAAAAAAAGGTGGAAAGTAGTGTGAGCGGGATGTTTCTATTATTTTTGTTTCTTTTATAGCAGAAAGGATTTTTCATTAATACAAAAATCTAAAATTATTAACTTTTTTTCATTTCAGTGAGTTAAATCAAATTATGGTACAGCTGAATCAACTGTAATCTATTGTGTTCATGGAAACGGTAATACATGCTGTGAGAATGGAGGTGATTCTTCACATAGTTCATCTAAGATTCAGATATCTAAGATTCAGATTAATGATAGTAAGCAGACAAATGTTGTTGGTGTATGAGTTTTTTAAATAAATCATAATATTTGTGTTGCCTTTTAATTCCAGAACACTGTCATAAGTTAAGAACTGAAGGGGTTGATAAAAAAGCAAGAAAAAAATAATTATTGCGAGTGTGTTGTGTATATTATTTATGATTTTGGAAATAATCGGTGAGTTTTACCATTTAACCATTTTATTAAAATAGACCCTAAATTTCAACCAATTATATGTATGCGAAAAAAACTCTTTAAACTACCCTCCCGCATGGAGGGATCAGTTTTTATTGTTTTTTAATTTTTTTTTTTGTAATTTTTGATCTACGGCTGTGACAACCCCGCGTACTCCAGTCCCTGCTATTGACATACGAGTTGACGTGAGATATCACATACCACTGGCAATAGTAGTGAGATATCACTAGCCAAGGTGACATTTTAGGGGTGGTGGCGGATGAACTGTATTCAGTCAACGGTAACACCCTCAATCTTAGCTGTGAAATAATCCTTGATGATGAGACGCTATTGCTTTCTTGAAGAAACGAGTCTTCATATAACTATGTGTGGGCTTCAATCATTAAGAAAGACTGTGCGTCACAGGATCAAGGAATATGCAACCGGCTGGATTATTGGCACTACATTTTTGTTTTGTTCCAGCAAATTTTTGTAAAAATTTGCTATTTACGTTTTAATTTACTTTTATTTTCCCTATTCTATCATAAAATATTGGCCTATGTCATATTTTGTCAGTGATAGGATTTTTTATTTAGTTATCCATTCTTTAACAAAAAATAATTAAAAAAAAACAAAAAAAACAGATTTGCGTACATTAACATCCTTAGAACGCATGTTGTTGTGGGACATTGGTCTTAAAAGGTTTTTATGTGTTATTGTGACACATATTGTAATTCCTACTACACAACACATTTTATTAAAAAAAAAAAAACAATTTTTTATTAGCAATAGGTTTGTATAGAAAACAAAATCTTTCTTTTAAACATAATTTCAGTATTTGAAAACATCACATGTTTTAAGAAGTATTCCACGGTTCAACGGACTCCAAAAAAGAGAATATTAGTACAGTCTCCTGAAGGGTGAAGCCCAAATCATAAAATAAACTGAGACCCCACTTCACTTCATTGAAGAAATTCATGATGTTGAAAAATGGTTCCACTGGTAAGAACCTAAGGTGCTATCTCAATAGTGGCCACTCTTCTACACCAAAAACCTCTCCGAAGTGCAGTGTTCAACCACTCCGTCAGTCAATCGCAAATCCATAAGCGACCTATAACCATCTTTGTTTGTTAAGGGGTGAAGCCCGATGAATGGCTTCTAAAATCTAATATTTAGAAAAATTTATTTAAACACAACAAGAAAGATTTATTTTAAACCCCTTTGCTATTGAAGGGTTGCGATGATGACAGGAGTTGATCCTGATTAACAAAAACCTCGGCAGTCACTGCTTCCTGTTATCAAAGAAGAAGCGTTCGGAGTCAGCTTTTTTCAAAGCCTTTATTATTTGCCAGTTTACTCAGACTCTTCTGAGCTTCCTGGGCATTGCCGGCTCAGGCATTGGAGCCGAGTGCTCAAACCATTTATCCGTCACTAACACTGACTCAAAAGGACCAACTTACACTGACCCACCGAAGTCGCTAGGACAACCCCTGCATCTTCTACGTTGCGGCATTTCTTGACGCTGCCCACTATTTGCACCAAAAACATTTTAAACTTATTTACAAGAAAAACTTAATCAAAATAATTTTAGGAAAAATAAAAAACATCAATATCAAACTTCTTTGAAAAATGAAACAATCGCAAAGAAAAGACCGCATATCCCTGTTTCGGCGCCAATTTGTCATACTGGGACTTTTTACAACAATAAATACTATTTATTATAAAGTTTTGTATCAGATATAGAGTGTTTAGTATGACCATCGTATTCTACGTTCAATTTTCAATAAAAAAGGTATATTTAGTTAATGGAGAAATGAGTTTTACTGTTACAAATAAGTTAATTTTTCCAGCGCCGGACGACAAAAATTTATAAAAATTTCTGTCATTAAAAAGCATCGGAGTCGACTTTAATTAAATTTTTGTTAGATAATGACTAAAAATTAATTTTATTTGTTTATAACAATAGGAATTTGTTAATAAATTTTATAAATAACAGTTTTTTAAAATTCCATCTTTATACTTTAAAATAAAACAGAAGTGTCTATCTCTAAAAAGTGTCTATCTCTTACAGAATCGTAGTTCTTTGTTGGCCAACCTTACTCACAAGAAAATTTAGCCAAACACATACGAAACGATGTAAAACAGCGTGCCATAAACGTCATCTAGCCAGACAGGATGTACCGCTGTGCCACAACTCTCCCTAAATAATTAACCTTAGCAAATCATAAAATTGTTACACCAACCAAGATAACAAAACACAACTATACAAGCAAATATACAACTATACATCAAAAACTAGTAAAAAAGAAGTTTTCTGAACGTGTCCGTGTTGATTTCCTGAGGTGCATTATTCTGAGGCTAACTCAATAATCCCAAATTTGCGGCTTCTTTCTTGCGTCACACTACTCACTGTATATTGATCTTGCTCTGCATAATGATATGTTGACATCTTTCAAATTAATTCTGTTACTTTTCCTTTTCTTTGGAATCGGAATGTAGCACAAGAAAACAAAAGAAAAACACCAAAAATATTGATGAGAACTTTTATTTCTTTCTTCTTCTTTAAACCGAAATCTTTGAATATTGACATACAAATATTAATCACTTTATCATAATTTATTCCTTTTTTTACATTATTATGTTGTTATATACTAAACGACATTTTTGAACATTGAAATGATGAAGTTACTCATTAAACCATAATTTATTTCGTTTAGTAATTTTTTTGTATTCACTTGGTAAAAAAACGTCACGACACTACACAACTCTACTCGCCAAAACTAACTTCAACTTCCTGCTCAACTATTAGACAAACTAACTGTCCAGACACCTAAACCCCAACTTACTGAATTAAAAAAAAATATAACAAAAAACCATTTAACAAAAAACTTAAATTATTTTTCCATAATTACGCGAAAATAAAAAGAATATGAAACTGTATTCCCGAAATTGTTACCTGCACTTCGAAATATTTTATATATATATATATATATATATATATATATATATATATATATATATATATATATATATATATATATATATATATATATATATATATATACATATATATATATATATATATATATATATATATATATATATATATATATATATATATATATATATATATATATATATATATATATATATATATATATATATATATATATATATATATATATATATATATATATATATATATATATATATATATATATATATATATATATATATATATATATATATATATATATATATATATATATATACTTACATTTTCAAATAAGACCTTTAGTATGTTTCTTTAGGTAAAGAGAACGAGAAATGGAAGCACGACTGACACAGAATGTTTGCCCTTTGCAGGACAGGACAAATGATGGTAGTCTGGCTGTCTAAATGAATCATATAAAAACCAAGAAGCAAAATAGGAGTTGGACTTGAACCAAAACCCTTAGATAAAGAGTGCTAGACAAAAAAAATCAAAACCGATGAACTAATCAAGGTGAACTCCAGTTTGGTGGTGAAATCCAGTTTGAATCAAAAGTCTAACAAAATTTTAGGGACTTTACTGACAAAAGAGATTGAAGAGCGAACTAAAGTTATCCGTGAGTCATGAACTTACCTATTCTGCTATCTACCCACGAACAACCAAAAAAATACGCAACATTAAAACAACCTAAATTTAACAAACAAATGGGTTCGCTTCAGAGAAGTCGACGGATAGCCAGAATACAGATGTTTTCTGGCCATAGCTCAGAAAACCAAGGGCTAGTATTTCTAGTATTTTTCTGCTCACCGTTTTCTGTTAAGTTAAAGACACTACCGAAACACCATGTGTTGAGAATAAGAGCTTTGTGGAGGTGTAGAGAGATCGATAGTCACAGCGGCCCGAACGACAGACGTTATTTCTCCATGCGATCGTCCACATGTCTGTGCTCTTCGTACCCTCCAACATGCTATGCACTAACGAATACAATTTTCGAAGACCATGGCAGTTACATTACTTGAGCGTAACACTTGGTGGTTCTGGCCTTATTGCAAACCCGTGAAAGTAGTGATATGACCATGAAGAGATGACTTAGATGGTAAACCTTCAGGGGTCAACAAGATCTGGATCCACTCTTGACCCGCTCTTAGCAGTTAATAGTTTCCAACTAAATGAGGCTCATGGGATCGTAAACCCCTTCAGGAATTCGTCTGAAGGACCTTTCCTATCTTTGCAGTTCTAAATTAATAGCACAAAAAAAATCAAACATACTTGTTGTAAGTGTGTCAATGACTGGGCCTTTCACTCCGAGAGCAACAACCCAGCAACAAATACGAAAAAATATTAATAAGCCTCGATGAATTGTCTGCATGTCACAACTAACAAGGATTTTGCCTTTCACTCACAGAACAAAAAACTCAAAGTGTAGTCTGCTCATCAGGACTTACAAGGACTTGGCCTTTCGCCCACAGAACCATACTGAAGAAAACAAAGCATCAAAACACAAATATGTTTGCGCGTTGACTTACAGGCCATTTTGCCAACCCAGAGAACACCACACAGACAAAAACAACTGACACCGCATACAAAAACGCTAAAGGAAACAAAAAAAACGAATTTTTATAATAAATAAAAATAAACAAAAAATGCTCCAAAATTTACAAAAATTTAAATAGAATTCAAATAAAACAAACATCAGAATTTAAAACGCTAAGTACAAATAACACAGTGTGTTGTCCTGGTCAATGTGACGTCTTTATTGAAAACCAAAGTTACTCAAAGGGAAACCGAATGACAAGTAAATGGAGAAAACAATGACGACGAGATGGTATCACTAAAAGTGGAATAGGTAGTATAGGATAATGACGGATGCCGAAAAGAAGCTAGGGTAGAAATAACCAAAAATGCCTTTATATGTGAAAAACCCAAATAAGTTTAAATAAATTTCAAAACAAAATCAAAAATTTCCAAAATTTCAAAATTACAAAAAAATTATCGATTGATAATTAACAAATTTTTAAAAAAAAATTTCTAAAAATTACACCGAATTCCCAAAAATTTACAAGAAATTTTGAAAATTCACAAACAACAAATTTTCAAAAATCTGATAAACTAATAAAATTTCCAAAATTTAAAAATTAAAGTTTTACAATAAACATTCAGTCAAAGAAAAAATTACAAAAAATATACAAATCTTATCAAAATTACTATCAAAACTTTCAGAAAAAAAAAACAAAATTAAAATTATTTAAAATTTTTCTAGAAATATAATTCGAAAATTATCTCAAAATCTTTCGAAAATGTTAAAATTATTAAATTTAATTATTCTAAATTTAAATTTACAAAACTAACTGAAATATTTACAAAAACAAAAAGATTTAAAATTAAAAAAATAACAAAAACTGTTTTAAAGTTGCAAAAATGTAAAACTTATATCAAAAATGCTTAAAAATAAAAAATTTAAAAATTTAAAAATTTTTCAAAAATATAAAAAAAAATTAATAATTTCGAAAAATTGGACAATTAAAAAAAACTTTAAAATTTACCAAAAATTTAAAATTTCAAAAAAATTCATAAGCTTAAAAATTATTTGTAAATTACAAAAAAATATTTAGAACTCAAAAAAAATAGCTTTCTGAGAAAGTTCTTGAGTGCTATTAATTGTAAATGTCAGTTTATTTTCCGCATCACAGATAGATTCCCAAAATATATAATCACGGCGCAACTTCTCTCGTACATTTTTATCGCCGCTTCTTCAGATCGTACTACACCCATTTTTATTACATCCAATGATAGCTTCGACTTGCCGTTTTTGAGTATTACTATAAGAATTTTCAGCCGATGTTGTTGGTATAGAGTAAGAATTTTTAGGTAATTATCAAACCGTTCTTTTGGATGTTCAAATTAAATTGAACTAGCTTCCAATTGGTATTAAATATTATTTCCAAAACATTTTTGTTTTGCTTTGTAGAGGATTTAGATTGGTATATCACTCACATCAACAAATTCTAGTTTGGCTCTAGACTAGATTTCTTAAAGCATAAAATAATAAAATAACTATTTCTTGCAAACATTTATAACAAATCACTGAAACTTGTGAGAGTTATTAGCAAAACATCGATGTCATACCAAAAACACGTAAAAACTGGCCACAATTCGTGGCACATAACTCCATTTCAGAGCAAAAAACAAACTCCTGAATTCAGTTTCTTCCTTTTGTTAATATCAATAACATACCAAGTTTTCAGATTTTTTTAAAATAGTTGAAACAAATGAATGTCCACTTTAGTAGAATTTTAGTAGACTTATTTTTAGTAGACTTATTTTCATTTTGGCCTCCCATCAGTGATTTACTCAAAATCTAATTTCAGAAGCTATTTTATTGAAAAGTACGCAGGTATTATAGAAATTGTAATTGAATTTATAAAATTGTTTGAAATAATGATTTCGAAGTAAAAAAGTTTCGTATCCAACTCGTGTTTTTTTGGGTGTTTCGACTTCTTCTATCTTTTATCCTTAGATAGTTTGATCCTGCCATGCCACTTCGGAGCCCCGAGAGAGCCACACATTATCCCACAATGTCACTTTTTTATCCTCTTTAACGTTGAAATTTTGATAAAATTACTTTTGATCATGTCAAGTGTTTTTTCATATGAAAGATGAATTTTTTTTGTAGTGCAAAACAGTTTTTTTTGTAATTTTCGAAAGCACACTTTTCGACTTATTTTCGAAAATGTAAATTTTTTTTGTCCCAACACTTATCTGCGAACATTAAAAATAAAAAATTTAAAAGAATTCACGGATGTAAGGATTTTGCTAAATCAAAACTGAATTTTTTTTGGTTGTTATAATTTCAAATGTTCATTTGAGACATTTTGAAAATAAATTATTTTGGATCTTGTCATATAACACCCCATGAAAGGTGATTTTTTTTTGTAGTGCAAAACAATATTTTTTGTAATTTTCGAAAGCACCGTTTTTCTAAAATAGTGTTTCGGAAGAAAACTATTCTCGTAGAATAATATGTAGAGGTTAATATATTTAAATCTAATTTCTACAAACATAAACGATTAAACGCTCATTTACTCCTGACACCTAAACTCACAGCGCCTTACGATTAATTAATTAATTAACTAATTTATTCGAAAAACGAACCAACCTCGAAAATTTCAGTTAAATTGTTTTTCTTTGCTTTTTTGGTTGGCGGTAAAGTAAAAATATACTTCACTCCTTTTCCGAACATTGCTCAAAGCAAACATAAATTCAATTCTCGATATTATTAGTTAAAAATTAAATTAAATTTGTTTTTCGGCAAACGGCTGTAAAGTTTAATTTACTGCCGCTAGGGAGTTAGTTAAAGTCTTACTTTTTTGACTGCGACTGCAAAAATAACGCCATTTTTATTTTATACTACGGCGGCTGTAAAGTAGTATTTGTTATTTTGTTATTTTTTCAAAAAAATTGTATAACTATGACAACAAAAAATAAGTTGATTCTCATTGTATTATGATATTTTGAATTATTGTATATTACTATGACAACAAAACATAACAAACAGTTTCATTGGATAATGAAATTTTGAATTATTGTATAACTATGACACCAAAATAACAACTATTTCAATTAGATTATGAAATTTTGAGGTTTTATATTGAAAAAAAGATACACGTGGTTCAGATTTTTTTTAATTTTTGGAAATTAGAGCGGTTTTAAATTTCGAGAATTTCGTAATTTTTTGCTTGAAGACTTGTTTTCAAAAATTAATGACTTTGGTTCTATTAAGATAGAAACTTCTGTTTTAATTTATTTTAAAAATTTTTAACGAATTCCTATTGTTATAAACAAATAAATTGTTTAAATTTTTAGTCATTGGCCCACCCACGTAATGAGTTTTTAGTATGACCAATGACGATCGTGTTTAAAGTTTAATTTTCTTCAAAAACTGTATTTTTTATTAATGGAGAAATTATTTTTACTGTTAGAAATAAATTAATTTATCGAGTGAAGGACGACAAGAAATTCCATTTGTTTACTTACCGAACGATTAGAACAAAATCTGACCAACACATTTTTGATTTAGCTGAAAATTTTTTACGGATTCTATATCGAAAAAAAATATACGTATTCCAGGATTTTTACTTCACCACAATTTTAAATTGTGTGAAGTAATGCAATCTATCGTGAAAAAAAAAATCTTACATACCCCAAATTTTATTTTTTCTTTTGTTTTGGACCATCCTCTATCTAAATAGTCCAAAAAAAATTTGGTGTGCGTCTGGGTGTGGGTGGGTGGGTGGGTGGGTTGGTGGTTGAGTTTTCTGCATAGGATCTTGATGAAACTTTGGCAAATGATACAGGTTCACTTGAAAATGGAAGATCTGGATTCATTTTAAATTTGGACAAAATGGCGGGGGTCTCCCGAACACCTCTAAGTTTAAATCTTGAATAACTTCTGATCGCGGGCTATGATCTCATTGAAACTTAGTATATAAGGTTTTAGTACTGTTTCCAATATTTCTGCATACCAACCTCCGGCTTGTCACTTCCGGTTAAAAAGTTTTTTTTTCAGGTGTTTATCCTTATTGTAGCCTACAATTACCGATCGATTTTCATGAAACGTTGCGAAAAGCTTTTAAATAACTTGAGAAAGATTTTATCAGCTTTTGGAGCACATTGGATAAAGGGTTGGGGGGTCCACCATACCACAGGTGGTTTTTTCCCCAAAGTTTTTATGTTTGTTGGGAGCATAAAACATTCATTCGTGAATGAATTTATATGACACTTTGGAAAAAGATGCAAACATGTATGACAAAGAACTGATTAATTTTTGAGCGATAGTGAACAAAGTGGTGGGGGGTCCCTGGAGCACCTGTTTTTTTGAAAGCTCTATAACTTCTGTACCTGATAAGCGAATTGGATGAAACTTGGTACATGCGTATGTAGTACGGTTTAAAATAGTTCTGCATCCCAACTTCCGGTTTTTCACTTCCGGTAAAAAAAATGTTTTGTACTTTCTTAAAGTTTTTTCAGTGTCTTTATGCACACTACAGCCTACAATAATGAAGTGATTATGATGAAACTTATGAAATAGGGTTCCAATTAGTGTAAGAAGATAATTATCACCTTTTGGGACTCATTGATCAAAGTGGCAGGGGGTCTACCATACAACTGCTGAATGTTCACACTTTGTTTTTAAAGTTTGTTGGGAGCATACAGACTTCATTCATTAATCAATTCTAATGACACTTTGGAAAAAGATGGAAACTGAAATGACAAAGAACTGATTAGTTTTTGGACAAAATTGGGATAAGTGGTACGGGGATTAGTTTTTGAGCGATAGTGAACAAAGTGGTGGGGGGTGTCCCATACACCTGTTTTTTTTAAAGCTCAATAACATCTGTACCTGATAATCGAATTGGATGAAACTTTGCACATAAGCATTTAGTATGATTTACAAAAATTCTGCATCCCAACTTCTGGTTTTTTACTTCCGGTAAAAAAAAATTTTTTTTTAATTGTTGGCAGTTTTTTCAGTATCTTTATGCACACTACAGCCTACAATAATGAAGTGATTATGATAAAACTTATGGAAAGGTTTCAATTAGTGTAAGAAGATAATTATCATCTTTTGGGATCATAGTGGCGGGGGATCTATCATGCAACTGCTGGCTTTTTACAGTTGGTTTTTAAAGTTTGTTGGGAGCATACAGATTTCATTCATTAATCAATTTTAATAGCACTTTGATAAAAGATAAAGACTTTATTGACAAAGAATTGACTAGTTTTTGGACAATATTGGGATAAGTGGTGGGGTCCTCCCGAACACCTGTTTATTGTTTCAATGTTTGTTGGAAGCATACAACATTCGTTCGTTAAGTAATTTTGATTACACTTTGCAAAAAGATGCAAATATGTATGGCAAGGAACTGATTAGTTTTTTTAACGATAGTGAACAAAGTGGTAGGGGGTCCTCCAAGCACCTGTTATTTTGGAAGCTCAATAACTTCTGTACCTGATAATCGAGTTGGATGAAATTTGGTACATACACATTTAGTACGGTTTACAACAGTTCTGCATCCTAACTTCCGCTTTGTAACTTCCGATAAAATTTTTTTAGAACTACGAAGTCCATAATATTGGTTAGCTTTTAATTAAAGTATTTTATGGATATTAGCTCATTATATATCCAGAACACTATATGTTTCCAGAGCTGTCGTGAAGTCAGCCTATGCATCAGCGTCGCAATATTTTTTTTTTTGGAATCTAGAGCGGTTTTAAATTTTGAAAATATCGTGATTTTTGGCTTGAAGACTTATTTTCAAAAAAAAAATAAAAAAAAAATAGAAAAAAATATTCAAAAAAACTTGAAATATTTGAAAAATCTTGGTCTTAAAAGGTTTTTATGTGTTATTGTGACACATATTGTAATTCCTACAACACAACACATTTTATTAAAAAAAAAAAAAATTGCATGCGGTTTTTATATAAGAATTTTGAATTATATTTTTTTGTGTATATTTTTCCAATACTTTTTTTCAAAGATGTCGTGCAATGATATAATTGTTTTATTTTTCATTCAATTAGAATCACAATGGATAGTAGTCGCATCTCCGTCAATGTTTCGCGTATAGGATTATCGTCCCACGCTTTTCTTTATCGAATGTGTCAGATTTTCTCGATTTTGAATTTTTTTACAGAATTTTTTGGAAAGTCTATTCGAGTTTTGGAATTATTTTTAATTTTGAATTTTTTTACAGAGGTTTTTAGAAAATTTATTTGAGTTTTGGAATTATTTTTTGCTTTTTAGTAATTTGTTTTACAGTTTGCATAACAATGAATTAAAGAAAAGCGTTTCTTAAAAAAATTTTTTTTTCAAATATTTCAAGTTTTTTTGAATATTTTTTTCTATTTTTTTTTTTTATTTTTTTTATTTTTTAATTTTTAGTCATCAATGCCTTGAACAGTCGGAAATTCTATTTTGTCACGTTCTTATAAGAATTCAACACATTTTCAGCACAGAATTTAACATTTGTTAATTTATTTTCCTTGATGCCACGATGCATGGATAATGCGTGAACTACTGCCGATAGACACATATTTCGATATATTTTCCGCATTTCCAGTAGGACCTTCAGTATCTTCATTACTTGGCCCATGATTTGATAGTCGAATCAAATCGCGTTCATCAAGGTGTGCATTTTCATCAATAAAAATGTCTCGGTACAATTGGTTATTTGATTTAAGTCATTCTATAGCTGCGGTTAATTAAGTTCTGAAAACAGTGTAGTCTCGAGCAGAATTTGCATTTTCTAAGCGTTCCGTTACTACTATAATATCAACATCCAAGGTTGATCGAGGTAGGAACGTAGGAAGCTTTGAAATGACGTCAAAAATGTCCAAGGCAAAAGGATTGCTTGGCCTTTAAATCCGTAGTGCCCGTACAATCCAGAAAACTTGACAATTTTAAGAAAAGGGTGAATCCGAGACAAAAGACATTGTTCAGATTGAGAAAGTGCTTGAATTTCTGGTGGAATGTGCCTGGGTCTAAATGGTTCCAGTAAGTTTTAGCATGTGGAGTTATTTTGTTACTTCTTTTAAGTGTGACTTGCAGCGGTGACAAACTGTAAGGCGAACTTTATATTTTAATTCAGGGAGCATCCAATCTGGAGGTCGGATTAGAATCTGGTAGTTTGACACTTGCTTGGGATAGCACTGTTTCGTGAAAATATCACATACTTTGTCTGCAAAAGTGTTAGCTTCAGCCTCAAAATCGTCGTAACAACAATTTTGAACTGTGGTAGTAAGCTGATTTCTCCCTTCATCTAGATTTTCTTGTTGGCGTTCTGCTTCTTTACGTGCGCGTCGGCGTTGACATGCGTTTAATTTTGATAACATACAAATGCTGGCCGAAATCGGCGAAAATTTTTTAAATTAATTGTTTATTTATCGAGAAAATACCTAATTTATGAACGTAAAATGCATAATTCTGTATAGTTTATATATCGATCTTTATGTTATTTCAAGTCGCTACGTTAAGTAGATCGAGAGAACTTGAATATTTCCGATGAAAATCGATTTTTTTATTTAAACAACGAATAAACAATTGAAATTGTTAGTTCATATGATATTCGTGTATTGTCATCGGATATACGTATGCTTGCAAAGATTCATTCATTTTCATTGAATATAAGGCAGTCAAATTAACGTTACAAGATTTGATCCAATAGTGTGAAGTAAAGAAAAGCGTTTAAAAAGTTTATCATTCTCATCAGGGCTAGCCGACTAGATAAACTACCAAAAAATGTCAACGCTTAATATAAACCAAAAATTAGGTTACAACTCTAGCGAAGTATAAAAAACAAAAAATTTACACAAACATATATTTAATAGGTTCAGGTTTAGTCAATTGATTTCTCTGGTGATCACTGTTTTGTTATACTCTAGACATACCAGTATTGAATAACAAACTCATGAATAACAAACTCACTTCAATACTCTAGACATACTAGTATTGAATAATAAACCTAATTTTTGGTTTATATTTAGCGTTGACATTTTTTGGTAGTTGATCTAGTCGACTAGCCCTGATGAGAATGATAAACTTTTTTAAGTTTAAAATTTTCTCATTGGTTCAAAACTAGATCGGTCGAAAATTGTATGGATTGCTAAAAGTTTCATAATTTGCACCATAATCTTTTAGATTCATTTCTTATATTATTCTTGATGGGATATTTTGCATCGGGGTGATGTTATATCACAAATAATTTACTGAATTAATTATTATTTGTTTGTGTTTTTTTGTTCATTTCAATTAAAAATAAAGGAAAATTTGTCATTATTAACCTAGGTAATGTTTTGTTATTATTATTGACCTAGCCTGAGAAAAATTACTTCTCATTGGGGCATAGACCAGGGCCAAACCGTTATAAATATCGAAATAGACGAAAAATTCTTAGCAGTATATGATTGGTCGGAAAATGTAGTTAATGGTCTAAGTAATTAAGGAAAAATTGACCGAACTGAGTAACAGGGGTGTTCAGCGACTCCAAAAACCCCCGTGTAACGACCTTCTATCAATTTCGAGCTGCATTTATGGAAAGTTCAAGGAGATGAGGTGTATATAACCCCCGGCCACTAGGTACTCCAGAGGTTTTTTCGGGAAAGTGGCTATGTTTACAAACTTTTCTGGCGGCTTCCTGAATCGAATGCAAAAAACCGCATCTCGATCCATCTTACTCTGCCAATTAGGTTTAGTGCTTTATTTCCTCGTCTATTTTTGAGTTTTTAACTATTTAATTGCTATAATTACTATTTATTTGCTAATGATTTCGGGACTTTGAAAGCCAAGATTAGTTAAGTATATGTAAATTACTTGTGTAACATAGTATCGTATGTAAATTAACGCTTTTTATGAATGCAAACGTTTATTTACAACAAAGAAAAAGAAATTCATGATTTGCAAGTAGTTTTTTCAGTTTTTCGCTTTTTTAACGAAATTTTCGTACGTAAACAATATTATATTTTAATTTACATTAAAGTTGGGATTCCAACGAAAAAAATGAGCACTGCTAAAGATCAAAAATCGAAGATTTCCCAACCAAAATTTCGATTGAAAATTGGGTCTTTTATAATTTTCATCATAAAACATCGCAAATTAAATATTTCGTTTTGAAAAAATTTAAGCTGTTTGAAACACAAAAAAGAACAGTTTTACCGATTTTCATGAAAATATAAAAACTTTTGCGATAGTTATAAATTAAAAACAAAAAACAAACGGTTTTTTGCATTTTTCTCGATAATTTTACGATTATGGTCAATAATGTCCAAAAAAAAGATTTTTTTATTATCTACAACTTTTACATCTAACTTTTTTCGATAGGATGCATAGTTTAGTCGCAAATCGCAAAAAACTAAGACAAACCCCTAAAAACGTATATACAACCCCCCACCGCTTTCCCTGACTTTTGCTCAGTTGGTCGATTTTTCCTTAATTACTTAGACTATTAACTACATTTTCCGACCATTCTTATACTGCTAAGAATTTTATTTTCCTTTAACAGGCTTGGCCCTGTTCTAGCATTCGAGTAAATAATGACGATTTCTCAAGTTAGTAGTTAAAAAATAATATTAAATGAATATTAATCCAATTAAAACTTAAAAACACCTTTCTTCAGTAAAATTTATTGATTACTACAATCAAAACCCCATTTGTTTGTACTTATCAAAACAAATTTTATTATTCATAGGCCAATTTTATTTTTGTGTTTGTGCAGAAAAGCAATACAATTTTTAATAACCGTTTTTGTCTACTATTTTATTGGAAAATAAAAATTGCATTATAAATAACTATAACTATATAGTTGAGTACATAAAGAACTACGAGGACATGCATTCTATCTATAAACATATATATATTACATGAAATAAAATCGGAAATTTGATGTTTTGGTAGAATTAAATTTGAATGCTAAAAATATAAATTTTTAAAATAGTTCTGTGGCAATTATTTTTATTTCTGGTTTTAGAGTCAGATTTGATTTTTTTTTTGCACAATGAACAACAATTCATTATTAATTTTATATATTAGTTTCATTGTTATTTGTTTCATTAAAACTATGTTTATTGTTCTATTTATATGCATACTTAATGTGTTTTCACAATAAGTGAATATATAAACAAGCAGGAGATGGAATTTTAATTATTGTACCATTTGGATGTGATTTATGTTATTTGTTACTCAAATTAGCTTTTATAAAATATTTCCAATTTATAACTAATTTTAAAGCTTTTAAAGCTAAATTTAAAATTTAATTTCAGGTCAGTAGAGCAATTATTTATTATGGATCAGTGAAAATAACATAAGGCTCTAAAAAAATAATTTTCTAATTATTTGACACCATCTCTTGCTCTAAATTCTATGGATTTGACATTGTTGTGAGATTTAATTTTAAACCCATCTTTCATAATGGAACATAATATGAATTCTGATTTTATTATAACATTTTTTGTTTATTCAGCACCATCAGTTATCTTTTGTATGTCCTTGTGTTTGTTTAATGTAGACTCTAGGTCAGTCTTCTGAATTTTTTTAGCGATTTTTTATCTCTATTTTAATAAACTTTTGTTATTATTGTTGAAGATAATCTTTCGTTTATTTGTTTCTTTTGCAAACAAAATCACAGTTTATGATGTCGTTGATGTGAAATTTTGTCATGTTACATGCTGGGGTGTTCAAATTAAGTTTGTAAAAGTTAATATAATTTTATTTAGATACATTTTAAGGGATTACGGTTTTGTCTGGTTCAAATTGGGTATAATTTGTTTCAACTTCAAAAATATATATCGAAGCATATATGTCAGGTTATTATTATTCTTGTCAATGATAAATTACTACAGTTTTAGCCATCATTAACAAAGCAATAGCCTGTTTCAATCAACCAACTCACTACAAAAAACAGAGGTTTAGTAAGAGTTAAATTTGGCAGAAGTCGTAATCCTTTCATATTCGTTTGTGGACAAACAATGTCCTACAAAATTTGGTGCGCTCGAGTTTTCAAAAATTTGTAAAGAATTGGACTATTATGCAAACATACGGAATTCTGACTTGTGAAATTTCTTAAATTCTTACCAAAAAAAAACTCATTTTTGTATATGGAAAGAAGATAATTTAACAAAAAAAAAAACAAAATAACCAAAATTACATAAATTAAACAAAAATTATGTTAATTATTCAAAAACTATAAAAAATACGTTAAATAAAAAGCTTATATCAATGTATTCGTCCAAAACCAGACCTGCGCAACAAGTATTGATTGCAGTTGACATGAATTACAAAACAAAATACTGTCACATTCTAATTTACAACATGTTTATGTGATATTCCAATTATTAAAATATCGTTTCTCAAATTTAAAACATTAACTTAGTTCTAAAACAAATATAAAAAACAAACCATGACTGAAAGTTCAACGTTTCTTGTATTGCGTAATTCGGTTTAAATAATAATTTTAATTATTTAGTCCGCATTGCAAGAACGCAAGAAATAGAGGAAGTTTAATGTTTTTGTTTTTTTTAATTTGTTAATTTACTGAACTGCAAAATTATAAATTGTAAACGTGATAAACTAAAGTAGATGTTAAAGAAACAGTTGAGTTGTGCTTAAGACTTAAAACAGTAGAGTTGTGCATTAGTATTAAAATTAAACTAGTCGAAAGCTAAAATTAAAAAAAAGTAGATTTATTTTTCAAAATAAAAACAGTTGAGTTATTCTTGTAAAATTAAAATAGTAGAGTCAGTAGAACAGTCTTGTAAAGTAAAACAGTTGGGTTGCTCTTGAAAATCAAAACAATTAGATCAAAGGAGTCGAACATTAAAATTAAATATTATAGTTAGTTGAGTGCGTCGAAAAGAGTTATGTTAAAAAACAATTAAAGTGAATTTAATATTTTTTTTCACGGTTCAAGATTTATCAAAAAATTATAAAGAATTAGTAAATAAAATTAAATTAAAGTGAATTTATTAAAATACAAGACATTTGTTAAAGTAACTCATACATATATGCATGAAATTGAAATATACAACTTCATTTAAATAAATCGATATTTGTGTGTTTTTATTTATTAAATCGAAAGATCTTTTGATTATGTTGATCCCCACCATCTCGGTAACGTCATCCATTGACGTTTTATAGAATTTATTTCAATATAATACCAAAATTTTTCCAAGGTATTCAATTTCATATACTCCTTAAAATCATCTCTTGTGTTCCAATAAACAAAGCTTTCATGTTCTTTATTAAAACAAATCCACCATACACAAGTATTTAAATTATTTGAATGAGCTGATTCACAATTTTTCCTGCTCCATATGTTATTTTTATTGCAGGTTCTCGTTTACATTTTATTAAAAAAAAGTCCTTTAAATTTCTTCAGCTGCCAGAAATTTAGTTTTTCCCCTTAACAACTACATAGTATGCCAAACAACATACCACACTCAAAAATAGCAAATAAAAACGCTATTTATTATAAATCCAAAACGTTTGAAATTTTATTTGATTTTTTATGTTCAATTTTTTTCTTTAAAATAAAATTGTTATCAGGTAAAAGTTTAATACACAGACCTTGATAGCATGCAACAACAACTTAACTAAATTCACAAATAAATAAATTTTCAAAAATTATTTTAAGCAGTTATTCAACATATTATATTAAAACACTTGTGGCACGGTCGCTTTGATAACAATCTATCTTTTGATTATAATTTACATAATCTCCTCGATCGGAAAAAATGAACAAGTATATATATGTAGTAAGATTCTCCATCTCTTGCTTCCTCTATTCTCATCTTATTAATTGTACACAATTTAAAAATTTCCCATCAAAATTTCCATTTCCATGTATCGTCTCAATAAAAATCTATTGAAATAAGAAAATATGCCCTTCCAAATACAGACAACCATTATTATTAGTTATAAATCCATAACTATATTCTGTCTACATATAACATTATGACCAAGTTTTACATAACAAAAATTTCTATGTAGACATAAACAAGCATTATTAATTGGTATTGATTGACGTACCAAAGCATTTTTAAAAAAGTTAAAATATTGTTAACTAACTTGTAGCACACATCAATGCTTTTATGTTTCTTTAAAGGCCGGAACCGCAATAAATTAGTAAACTATTAGCTGATTTATTTCAATATAAAAGTTATTATTTTAGAGTAAAACTCGAAATAGTCCGCTGGTACAAATTGCTAAAGAAACTAGAAAGTGGTTCAGTGGCACATCCACCCTGATCGATTCGTTCAAGTAAAACAACAGTTGTGGTTAATGAGCACACGCGTGAAGTAAACAGCAACTGGGTATTATCAACATTTAATCATCTCGTTCACAACCTCGCATCAGATGTTGCTATTATAGTTCAGTGTTTCAAATACGTAATTTGTGATAGAGTCTAGGTGATTTACATGGAGGCAGTTTAAATTTTCCTGTACACATTTTAGATATTGTATTTGATGAGTTTGTCGCTAAATTATCATTTGTTTGTACAGTAAATGACAATTTTCGCTAATGTATCTGCGGAGGATCAAAGCTGTTGATGTTTGATCGTTAATCGATATCAATGTAGATGGAGCATTGATATGAAAAATTAAAGGAGACGTATTAGTCCGTTCAAGTATAAGAAGCTTCCAAGTGTAAGAAGCTTTTCAACAATGCAAATCCCTACCAAGGCTGTGTTGGACTGGGAATCATATAGGGCAGTCCTAGAACTTCAAAATATCAGTTGAGAATTGTAAAGAATGGTTTTTGGATGCGCTACTGTAATGAAATACTGGAATCTTCCGAGACTTCAAGACTTCGCAAGGTTTTATCCACTAGTACCACCGTATCGAGCTATCTGCAACGACCGGATGGTCATTGGAGCACTTCCTGTGCTATCTTCCTGCTAAAAACGCATTTTTGGACTGTTCTGAGATACCTGCGGTCGTGACGCGTTTTAACAGGACTAGTCAGAACTTCGCCGAACAAATCATTACCATAGGTAAAATCATGCGGGCTGTTAAAATCTTTAAGCCTTTTTAGTCTACTGGACCGAATGGAGTCATCCTTGCAGAAAATCCATTGGCCTTAACATGTTCTGACTGTTAATGTCTTTTAAAAGCAGCTTTGTTCTATGTCACATTCCCAGGTAAATAGACCAAGGTAAATGAAATCTTTATTTCTAAGGTGGGCAGGCTATGTCATTGTAGTCCTAAAGATCTAAGATCCATTAGTATCTCATATTTTTTCTTGAAAACACTGGAAAGTTTGATAGAACACTTTTTGAGAGGTTAAATCGAACTTTCCAGGTTTCCAGTATCGCAAGTCGCAACATGCATACTGCAAATTCAAGTCCGTTGATACAGCTTTGCACTCTCATATGTGTCCAATTGAGAAATCCCTGTACTGTAATGAACATTTCTTGGTTACTTTCTGCTATATTGAGGGAGCGTTCAACAAATTTAGTCATGCAGCAATCACCCATACGCTTATGTATTTGGAAGTGGAGGCATCATTGGTTAGCTGGATTTGATATGCTTTTTAGGAAAGGGTTATCAGACCTTGTCTGGGTGAGTATTCTATTCGTTAGTCCATAAGAAGAGGCAAACCGAATGATTGAGTATCGCCCCGTCTTTGTAATTGGGTTATATATGACCTGTTGATAAACCTGGAAAAACGTAGCTTCAGGGTGACCGTCTTGTGGATCATGCTATTGGAGTTTTCAGATCCTGTTTTTTTAAGGTTCTAAGGTAAAATGCTCTTAACATCCTCTTCAAATAGACCGATAGCTTTCAACTGGAGATAAAGCCACAGTAAGCAGAATTGGTTCTTTTCTCTAAGAAGTGTAAACCACCTGAATTTGACCCCTCAGCTTGTCAGTGGCACTCAGCCACTCCTCACGGAGTCTGCTTGAGTGCCACTGACAAGATGGAAACCCAATATTTTTGAAAGATTAAGAAAAACCCCTAAAGCACTTTCCTCGTGCAAAAGTGCCATTGGAATATGGGGTTTCGAGCCCGATGTTGTCCGTTAGATATACAGGTCAAAAGTTTAACCAATTTTGTTGTATGGGATCTCAGCTTAGTGACTGGCCCTAAATAAAATGGCTAATCGGAAACTTTTGATGAAAGTTTAAAGATTTGCATTATTGTACAGCAGTGGAGCTCTAAGGAGTATAGCTACGGCCAAGAGCTATGAGCTCAAGTTTACCGAAATGTGGAGCGTAACAATATAGGTTATTCCTCCCTTTTGGTAAGTAGGAATATTGCTTTGACTACAGACTATTCCATCCCGAAATCATCCCTTATAGCTTTACGACTGTTATTCCTTCCAAAGAGGACTGGGCAAATAAATTATACAAACATACAGGTGTTGTTAACTTCTTCACAGATGGGTCGAAAACATATGGAAAAGTTGGTTTAGCAGTTCAGAATTCACCTTGTATAGGTGCCAGGGCATTTTAGTATAACGGGAAATTTAAAGGCTGACGATTTAGCAGATTTTTACAAATAAATGTTTGATCCTCGGATGTCCTAGGTATATCCATAAAGGAATTCCACTTTCAAGGAATTCGTTGCTTAGTCGAATGCAAATAGGACTGTTATTGTGTGCTCAAATGAATATGATCAATTTTGAACGTGGACTGTCTAGCCTTGCAAAAAATTGAAACATCGTTGTTTTGCGACTAAACTATAAATATATGAGATAACATCTGTGTATGAGTAATGAGATTATCTTTACTCACCATGATCGCTTTGTGATACTTGAACTAGGACTAATTTTGAATACTAGTTTGAAACAATTAAGAACCAAAGTATATGTTATAGTAAAAGCAAATAATCATAGGCTTCAAAACCGTAACAATTGTTGTTATAAATAAAGTTATAAATAAGTTTGGAGAGAAAAAAAAGAGACTAGATGTTCTTCCGGCTAGAAGGAGACACAATTTTATATAATTATATTGGACAGTTTCTTCCTTTATGTTTACGGAACCCTCAGCGAGCGAATTTTATTCGCCGTTGACCAACTTTTTTCTTTAAGATTACACTGACATCAATAATGCTGTTGTATTTTTCAAATCTAATTTTATAACAATCAAATAAATGGCACCTTACCGCTCTAAGTTGAGGTAGTGCAGTTCTTGGTAATATATATGAAATTGTTTTCTTACAGGTTCACTGGTGGTGGTTGATCATCTAGGACTATGTTTTTTCCTCTCTTGTTTAATATAACTTCAATCGGTTTTCTGTCCAAGGCCTGGCCCGATACCACTGTGTCTAGACTATATGACCTGTTTCGGCAATTATGTTTCATAGCTATTCTTATGACAGTTAAGCTGGTATTGACGAGCAGCAGATCGTTGTGTGGTTTAACTGGCGAAATGTTTGGTTTTATTTTGATTTTCCGCTTTCGCTCCTCAAAATAGTATTTACATATTTAAATTGTTCGTTGACGAATCATTTTTCGTTGCTATTATTTCCTTTTCGAATTGATTTGGAAATTTTACTACTTGGAAAAGTTGAAGAATCTCCAACTCTTTTGTTATTTAAATTATAAATTTGTTTACTAGCTGCCAAAGGGTTTTCATCAATATTTCGAAATACTTTTATATGTTATATCTCTCGATAATCTGAAATTAATTTGGAAAATATTTTCACCATTAACATTTTCAGATTAAACTTTATGAATGTTTCTGTATCTTTATATTTTGCCCATGGTAAAAGATTACATTGAAATAATTACATTTAAATTCAACTTTCTTTGTTTATGTTTAAAGCCGCTTTAAGTCCTTCCCAATATAAAAACTTTTAAATCTTTTCCTTTTATTTTATTTTAAAAATCAATTCTGATAAGATATTTCTTACCAAGCAACCATAATCTTAATCGTCAACAACAAATCTTAAAACAAATATAAATTCTTTTTGCGTTTTACATAACCGTACAACAAACCACAATAATCAATAGAAAATAAAGCTTTTATCTTCCATAATATTCATTGCCTTATCTTGAAAACAAAAAAAAGTCTTATTTTTAATTTTCTTATATATAACAAAAAAAAAATAAAAATAAAATTACCAAAACAAAATTAAAATCTATAAAAAAACAACATTGCGTGTAACCGAAAATCGAGACTTTTTTTACACTGCTTTGAAATTTCTCTCATCCGCCGATAAAGAAGTTTCACTTAAAAAAAATATATTTGTTTCTCATAAAAAAAAATAATACCAAAATAATCAAATAATACAATCATACACTGATACACAAGATCCGTAAATTAAGTTCGAATGAAAGATACAAACTTTGAAGTAATAAACTAAAAAATCAGTTTATTTATACAGCGAAACGTTGTACACACTCAGATATAATTTATGAAATGATCTTAAGTTGTTTGATAGTACGGGATGATGGTATGATTGATGTGTTGACTTTTTGTTTTAGATTTTAAACGAAAATGTCTACTGAATAGATTTTTGTTGGTCGTTACAGTTGGGTAAGGTTGAAAATAAGGTTTCAGATTGTGGAAAAAACATTTCAAAATATTCTTGATCTACGATCAACACCATCTTCAAAATTTTTTTTCGATAGACCAACTATCTTCCAAACGCGTATGAAACCATTGATATCGTCTCAGTCCTCCACTACTAATTTGATTTCAAAGTTACTGCATAAGTTTGAACTTCTAGAAAGCTTTGAACCACCGAACCACTATTCTCAAACTAAACACTTTCAAGTTTTTCTAAAGTCTTTCTAATTTCATATAATATGTAATATTATATTAAATGATAGGATTTATTGTTTAGTTAACCATTCTTTAGAAATATTTCGTCCTTTAACGCTTCGGAACTCCTGTTGTGGACTTAAGTATTAAAAGGTTCTTTTGTGGTGTTGACACATACTGGAATTCCTATAGCTCAACACTTTTTAAATAAAACCGAATATTATATTATGATTCAAATTTACGAACGTATTTTGCAAATAATTCAAAAATAATTTAACTATTTAAAATATTTTTGCAATAATAAGAAAATGTAAAATCTCTACTCAGGGAAATCGTATTTTGGTTTCTGCGACCAATAACAACCTCGACTGGTAAAATGTCTCCTCGAGTCAAAACATATTACTTTCGACATCGTTGATGAATATACTATTATATTTTTAGATATGCCAATTTTGATATTAAATTAATCATTTCATTTAACCAAAATACATTATACAATATGCTTTTGTTTGTGAATGGGACATCCTGTCATTAGAATCAAACATTTATGGACTGAATTATTCAGATTGCGTTGGATTTAGTAATCAAGGCTCGTACCAATATAAATAACAGGATTCAAACAAACAAGATTCAAGATTTACAGTTCATTAAGAAATCAAAATATTTTTGCGACCTAAAATTTAATAAACGAATATGTTTTATATATATAATTATGCTATCGTTTGTTAAAAAATTTTAGGTAAGAAACAAATCTTTAGAAATATCCTACTCTTAATGACTAAACAAAAGCTCGTATATACATATTTATCTAAATTAATTTTTCATATTTCATTACGTTAGTTTTTGCTTAATTTTTAAATTATTATTACATTCAAGTCGTTCGTCGTTACGGATACAGATATCAATGTACCTTCGTTCAACAAAAAGTACAAACAAATTCTAATTAAATTAGATTTTTCTTTATTTACATTAATTTTATTTTTGGTTCGGTTTGATAAATGTAATCAAAACCATTCTGTGATAAATATATGACCAACAATTTGGGGATGAGTTGATTGGCAAGAATGTTAAGTGAAAACAAATTGATGTTGAATATTTTAGGTTTGTTGATTCGTTACTAATTGATATTGTCTTACGGGAGTTATCATTTTCCGAAAACAAAATCTTCTTGTGTATACTCGTCTCTATTGCAGATTTCATTTGGTCTGCTGTTAGATTTGTTTCTAAAGTTTGTTTAACAATTGTCGTGCTAACCAATTAAAACCACAAGATTTTTTTTACACTAAAGTTAAATAAAATTTATATATTTTCAACAATAAATATGTCAAATTATCCAATTTATCATATAACACGAACCGGCAAGTGTAAAATCCTAGAGAATGTATCCAATAAAATTATCTGACATCTTAGAAATATACCATTAATTTTAATAAATTTTAAACGAAATATAATATTTTTTTTTTCAAGAAAACATATAAGAGAAAGAAAATTTGTTTTGTGTTTATGTTTTTTGGGAAAAGTGAAAAAATCAAAAGTGTTTTTCTTTTCCCAAAAGATTATATTTTGTTTTTAGGATAAGCAAATTCGTAAGCGTAATGAGACAAGTACGGGTGCGAATAAAATAAAAATAAATAAATTTTCTTTAACGGTAAGTATGATTAATACTTTGGATTTTGGAAAACTGGTGTACATACATATTTATGTTGAGATTTTAATCTATTGATATTGGATGTAAATAAGAGTGTGATTGTGGGTTTTGGTTAAACCTAAAATTAAAGATTTAATTAGTAGTTGTTCTAAAATTTTATTTCTTTTTTTTTTTTCAGGTGGCATTCTTTCAAATAGTTTAGCAATTGCAACTGATGCAGCTCATCTTCTAACAGATTTTGCTAGTTTTATGATTTCATTGTTTGCGCTATGGATCGCTGGACGAAAATCTACGAAAAGGTTTTTTTTCAAAATTGTAAACAATATTGAATGTTAAATCAAAATTAAATAACTATTTTTTGCAGGATGTCATTTGGATGGTACCGTGCTGAAGTTTTAGGTGCTTTAGTTTCTGTTTTACTGATTTGGGTTGTGACTGCAATTTTAGTTTGGTTGGCTATCTGGCGAGTGGTTAATCAGGCATTTGAATTGGATGCTATGTACATGTTGATCACATCGCTTATTGGTGTAGGTGTCAATATCATGTATGTACGTTTTTTCTTTTATAACTATAGTTACATTTTGGAAAGCACAAATATTTTAAACGTTGAAAAGTTTCTAATTCTATTGTCAAGCCTAGAATTTATTGGCAATCGAACAAAAGGTTGAATGATTTTTATATCGAAACTTGGTTTCTTACCTTCTTTGAACAAGTCAATTGTGATTACACAATTCAGGATGCTAACATAACCGTTTTAGGTATATAATTTTATGGTAAAATTATTCTAGAATTAATATTTGTTATTTTGTTTCTGTGTTAAAAATTTCTAGTGAGATGTCTCACTCTTGTGGCAATTTAAAATTTGATTCAATTTTCTTTGTTAATTTATACCGATCTATACCTTAAAACGAATTTTTTGATGGTTTCTATATTCCTTGGAGTATTGTATCCATTAAATATCTTTGCTGTTATTTTTTGATTAAAAAATCAGAGTGTTACTTGTTATATAACTAAGAACCGCGAGTTAGTAAATAAAATTTGTCATAAAACCATATTTCATAATATTCATCTTATAGTTATTTTCGGTTCTTAGGTGATGCGGAACAATCGGATACAATTGAAATTCGAGGACTTTATAAAGTATCTTAACATACAACAATTGAAGACGTGTTCTATTTTGATTGTTTTAGTTAATCAATAATGAAGTTGGAAACTCTCAAAGCAAATAGTTTAAGGAGCAATTATCAGATTGCTTTTAATAGTAGATTTCGCTGTATGTTGTGCTTAATTATCTGTGTTGATGATTTTATCATAGAGTTTTTTCGGTGTTTCCATAATTTCAGCTGTTTTTGTGAGGTGGTTTTGAGGGGAGTCTGGTTTCTGGGTGATTTTTAAGGAAAGTACAATTGCTGGTTAAACTGTATGTCTGGTTTTATGTGGCGAACGGTTGTTGTTGGTTGTTGTTAATGCCGTCTCAGGTTTTTTTTTGACAACTGAGTCTCTATTGAGATTAATTTTTTTGGTAATATGTCGCAACCGATATCGCGTCAAAATTATAGATTGCCGTACCAAAATTTAAATATCAATTTTGCGGTATTCCAAGTAAGCAAATCGGGTAATACGACAGGTATTCATAATATTTTTAAAAAACGAAACGAATTCACACAATGATTTCTTTTTTGTCACAGGAATTGCCAAAATCTCCTTTTAATGTGAATATATTTCTTTTTATCACTAACAATTATAAAGGGTACAGGGGAAAAACAACGTCAGTCCATTTTTTTCGAAATCGAGTTATTGCTGCTATCTATTGAAGAAATACAAAAGCTTTCAGTTGGTATATTCAATTTTGATGAATATCAAACCCAGCCTATATAAATCAATTGAAAAGAATTCGCAACATTTTTTTTATACCCAATTTACAGGGGAAAAACAACTTAATGCACCATTTTTTACCAACACATGCCTCTGGTGGCCCCGGTTTAAAACACTTTTATGAACCATGTCTATTCATTGTTTAATCCGAATTCACAAATTTTCTTGCATTTTAAGGACTTCAAACACAAAACTTCAATTTTCTCGAGATTTACGTTGTTTTTCCCCTGTGCCCTTCATATATTATACGGGCTATTATTTTGAGCATGTACATGTTTTTGTCAATTTTGAAATTTTTGATTTTTAAAATCTGAAATTTTGATATATTGTTCGTATTGACGAAAGAAAAAAAGCAATTTCTGGATTTTTTTTGAATATTCTGAATCGGAGCTATGTGCGATTGAAAAAAGACGATTTTTGAGATATGAGCTTTGAAGCAAACCAAGGTTTAACGTGCTTCCTAGCGGAAAAGAGAAACATTAATAATTTCTAACTTACAAATTTCGATTATTCATCTACCTATTTTTCTTTTTATTTGCAAAAACATACTTAAATCGCATGAAATTTGTGGCATCTATTAACAAAACATTGACACCATTACCGAAACTACGTGAAAAAGCCTCAAACATTCAACCGCGCATAACGTCGTTTAAGAGTGCTCAAAAAAATCTAGAAATCGATTTTTTTTTTCGTCAATACGAACACTATATCAACATTTCAGATTTTTTAAAAATAGTCGTTTTTTCCGATGAACGTTTTCATAATAATAACCTATCTATAAAACCAAATAACGTGACGCTAGAATAGTTTAGTGATCGTAAATAAAATGCTTGTGAGTATTTAAATTCGAGTATTATAAATAACTAAGGACTAACACTCTTTGCTTTTCACATAGCGTGAATTAACCCTTTTTACAAACAATGGCTACAAAGTTATCTTTAATAGGTTAATCTTTTAAAATTGTTTTCTCAGGCCGAAGAAATTTCCCGATTCAGATCATGTTCCATATCCTAAAAAAATGGCATTATTTAATCTAGATCATTGCGGATTCAATTCAACTTTGCATATTATACTTAGTCGTTTCCGCATTCATCGAAGATTTTTGAAGTGATGAAAACCAACCAGACATATCATGAAATTCATCCAACAGATTGCCTTAAACTTACAAATGTCTTATAGTGCCGAATCCGTCCTCCAAATTCTACTTGTTGGGGTAGTAAAAATATCCAAAGCCAGACAAACTAATGGCTGACTTGTAAATAAATAAAGAAACATTGATTTGATGACAATTATTAAATTTGTTGAGCTAAGAAAGAGTAAATAATAAATATCGAATTTGTAAAATACCATGGAATACCGATGTTTCGGCATTCGTTATATCAGTGTAGATGCCCTGTTTGCTATTAATCAAATGTAACGAGCGGCTGGATATTGGTCGGGAATACCATAAGCAATCCGGACGTCATTAGGATATGCGCACTTCAGTAAGTGGGATTCGATAAATTTCCTTGACCCATTACAAATGCTGGATGCATGCGATAATTATTAGGTGAACCAAAACAAAGGTTAAATGAGAGGTAAGCACAAACAATTCGACGAGAAGAACAGAGGCCGCCCTTGTATCAATACATTGACCACCATATTTTAATTAAAAAAAAAACGACTTACCTCCATACTTAAAGGCCATCTGAACGCTTCATTTAACTTATAGAAAAATAAATAATTCATATTGACCTAAAACAGGTGATTGTTGAATAACATATATAAATCACTAATTGTTGCGTTAAAAAAATATTGCGATGCTGACGCATAGGCTGACTTCACCACAGCTCTGGAAACATAGTTTTCTGGATATATAATGAACTAATATCCATCAAATACTTTAATTAAAAGCTAACCAATGTTATAGATTTCGGGTAGTTCTAATTGTAAAAATATTAAAGCAAGCAGTAGTATCCCATCAAACATAAATTCTGTTGTACGAGAAAAAGCAAAAAAAAATTTTAACCGGGAGTGGCAAACAGGAAGTTGGGATGCAGAACTGTTGTAAACCGTACTAAATGGTTATGTATCAAGTTTCATCTAATTCGATTATCAGGTACAGATGTTATTGAGCTTTCAAAAGACAGGTGTATGGGACACCCCCCACCACTTTGTTCACTATCGCTCAAAAACTAATCAGTTCCTTGCCATATATAGTTGCATCTTTTTCCAAAGTGTCATCAAAATTTATTCACGAACGAATGCTGTGTGCTCCCGACAAACATTGAAAAAAGTGTGACACATTAAACAGGTGTTCGGGAGGCCCTGTACCACTTATCCCAATATTGTCCAAAAACTAATCAGTTCTTTGTCATTTAAGTCTCCATTTTTTTCCAAAGTGTCATTAGAATTGAGTAATGAATGAAGTCTGTATGCTCCCAACAAACTTTAAAAACAAAGTGTGAAAAGTCAGCAGTTGTATGGTAGACCCCCGCCATTTTGATCAATGTGTCCCAAAAGATGGTAATTATCTTCTCACACTAATTGGACCCTTTTCCATAAGTTTCATGATCATCACTTCGTTATTGTAGGCTGTAGTGTGCATAAACACACTGAAAAAACTTCAAAAAGGTACAAACAAAATTTTTTTACCGGAAGTTGGGATGCAGAACTATTCTGTACCGTACTACATGCTCATGTACCAAGTTTCATCCAATTCGATTATCAGGTACAGATGTTACAGAGCTTTCAAAAAAACAGGTGCTCCAGGGACCTCACACCATTTTGTTCACTATCGCTCAAAAACTAATTAGTGCCTTGTCATACAAATTGCATCTTTTTCCAAAGCGTCATCAAAATTCATTCACGAATGAATGTTGAAAGAACTGATGGAATGGTAAAAGATATTAAAATGCCTTGTGCTATTGAGGAATCAAAAAGTGCATAGAGTTCACCAGTGGTGTTAGTCAGGAAGAAGGATGGTACTATGAGATAGCTCAATTTAGAAAGATAACACTTCATAAATAGCATTGATCGTACCCTGACCACATTATCGGTTGCGAAATTGTTTTCAATATTAGGTCAGCAAAGTCTTTATAGTCAGGTATGGAACTCCAGGCAAAGGATCGAGAAAAACAAAATTTAATCCAATGTATTAAGGTAGCTTAATGTGGAAGAAGTACATTAGTTAGAGAACAAACCGTTTGTACATGGATGACAAAATTACATCGGTAACGACTTTAAAGAGCAGTTGAAGAATCTAGAGAGTCTTAGAGCTTGAATAGGTAAGAAGTGTTTAAAGTAACAACAAATAGTAAAAACCAAAATGGCTAAAAACCAAGAATTTATGAACTTCACAATTTTCTAGGATTGTGTAGTGTGCACTTGTTATCGACCTTTTGTAACAGGATTTACAAATGTTGCCAAGAATCTGCATAAGCGTACAATTAGAAGTATCATATCTAGAATTTGATGCTCAGAAGATAGTAATAACTAGTTACTTTAAGATATTGTGAAAGTGTGTGAAACATTTATATAATCGCACAGTCAAATTTTTTTATTACAGTTTAATAATCCAGAGGGATAAGTTGAACGATGTAGTGAACGTTTATCTGTTTATGATTTCAACATTGTATATCAGAAGGCTAGTGCACATAGAATTTCTGACCAATATTCAAGGCTACAGGGTGCTGGTTTCTCCATTAACCACTTAAATGGATTATTCAGGAGTGACTGAAAGTGGATTTTCTCTACTCGCAACTACCTGATATTTTCTAGCAGTTATTATATTATTTAGAAGTGAATTCACTTTCAAGTTCTTTTACATAAGGCTCTTACTCTTTCACATATGAGAACTGGATCTAGAGGTAAAAAGGTATCGAGTTAAGATGATAAGTCAAATTTCCAAACGCCACTGACCTCGTTATCATTTTGAATGATATCCGCTAAAACTAATATCTATTGCAGTTATAACAGATATTAAAAACAGCTTTCTCCATAACAACTCACCCTCGAAATTAAGATATGAATTTAATTTTATAATTATATACAAATACACAAGACAATACATAATTATAAAAAGACATGAATAATTAGTGCGAATACCATAAAGGATGTGATACAAAATTAAATGTAATATAACATGTTGCCAAACATAAATACTAATAATCATGAAAATTATCACAATGAACATCATAATTTAATGATTATATTAGAAAATGTTACCATCAATAAAAATGGTCTTATAATAATATTATGTAAATATATTTAAAATAGCAACAATTCTCATAAGAATAATAAAAACATAATCAACATAAAAATTTACAATTTTATGTAAATTTTCTATAAGCTTATATATATTATGTATTATCCTTGTACATGTGATGATATATTATATTTTTCTTTGTAATTGATTGTATCTTGGAGTTTAAGATAATTTCTAAGGGATTTGAAGAAAAAATTGTATCCCTGATAAGTAAATAAAATTGAACAAAACACTAATATTTCCTTTAAGATAGTGGATCATGTAGATTTTTCATTAATTTTTTTATTGGGTCAACCGAATATATTCCTCATATTTCTTGGTTTGGGTATAACATATTAAAGGTTTAAACAACTTCAAGACAATAATTATATCGTATCAATAAATCAAACATAAACAGTTAGATAAAGTATTGGTTAGATCAGTGATCACAAATACGTGGCACGCGTGCCAGACTTGGCACGTTTGAAAATTTGTCTGGCACGGCAAACATTCTGAAATTGTGACCAAAATAGTTCTTAAATTCTCATTTTAAAAATCATAATATAGAAAAGATTTTTTTAGATATTTTGTAATAACTTAAATATTAGTGTTAGTCCAGTAAAAGACGGTAAAAATAGTAGGTGTACCTCTGAATTCTTTGAATCAGCATCGATTTGCCTGAAATGTCTTAATCGATTTGTCTGAAAATTTTAAATTACGCTCAACATACCCTCCATTTCAACCCTACGCGCTTTTATTTTTAGGGGCAAAAACTACCCCTTATTGTCAAAACTTATTAAGATAAGTACAAATTAAATCTTAACAGATCGAAATAAAGATCACAACCACATATCTCAAACCTTAAAAACCACCCATTATTATGATTACATTAAAAAAAGGTACTACGGGCGACAAATTTATTTTCTTTTTTTAATTTAACTATATTAAATTTAAATGTTTTTTCATTAATATTTAGCACATCGAATCCTCATGAGAACTATAATGACTGTCAATCTCCTCCTTTTCTTGATCTAAAATCGGAGCACTATTATGAAATTTTGACGGAGCATCCACTACAAGTTGCGTTGCAAAAAAGTCCAACTTTTCGGCAGATACATAACGCACCACATCCTTTTTTGCAATTACCGAAAATCATTTTTAAAAGGTTTTCCGCAGGAATATTTTGCAATCTGATGGGCTGCAAAGATAATTCTTATGTATTCTTATGAGGTAAGCTTTTGTAAACGACGGTTTATTTCTACCACCTTCATATTTTGTTCATGATAACTATCCAATACAACAGTAATATTATTACCGAAATTTCTGCTCAAATAATAGATGTATTCCCGGAAAAAACTGCTGCAAATGTGCCATTTAAATTTATACAAAAGCATATTTCAAAAACAGTTAAAATACGTGAAAATAATTCTAAACAGTTAAAATTTGATCTTCATGCGGTTGAAGTGCTTGCATTGGCAGTTGATGAGAGTACAGATATTTACTCCGATGCCAGACTGGCAATTTCTTTGAGTTGATTGAGTTGATTTGAATACGACAAACTCCTAAAACTAGATACTTTGCAGGAACGAATTTTTATTTACACATTTTACTTCCGTGAAATTGTCTCCCTCGACGCTAACGCGTCTCGTGAACAAAAATGCCACTCACGAAAAAGCAACGTTCTCTCTCTCTCTCATCTCTCGTAGCAAAATATACTATTGGATGGCACGCGAAAATAGCGATTATTAGAAAAAAAAATTGTTTCAGCACGCCAATAAAATTCAGTTGCGAACCCTGGGTTAGATTATCACATGGGTAATTATTTAATTTTTTCACGGGTAAACTGAGTTACAGTTTTTAGTTGCAAAAAATTTTTATGAACACTGATCTTGATAGTGCAATTACTATCAGAAACATTAGAATAAACTGCGTGCCTTGCGAGGTTTAATGCCGACAAAATGCAATCTTGCGGATTCGAGAATGTATTTCCTCAGCCTAGTACAAATACAGAATTGCACGCAAACTACATTAACCGGAGAACGGTTTTAAATCAGTAATGGACATGGACTCTGATGACCCTTAAAAATAGAGGAACTAAGACTGCCACACACACTACTTGAAGTAAATTGAAGAGCGTCGTCACCTTAAGTTGCAATTGTGTCCCCAGAACACAACCGAGATCACCAGCAAAAATGAAAGTACAGCAAAAAAAGTTAAAAAGATGGCAAGGAATGATCGCAGAAGATATACAGAAAGCATTCTCAAGACTGCAGAAACAGCAACAGCTAGTAGAAATATGCGCACACTACACAAATGCGTGAGAAAGATCACCAATAAATACACAAACACCACCAATAAAGGAAAAATCTGGTCAAAGCCTCACAACACATGAACAACAGCTAAATAGATGGAAAGAATACTTTGAAGACAACTGCCAACAACATGAAGATAATTTGCAGTCTCCGGATGGCAACTATAACGAAACTATCAACACCCATCCACCAACGGAACGGGAAGTTAGAGATGCCATACAGAAACTCAAGAATAACAAATCTGCTGGTACCGATAATATTTCAGCAGAATTACTCAAAGCAGCTGTAACCACAACAGTGGAAGCTCTAATTAGCTGATGTATGGAACAGAGATAAAATACCAACCAAATGGAAAGAGGGTTTAACCATAACAATTCAAAAGAAAGGTGATCTAAGAGAATGCAAGAATTGGAGAGGTATATCTCTGCTTAACACTACAATGTAAGTACTTACGATGATCATTCTCAAACGAATATCGGCTTCATATAACAGGAAACTAAGAAATGAACAAGCCAGCTTCAGAACAGGAAGAAGCTGTTCCGATCATATCAACACAATCCATATCATCATAGAGCAATTAAACGAATGGAATTCACCACTGTATCTCCTCTTCGTGAACTTCGAAGGCGTCTGCGACTCAATCAAAAGAAACGCTATGTGGAGGACACTTTGTGAAATGATCGTCCCAGAGAAAATAATTGATCTAATCAAAGAAATTGGGATGCTGGAAACAGAATATAATACAAATGAAAGCAAAGTGATAAATACTACAAGCACCGAGTAGTAAGACAAGGATTGTGTAATGTCCCCGCTACTATTCCTAATAGTTTTAGATAGTATCATGCGAAAGCTCGATGATGCTAGTCCAAATGGAATTCAATGGAACGGCTCAATACGGCTCAATGATCCGGCCAAAGACGGCTCAATGATTTAGACTACGTAGATTACTTCTGCCTGCTTATACACTTACATACGGATATGCAGCAGAAAATTAAGAAGCTATCAACCCTTGCGTATGAAGTCGGTCTCAACATTAATATCAGAAAAACAAAGGCTATGAGATTGAACACCAAAATGATAACACCAATTACCATCAATAATACACAAGTGGATGAAGTTGATAAATTTGTGTACCTTGGTTATAATATAGCAAAAACAGATGGGACTGAAGAAGATATCAGGGAAGAAGAAGATATCAGTCAGCGTATTAACAAAGCCAGAAAAACATTCAATATGCTTCTAAACATGCTAGATTAAATTCGTGATATTGTACTTGGAAAACAAGAAGTATGGGTGAACGAAAAATTAGGTTTTTATAAAAATTTTAAAATGTTTAGTTTGAAAACAGGGTGGTCAGGAAAATTTCTGGAAATCCAAAGTCATGGTAACCTAGAAATCAAATTGGCAAGAGAACGGCTGACCTGATATCAACAATTTTGTGTGTATTAAAAAAGTAATTCACTGCTTATCGAGAAATAAAATTATTGGCCTACACTGTTAAAAACAGTATGAAATAAAATTTAAAAAAATGGGGTTGATGCGGTACGTCAATCATTTTTTAAACTTTTTCTCGCCATCTTATTTTACTTTATAGTATTTTTAACAGTGTATGTTAAAACTGTAATATGTATTTTTAATAGGATGATAGACCAGTCAATTACATTTCCAACCCACGTTAAACTGTTTAACTGGTGAGCTCTCTAGAAATTTGATTTCAAAGCGACAGTGAGTTTTAAATTCCACAAACTGTTCAGTTCACCCTGTTCTCCAACTAAACGCTCTAAAATTTTCCTAATAAAACACATATTTCTTATTTCACCTATACTACTTGTATGCCTAGTATGAAGTGAATCTAGAATGGTCGGGTTCAGTGTTCGTTTTCCAGATCACGAATTTCATCAAATACAAAAATAGCAACTGTTTTCTATTTTTAATTTATATTCAATTGTTTTGCCAAGTGCCGACAGTTGATACAATTGAATTTATAATAAATCGCATCCTATGCTAGATTAAATTTTTATGTTCTTGAAGTTGTTTCTCTTGACGCTAGAGTATCTCGTGCACAAATGTTCACGCATGACAAAAACGATGTTTTCAAAGCTTGTAGCAAAATATACTTATTTCAAACATATTCAACAGACTATTTTTCTCGCAATTCTGATCTCTATAGGGGAAGGGACCTTTAAGTTCTGTTGGAAAGAAGGCAGCAAATCTTTATTTAAAACATAAATGACTTTATCCGCTGTTCGATTCCATAAAAATTTGTACATACGGTCGTTTCTTACAGTTAAAACTTTTAGGCAAAATTGGACAACGTAAAAAGAGGGGAGAGGGGAAGGAAGATCAACATTTTTAATTGAAATCTTGATAAATGTAAGTTCAGACGTTTAATTTTTGTAAAATTCGGATTTCTGAATAAGTTTAGCTTCTGCCTTTTTGACAACAGAAACAGTTGCAAAATATTAGGTAGGAGCAGATCAAATTACTCTATTACTCTGGTCTGAAAGAGCAAAGTATGATAATCTGTAATATTTGAAAAAAGTTTTGGAGCCATACAAATATTTATTTCAAACTTCAATAACTCAAAGTTCTGGCACTTTATTTTAATGAATCCTAATATATGAGCCTTTGGTATGATTTTTCATTGTTTCAAATGTTTTAATGGCAAAATTGGACAAAAGAAAACTCACGGACATCTATTTATTTCAAACTTCAATAAATTTAAATAATTTCATTAGATTTCGATAAAAACTTGTGTACAAGCTTTTGGTGTGATTTTTTATATTATGGAAAAAACTGAGTGTGAAATTGGGCAAAAAGTGGGACGGCTTTCATAAAAATGTTAATTTAAAATTCCAACAACTAGAAGTATTCTCACTCCATTTCCATGAAACATGGTACATAAGCTTTTAGTTTGTATTCATGAAGTTTTGGAACTTTTGAGAAAAAATTTGACAAAGAGCTTTCGGAACCCTTATTTATTTTAGTTACTTTAAGTTAATAACTTTAAGTCATGTCATTTGATTTTGATGACATTCAGTACAAACAATTTTTGTGTAGTTTCCATAGTTTTGAAAGATTTCGGGAAAAATTGAAAAATGGTGGTGAAATAAACGTGCTCTAGACCGTTGTTAAAACTTGACCAAAACATTTTTATTTTTCTGAAGCTAGGTATATAAGTAGTATGGACTAAAAACAATACAACTTATGCTAGAATTTTTTAAAGTGGATAGTTTGAGCAAAGGGGGACCCCGACGTGCATTAAAATGATAATGATAATAATTTTGCCATTTGAGGTAGTTTTGAAATTAAATTGCTCAAGAAAGGCTATACCAATTTCCACAAATTTTTTATTTGTTAGATAAGTGATCAGTTGTTCCTTAGAAAAAAAATTAGTTATACGTTTTTTTAATTATTACTTCGGTCTGAAAGACCTAAGTATTACATTCATGAGCTCAAAGTGAAATTCTTACCCCCACTTTTTTTGACATTTCTCGACGTTTTACGACCTCCTGATTCTAAAAAAGCAAAATAAAAAAATGTCTGTCTGTCTGCCGTCATTACCTACGCTGCAGGGAAAACCGCAAGAGGGATTTCAAAAATTTTTTTTTCTAAAAATAGGTATACTCAAGGGACAGGTCCGAAAGGACGCTGTGTTCGATAACTGTACCGGAAGTGTGTCAAAAAATCATTATGTGTACCAAAAATAGCAAATTTTCATATTTTTGGCTTAAAAAACGTTCATTTTAAGTGATTACGAGTAGGAACATTAAATTTGGAGAAATCTTGATGGTCGGGATTGGTATGTGAAATCAAAAACTAGATTATTGCATTATAAGTTTGTCAAAAAAAAGTTGTCAAGTGTGTCTAAAGAAAGATTTTTATTTATTTTTTTTACCTAATTTTTTGGAAAAAAAAATAAAATTAATTGTTTATTTGAAATGAAGTTTTATTATTATTATGAGAATTATGGCATTATAAGTTTGTCAAAAAAGTGTTGTCAAGTGTGTCAAAAGAAAGATTTTTATTTATTTTTTTACCCAATTTTTTGGGAAAAATAACATTGTTTGTTTGAAATGAAATTTAATTATTATTATTGAGAATTATGGCATTATAAGTTTGTCAAAAGATGGTGTCAAGTGTGTCAAAAGAAAGGTTTTTATTTATTTTTTACCCAATTTTTTTAGAAAAAAATAAAATTAATAGTTCGTATGACATGATATTTTATTATTATTATTGAGAATTATGGCATTATAAGTTTGTCAAAAAATAATGTCAAGTGTGTCAAAAAATGATTTCATTTAATTTTTTAGCCAATTTTTTGGGGAAAAAATGTAGCTGTTTTTATGACGTAAATGTAATTTAAAATGAAATTGGACATGGAAATTTTTGAATTTGTTATAGTTTTTGAAATATTTTTGGAATTTTGAAAAAGTTTGTATTTTTGATTTTGTAATAATTTTTGCAATATTTTTAGAATTGCGGCAAAAGTTTTAATTTTTGATTTTGTAAGAATTTTTGAAATATTTTTAGAATTTTGAAAATTTTTTTTAATTTTTGATATTATTATAATTTTTGGAATTTTGAAAAAAGTTTCAATTTTTGATTTTGTAATAATTTTTGCAATATTTTTAGAATTTTGGAAAAAGTTTGTATTTTTAAGAATTTTTGAAATATTATTGGAATATAGAAAAAATTTAAATATTTGATTTTATTCTAATATTTGGAATATTTTTGGAATTTTGAAAAAGTTTGATTTTATTTAATTTAGCAATATTTTTGGAATTTTGATCATAATTTTCCGGCAACGTATTGATGTTTTGTGTTAGTTTTGTAATAAATTTTTAAACAGAGATAAAAAATACTTGTACTTTAACAATGAGTTATGTTTGATGTACATCGCTGCCCAAAACTAAAAACCATGTCCTCATAAAAGTTTTTTGCCGAAAACTATATCAAAATCCTTAACCCAGACCGAAGTCTTGATATCTCAGAGCTGTGAGATTTCAGCCCCTCCATATTTTAAAAATTAAAATATAAAAAAAACGTTTTTCAAAACGGCGCTACATAATAAAGCAATTTATTTAATATGTATTCAAAGTTCAATACAATATTTGTTTTATTGTTTTCATAAATAATTTGAATGTTTTTTATAAAAAAATCAAATTTTTTTAGAACGAAGCAATTGTCGGAAAAAAAATTCTTTTTGCAATTCCGAATCACAATTCGACGTATTTCGATGTTGTCAACCCTGTCAAAAAGTGAAATTTTTTCCGCACTGTTTTAACTTTTTTTTGATTTTTTTTCCGCGCTGTTCTATTTTTCCGCATTGTTTTAACTTTTTGCTTTGTTTTGTAGAAGTGCAAAATAAGAACGTATGGAAAATTTTCTCAATGCTAAGTTGATAAAAGAAATGTTTACTTATATCTGAATATGAATGTAGAGTGTAAAAAGTTGGATGCCGAGTAATTTTGTTTAATTGTTTCTAGGCCAATAGGATTGTACGTGTTGTTGTCGGTAACAGGTCAGAAATTTTTTTAATCTCTGGGGTAGAGTACTCACATAATGGACATGCCGAGTCCACTCGCACGGCACCTGGGGACTGGAGTTATGCAACAAAGTGTGCTGGAAATTGTTTTTTGCTTCCTTGTAAGCGATATAACTCGTAAACGGTGTACTTTAGGATGCTGGTGCTATGGAACTCTTTTGTATCTTAAATGTTTTTCTATAACTTAAAATAAAAAGAAAAATTGCGAAAAAATGTCTAAAAATCGATGTTTTTCAATTGAATTTAGTTATTTGCAAATAATTGTTTATAACATAATTGACCCCTTTATCTTGTAGCTGAAACCTCAAAAAAATGTAGGCTTCAGAACGCTTCATTCGGCCTGATAGTTTTTTCACAATTCCATTTTGCACTTAATGCCCCTAAAGAAGTTGTAAACTTTAGGCAGGCCGCAAGGTCTGAGTTTTCATCCGATCGCAATCTGCTTGACGGGAATCTAAAGGGTGTAGTGTGTAGCTTTAAATAGCATTTGTGTTGCCTCTACCCATATTCAATACTAACAACAATTACAGTGGTTCAAAAAAACCGCGAAAATTCCTTAGTTGCAAAATTAAATTTCTTTAAATTTTTTAAAATTTGCAAAGTGCTTAAAAAACCTCAGACTTTAGAAAATAGACCTCTCTAACATGATTTGGGACATGGTTACACATAAGTAGTTCATTACTTCTTCATTAAATTTATTTCAATACAATAATACTCATTACAATAATACTCAATTATACATCGTGTCGCTATGTGCTTTTTACCTATACTATACAGTACGTTTTATTTTTTCATAGAGTACGTTAGAAGCAGGAGTCAGAGTAACCAATCGCGTGATGGGTAAGCACAGACCCAGCATCTTGTGAGCACAACAGTATAATTTTAGAGAGAATTTCTCGGTTCCTGACGATATATGGCATACAAAATCAATGTCACAATCGTGGTTTCAAAAACAAACTGGGCCATAACTCGGTCCAAATCATGTTAGAGAGGTTTCTTTTGAATCTTCGGTTTTTAGAGGAATTTGCAAATTTTAAAACCGCATCTCGTTTGGTGGAAAATTCGTTGAGAAATTTAATTTTGCAACTAAGGAATTTTCGGGGGTTTTTCAAACCACTGTAATTGTTGTTAATATGGAATATGGGTATAGGCAACACAAATGATATTTAGAGCTGACACTACAACCTTTCAATTCCCGTCAAGCATATTGCGATTGGATGAAAACTCAGACCTTGCGGCCTGCCCAAAGTTAACAACAAAGGGCTCAATTATGTTATAAAAATTATTTGCAGACAACTAAATTCAATTGAAAAATATCGTTTTTAGACATTTTTTCGCAAAAATTTGCAACAAAACAAATTAATTTTTTTTTTTATTTTAAGTTATAGAAAAACATTTAAGGAACAAAAAAGTTCCACGTCACCAGTATCCTAAAGTGCACCATTTACGAGTTATATCGCTTACAAGGAAGCGAAAAAAATTTCCAGCACACTTTGTTGCATAACTTCAGTCCCCAGATACCGGGCGAGTGGACTTGGCATGTCCATTATGTGAGTACCCTACCCCAGAGATTGCAAAAAATTCTGACCTGCTACCGACAACAACACGTAAGCCGCCATATCTTTTTTCGTTATTCTATTGGCCTATCCATTGTGATTCGGAATTGCAAAAAACGTTGTGTGCAACTCGTTGCACAAATTGGTTATTTCCGCACTTGTCGTAATTTAGTAATTAAAATTGGAAACGCGTGCGGAAAAAATCAACTTTGTGCACCCCGATACACAAAGTACTATTATTCATTAGTTCTCTCATGCAGTGTTTCGAATCCTGAAAAATTTGGGTGCAGGTTCAGGTTCGGGTTCAATACATTAAAATTTGGTGGGTTCGGGTTCGGTTCGGGTTTGGGTTCGGGTTCAAATTTGTTATAAAAAAAACAATTTTTTCGAATTTTTTTTTTGAATTCATTATTACTTCACCACAATTTTAAATTGTGTGAAGTAATGCAATCTATCGTGAAAAAAAAAAATCTTACATACCCCAAATTTTATTTTATCTTTTGTTTTGGACCATCCTCTATTTAAATAGCCAAAAAAAATTTTGGTGTACGTCTGTGTGTGGGTGGGTGGGTGGGTGGATGGTTGGCTGAGTTTTCTGCATAGGATCTTGATGAAACTTTGGCAAATGATACAGGTTCACTTGAAAATGGAAGATCTGGATTCATTTCAAATTTGGACAAAATGGCGGGGGGTCTCCCGAACACCTCTAAGTTTAAATCTTGAATAACTTCTGTCCCGAGCTATGATTTTATTGAAACTTAGTATATAAGGTTTTAGTACTGTTTCCAATATTTCTGCATACCAACTTCCGGTTTGCCACTTTCGGTTAAAAAGTTTTTTTTTCAGGCGTTTATCCCTACTGTAGCCTACAATTACCGATCGATTTTCATGAAACGTTGCGAAAAGCTTTTAAATAACATGAGAAATATTTTATCAGCTTTTGGAGCATATTGGATAAAGGGTTGGGGGGTCCACCATACAACAGGTGGTTTTTTCTACAAAGTTTTTAAGTTTGTTGGGAGCATAAAACATTCATTCGTGAATGAATTTTGATGACACTTTGGAAAAAGACGCAAACATGTATGACAAAGAACTGATTAGTTTTTGAGCGATAGTGAACAAAGTGGTGGGGGGTCCCTGGAGCACCTGTTTTTTTGAAAGCTCTATAGCTTCTGTACCTGATAAGCGAATTGGATGAAACTTGGTACATGAGTATGTAGTATGGTTTACAATAGTTCTGCATCCCAACTTCGGGTTTTTCACTTCCGGTAAAAAAATTTTTTTGTACTTTTTTGAAGTTTTTTCAGTGTCTTTATGCACACTACAGCCCACAATAATGAAGTGATTATGATGAAACTTATGGAATAGGGTTCCAATTAGTGTGAAAAGATAATTATCATGTTTTGGGACACATTGATCAAAGTGGTGGGGGTCTACCATACAAATGCTGACTTTTCACACTTTGTTTTTTAAGTTTGTTGGGAGCATACAGACTTCATTCATTAATTTATTTTAATGAAACTTTGGAAAAATATGGAGACTTAAGTAACAAAGAACTGATTAGTTTTTGGATAATATTGGAATAAGTGGTGGGCGTCCTCCCGAACACCTGTTTAATGTGTCACACTTTTTTCAATGTTTGTTGGGAGCACACAGCATTCGTTCGTTATCGAATTTTGATGACACTTTGGAAAAAGATGCAAACATGTATGGCAAAGAACTGATTAGTTTTTGAGCGATAGTGAACAAAGTGGTGGGGGGTCCCTGGAGCACCTGTTTTTTTGAAAGATCTATAGCTTCTGTACCTGATAAGCGAATTGGATGAAACTTGGTACATGAGTATGTAGTACGGTTTAAAATAGTTCTGCATCCCAACTTCCGGTTTTTCACTTCCGGTAAAATTTTTTTTTTGGACTTTTTTGAAGTTTTTTCAGTGTCTTTTTGCACACTACAGCCTACAATAATGAAGTGATTATGATGAAACTTATGGAATAGGGTTCCAATTAGTGCAAGAAGATAATTATAATCTTTTAGGACACATTGATCAAAGTGGCGGGGGTTTACCATACAACTGCTGACTTTTCACACTTTGTTTTTAAAGTTTGTTGGGAGCATACAGACTTCATTCATTAATCAATTGTAATGACACTTTTGAAAAAGATGGAAACTTAAATGACAAGGAACTGATTAGTTTTTGGACAATATTGGGATAAGTGGTACGGGGTCTCCCGAGCACCTGTTTACTGTGTCATCATTTTTTCAATGTTTTTTGGGAGCACACAGCATTCGTTCGTGAACTAATTTTGATGACACTTTGGAAAAAAATGCAAACATGTATGGCAAAGAACTGATTAGTTTTTGAGCGATAGTGAACAAAGTGGTGGGGGGTGTCCCATACACCTGTTTTTTTTAAAGCTCAATAACATCTGTACCTGATAATCGAATTGGATGAAACTTTGTACATAAGCATTTAGTATGATTTACAAAAATTCTGCATTCCAACTTATGGTTTTTCACTTCCGGTAAAAATTTTTTTTTTAATTGTTGGCAGTTTTTTCAGTATCGTTATGCACACTACAGCCTACAATAATGAAGTGATTATGTTAAAACTTATGGAAAGGTTTCAATTAGTGTAAGAAGATAATTATCATCTTTTGGGACACATTGATCAAAGTGGCGGGGGATCTACCATACAACTGCTGACTTATCACACTTTGTTTTTAAAGTTTGTTGGGAGCATACAGATTTCATTCATTAATCAATTTTAATGGCACTTTGAAAAAAGACTTTATTGACAAAGAATTGACTAGTTTTTGGACAATATTGGGATAAGTGGTGGGGTCCTCCTGAACACCTGTTTATTGTTTCAATGTTTGTTGGAAGCATACAACATTCGTTCGTTAAGTAATTTTGATTACACTTTGCAAAAAGATGCAAATATGTATGGCAAGGAACTGATTAGTTTTTTAGCGATAGTGAACAAAGTAGTAGGGGGTCCCCCAAGCACCTGTTATTTTGGAAGCTCAATAACTTCTGTACCTGATAATCGAATTGGATGGAATTTGGTACATACACATTTAGTATGGTTTACAACAGTTCTGCATCCTTACTTCCGCTTTGTCACTTCCGATAAAATTTTTGTTTACTTTTTCTCGTACAACAGAATTTTCGTTTGTTGGGATACTACTGCCTGCTTTAATATTTTTATTATTAGAACTACGAAGTCCATAATATTGTTTAGTTTTTAATTAAAGTATTTTATGGATATTAGCTCATTATATATCCAGAAAACTATGTTTCCAGAGCTGTGGTGAAGTAAGCCTATGCATCAGCGTCGCAATATTTTTTTTATTGAGAATTTTAGAGATCAATAAAACTCAAGTAAGTAAAGAAGTAATTGGAATTTTTTCACTTCAAAAGTATGGTTTGAAGTTTCTCAGAAAAAAACTCCAATTCACATTTCCCATCGATTACGCCGTTGAGGCGATGACAATTTCGAAGTTGAAACTTCTTCATCACTTATTTATTTTTGCTTAAGTTAAATTTTTCCACTGTCATAAGACTCCATATTATGGAAATGTTTTACATTATATGGTATTTTTATTTTTTTATGTTACATTTTTTATGTATTTATGTTACACACATATTTATTTTGGAAAAACATTTTCATTTAATTCTCACTATTTACTATTCTCTACTGAAACAAAGAATAACCAAAATAATCTTGTTTGAAACAAAAATACTTCTGCGAAATATGAAATTTCTTACGCAAACTTCCTAAATTTCCTATTTTAAAAATTGAACCTGAACCGCGTTTTTGATTGGGTTCCGGTTCGGGTTCGGGTTCACATAATATAAAAAAAATCCTGCTCCGGAGCGGGTTTAGGGTTCGGGTTCGAAACTCTGCTCTCATGTGTATTTGTACACCAATAATTTCACTCAAACCAATAATAATACACTCATTTTCAAATATTAATATCAAATAGTTTCCAATTTTCAAAAAAAATTAAATAAAAAATTGATTAAATCTCAAATTCTAAGCCACAAACACTAAATACAAATCAAATTTACATCCAACAGAGTATTTTATTTAGCTTTTAGAAATAAAATATATACTGTAAATGAATTTGATTCCTTTTAGTTTTTTTTGTGTTCGAATATTCATAAAATTTGTATGCGGTTTTGTGGTTTATTTACCATTTATTTAAGTTTTTCCTTTCATTGAAGAAGAAAATATTGAATTATTTTTATCCCATTTTTATGATCTCTTAACAATTCTATATTAAGCTAAAATTTCCAAGTTGTATGATTTTAGTCTTTGTTACAGTTAGTCAGTTTGATATCTGAATAAAATAATATATTCAATAAAAGCCGATTATCGTTTTGGTTTCATTTTTAATAGTCTTAAGAGAAAAACAAATGGTTTTTGTTTTGGAACCACAAATGATTTAAAATTTTTGAGGTTTGAAGTTGGATTTAAATCTGATGCGGATGGAAATAAACTTAATGTTTAATATTTTAAAATGAATAATTCGAGAATATAAAAAGACCATAAATATGTCCAGCACTGTCTGTCAGATAGACAAATAGTCAGACAGTCAGATAGTCAGGCAGTCAGACAGACAGAAAGACAGGCGGACAGTCAAGACAATCAGGCAGTCGGACAATCAAACAGTAAGACAGAAAGTCAGAGAGTCAGACAGTGAAACAGTCCGACAGTCAGACAGGTAGAAAGATAGACAGTCAGATAGTTAGACAAACAGAGAGTCAGACAGTTTTACTGTGAAACATTCAGACAGTCAGATAGTCAGACAGGTAGGTAGGCAGACAGTCAGGCAGTCAGACAGTCTGAAAGTCAGACAGACAGTCAGATAGTCCGGCAGTCAGACAGTCAGGCAGTCAGAGTCAGACAGTCAGATAGTCATACGACAGTCTGACAGTCAGACAGTCAGACAGTCAGAAAGTGACATAACCAGACATTCAGACAGACAGAGAGTCAGACAATCAGAAAGTCAGAAAGTCAGAAAGTCAGACAGTCAGACAGTCAGACAGTCAGACAGTCAGACAGTCAGACAGTCAGACAGTCAGACAGTCAGACAGTCAGACAGTCAGACAGTCAGACAGTCAGACAGTCAGACAGTCAGACAGTCAGACAGTCAGACAGTCAGACAGTCAGACAGTCAGACAGTTAGACAGTCAGACAGTCAGACAGTCAGACAGTCAGACAGTCAGACAGTCAGACAGTCAGACAGTCAGACAGTCAGACCGTCAGACAGTCAGACAGTCAGACAGTCAGACAGTCAGACAGTCAGACAGTCAGACAGTCAGACAGTCAGACAATCAGACAGTCAGACAGTCAGACAGTCAGACAGTCAGACAGTCAGACAGTCAGACAGTCAGACAGTCAGACAGTCAGACAGTCAGACAGTCAGACAGTTAGACAGTTAGACAGTCGGACAGTCAGACAGTCAGACAGTCAGACAGTCAGACAGTCAGACAGTCAGACAGTCAGACAGTCAGACAGTCAGACAGTCAGACAGTCAGACAGTCAGACAGTCAGACAGTCAGACAGTCAGACAGTCAGACAGTCAGACAGTCAGACAGTCAGACAGTCAGACAGTCAGACAGTCAGACAGTCAGACAGTCAGATAGTCAGACAGTCAGACAGTCAGACAGTCAGACAGTCAGATAGTCAGACAGTCAGTAAGTCAGACAGTCAGACAGTCAGACAGTCAGACAGTCAGACAGTCAGACAGTCAGACAGTCAGACACTCAGACAGTCAGACAGTCAGACAGTCAGACAGTCAGACAGTCAGACAGTCAGACAGTCAGACAGTCAGACAGTCAGACAGTCAGACAGTCAGACAGTCAAACAGTCAGACAGTCAGACAGTCAGACAGTCAGACAGTCAGACAGTCAGACAGTCAGACAGTCAGACAGTCAGACAGTCAGACAGTCAGACAGTCAGACAGTCAGACAGTCAGACAGTCAGACAGTCAGACAGTCAGACAGTCAGACAGTCAGACAGTCAGATAGTCAGACAGTCAGATAGTCAGACAGTCAGACAGTCAGACAGTCAGACAGTCAAACAGTCAGACAGTGAGACAGTCAGACAGTCAGACAGTCAAACAGTCAGACAGTCAGACAGTGAGACAGTCAGACAGTCAGACAGCCAGACAGTCAGACAGTCAGGCAGTCAGACAGTCAGACAGTCAGACATTCAGACAGTCAGGCAGTCAGACAGTCATACCATCAGACAGTAAGACAGTCAGATAGTCAGCCAGTTAGACAGACAGAGAGTCAGAGATTCAGAGAGTCAGACAGTCAGACACTCAGACAGTCGTCAGATAATCAGACATTCAGATAATCAGAGAGTCAGACAGTCTGACAGTCAGACAGTAAGACAGTTAAACAGCCAGACAGAGAGTCAGACAGTCAGACAGACAATCAGACAGTCAGACAGTCAGACAGTCAGACAGTCAGACAGTCAGACAGTCAGACAGTCAGACAGTCAGACAGTCAGACAGTCAGACAGTCAGACAGTCAGACAGTCAGACAGTCAGACAGTCAGACAGTCAGACAGTCAGACAGTCAGACAGTCAGACAGTCAGACAAACAGACAGTCAGACAGTCAGAAAGTCAGACAGTCAGACAGTTAGACAGTCAGACAGTCACATAATCAGACATTCAGACAGTCAGAGAGTCAGACATTCAGACAGTCAGAGAGTCAGACAGTCAGACAGTCAGACAGTCAGACAGTCAGACAGTCAGACAGTCAGACAGTCAGACAGTCAGACAGTCAGACAGTCAGACAGTCAGACGGTCAGACAGTCAGACAGTCAGACAGTTAGACAGTCAGACAGTCAGACAGTCAGACAGTCAGAGAGTCAGACATTCAGACATTCAAACACTCAGACAGTCAGACCGTCAGACAGTCAGACAGACATATAGTCAGACAGTCAGACAGTCAGAAAGACAGACAGTCAGACAGTCAGACAGTCAGACAGTCAGACAGTCAGACAGTCAGAGTCAGACAGTCAGACAGTCAGACAGTCAGACAGTCAGACAGTCAGACAGTCAGACAGTCAGACAGTCAGACAGTCAGACAGTCAGACAGTCAGACAGTCCGACAGTCAGACAGTCAGACAGTCAGACAGTCAAAATGTCAGACAGTCAGACAGTCAGACAGTCAGACAGTCAGAGAGTCAGAGATTCAGGGAGTCAGACAGTCAGACACTCAGACAATCGTCAAATAGTCAGATATTCAGATAGTCAGAGATTCAGAGAGTCAGACAGTTAAACAGTCAGACAGACAGTCAGACAGTGAGACAGTCAGACAGACAGTTAGGCAGGCAGACAGTCAGACAGTCAGGCAGTCAGAAAATCAGACAGCAAACAGTTGACTTTCTATGTAATTTAAAATTGCATCTTGCTTCTACCACTAATGATAAATAGATAATTTAATATAATAATAAATTTTTTTTTATCAGAATGGGCTGCCAATTACATCAACATGGTCATGCACATGGAAGCGAAACAGATGGTAACGGTCATGCACACGATGGGCCAAACATAAATGTTCGTGCAGCTTTTATTCATGTGCTTGGTGATTTTATACAAAGCTTTGGTGTATTTGTTGCAGCGCTACTCATATATTTTTTCCCGGCTTGGAAAATAGCAGATCCAATATGTACATTTATCTTCTCAATTCTTGTTATTTTTACAACTTTTACAATTATGAAAGATGCATTGCTGGTAAGTGAATTATAATGATTAGAATTACAATTTCATCAATTAAATAAATATTTCCAGGTTTTGATGGAAGGAACACCAAGCTATTTAAATTACACAGAAATCTTTCAAGCTTTTTTACAAATCGAAGGCGTTAAACGTGTACACAATTTACGAATTTGGGCTTTAAGTATAAATAAAGTTGCATTAGCAGCTCATTTGGCTATTGATGCTTGTGCGAATCCTGAAGTAGTTCTAAATGAAGCAACTAGAACAGTGCATACAAAGTATGATTTCTTTGAATCAACAATTCAGATAGAGATCTATCGTCCAGAAATGGAAGATTGTGGTCAGTGTAACAATCCTGCGGTTTAAGAAATATATTTAATGTAGAATTTAATTTTGCGTCAAATAAAATGAATTTTAAAAAGTTGTTTGTTTTGTATTCTATTCGTATGGTTTGTCATTTGAAACAGAGCATTGAAGATGAATATTTATTTTGAAGGATTGAAAATGTTTGTAGAAGTGCTTAGATTTTATTTGGTTGATTTTATTTTAGTCAAAAAATGCAAGGGATATTGAACCAGCTACAGGTTATGAGCCGAGATAACATACAAAAATACTTTCTCTAACCATCTTAAAATTACCGTCAAACCAGCGGTCTAACAATACCAGCATTTTAGTAGATATTTTTGTATGAACAATTTGCGATTCCCGGCGTTTTGTCGATTTATGGCCAGTTTTATGTAATCAATGCCATCAATGGCGATATTTTAAGATGTATTTTAAGGTATGTCCGTTTCATTTTGATTACATGGATATGCAGAGCTTCCTTTTAGCACATTTTTTCAAAATTATTTTGGATAAAAATATCGAAATGAAATGCGTTATATTTCTGGCTCTATTGAACAAAATGGAAGAGTTCTACCGTACAATTGTTTTTTTTAAACTTCAAAGATTAAAAACCGATGTTGAGGAAACTTAATGTTCAAGGTTAATTCGAAACTCAATTGTTGGTTGGGCACCTTCAATAAAATTATTTTTGTTAATGTTATTATTATTTTAAAAATATCTATGGAAACTGTCTCATCATTTAAAGTATTTAGCTGAGATAATCTCACCTTAATTCCAAAACCAATGGAGAAATCATACTGCGCATTTTCCATGCCAAAATTGTTTGAAATCCATAAACCTTAATCAATCTTATGACTTCCTCTAAATTCAACAAATTCATTGCTTACTGTCGGCGAGTAATTTTTTCACTGTCATTTTCAAAAATTTAAATATAATTTTCCGTTTTTCCAACCAAACCAAACACATAATAATTTAACTGATAATTGAAAAGAAAATTTTTGTTTGTTCTTCTTTATTATCTGTGCTTTTATTTGGTGAAATTATTTTGAACAATATAAACGGAAGGATATATTATTTCCACCTAATAAAATTTAGTGAATTGAATTTGTTTTTGTCTACATTTTCGAAATGATTTTCTTGTTGGAAATTTATGCGAATAGGAAATCATTATATTTCGGTGGTTAGCAAAAAAAGAAAATTAAGAAAATTGATTCATATTGGACGATTTTTGAATGAATTATATTTAAAACAAATTAAATTTAAGCTAATTTTTTTGCAAAATGCGATGCGATTGTGCTGTTTGGTTGTGGTGGTTCATCTTTTGTCTGATAATTTTTAAAAATATTGGAAAACGCAAAAGAGGATTAACTATCCTCACTACCGTACTTTGACCAGCTTTACCAAAAAGTTTTAATAGCTACAGCGAACCGCACATAAAGTCGATATTCTGAGTATTTTAATAAATAGTTCTTCGACAGATCTCTTTCCCTGCCGTTTGTAACAGTTTTGCCTAAAGGATTTCAAAGCTATACGAAACAAAAGTCAAAACCTATGTGCCGAGTTTTATAATAATTGAATGACAAGACTTAGAGCTTTTGAAGTTTCAAACAAAAATTTATTCGGAAAATATTCTTCTATACCTAAATATCTTTTTCTCTTTGTCTTTAAGCTTTCAGAACTGTTGAAAACTAAACTCCTATATCAAATGATGAGACTTAGAGTTATTGAAGTTTCGATTAAACAGTTGTCCGGAAAATTTAGGGAGCATTTTCGTAAGGAACTTATATTTTAGAAATGTTTTACAAATGCCTAGTTTTTAATGTGTTCAATTGTTTTTAGGTTAAAATGTAAAGGACCATATTATTAACAATTAAGTCTTAGAATATTTGGGAAGATTATGTGACTGATTAAAAATTAAGCAACTTTTGGAATGCACTTGAATTTTGTTATTCGAAATCATTTTTCGTTTTCTCTTAGAAACTCCTTTAGAAATTTTATGTATGTTTTTGTCGGAATTGAGCTTACACTCATCAGAATACCATAGTTTAATTCCTGGTGTCTTACACACTTAGCCGCAGTGGCGATAATGGAACATATTTATATTTTCACGCTTTGGAATATATTACTTCCTTCTAAGTTTTAGAATTAGTTTAGTATTGTGAACTTATTGACTTATTGACTTCCAACCGCATGATTTCTGATTGAAAATATCTTTACAAAACGGTGGATGTGTAGATTATGGCCACATTTATCATTACCGTCACTACTGAAGAAGTAGTTTCTATAAAAAGACTTAGTAAAAGTGAAACTGCACTGTCTTACTACCAGTAGTAGTATGTGCTTGATAGACAAGTATGTGAAGCAAGAGTTGTATAGTTATTATTGATTTTAGATGGTGAAATGTTACCATCTAAAATGTAAAATGTAATAATAGCTGGTTGATGGTGGAAGGTTAACGTAGTTGGTAATTTTGGTAGATAGTAGCTGGTACATGGTAAATGGTAGAATGTAGATGGTAAATGGCAGACGGTAGATGGTAGATAGTAGATAATAAATGGTAGATGGTAGATGGTAATTGGTAGATAGTAGATAGTAGATAGTAGATAGTAGATAGTAGATAGTAGATAGTAGATAGTAGATAGTAGATAGTAGATAGTAGATAGTAGATAATAGATAGTAGATAGTAGATAGTAGATAGTAGATAGTAGATAGTAGATAGTAAATAGTAGATAGTAGATAGGAGATGGTAGATGGTAGATGGTAGATGGTTGATGGTAGATGGTAGATGGTAGATGGTAGATGGTAGATGGTAGATGGTAGATGGTAGATGGTAGATGGTAAATGGTAGATGGTAGATGGACGATAGCAGACGGTGGATGGTAGATGGTAGATAGTAGATGGTAGATGGTAGATGGTAGATTGTAGATGGTAAATGGTAGATGGTCGATGGTAGATGGTAGATGGTAGATGGTAGATGGTAGATGGTAGATGGCAGATGGCAGATGGTAGATGGTAGATGGTAGATGGTAGATGGTAGATGGTAGATGGTAGATGGTAGATGGTAGATGGAAGATGGTAGATGGTAGATGGTAGATGGTAGATGGTAGATGGTAGATGGTAGATGGTAGATGGTAGATGGTAGATGGTAGATGGTAGATGGTAGATGGTAGATGGTAGATGGTAGATGGTAGATGGTAGATGGTAGATGGTAGATGGTAGATGTTAGATGTTAGATGGTAGAACGTGCACATGGTAGATGGTAGATAGTGAACACGGTAGATGGTAGTAGATGGTCGATAGTAGATGGTAGATGGTAGATGGCAGATGGTAGATGGTAGATAGTAGATGGTAGATGGTAGATGGTAGATGGTAGATGGTAGATGGTAGATGGTAGGTGGTAGATGGTAGATGGTAGATGGTAGATGGTAGATGGTAGATGGTAGATGGTAGATGGTAGATGGTAGATGGTAGATGGTAGATGGTGGATGGTAGATGGTAGATGGTAGATGGTAGATGGTAGATGGTAGAGTGTAGATGGTAGATGGTAGATGGTACATGGTAGATGGTAGATGGTAGATGGTAGATGGTAGATGGTAGATGGTAGATGGTAGATGGTAGATGGTAGATGGTAGATGGTAGAAGGTAGATGGTAGATGGTAGATGGTAGATGGTAGATGGTAGATGGTAGATGGTAGATGGTAGATAGTAGATGGTAGATGGTAGATGGTAGATGGTAGATGGTAGATGGTAGATGGTAGATGGTAGATGGTAGATGGTAGATGGTAGATGGTAGATGGTAGATGGTAGATGGTAGATGGTAGATGGTAGATGGTAGATGGTAGATGGTAGATGGTAGGTGGTAGGTGGTAGATGGTAGATGGTAGATGGTAGATGGTAGATGGTAGATGGTAGATGGTAGATGGTAGATGGTAGATGGTAGATGGTAGATGGTAGATGGTAGATGGTAGATGGTAGATGGTAGATGGTAGATGGTAGATGGTAGATGGTAGATGGTAGATGGTAGATGGTAGATGGTAGATGGTAGATGGTAGATGGTAGATGTTAGATGTTAGATGTTAGATGTTAGATGTTATATGGTAGATGGAACATGGTAAATGGTAGATAGTAGATGGTCGATAGTAGATGGTAGATGGTAGATGTTATATGGTAGATGGAACATGGTAGATGGTAGATAGTAGATGGTCGATGGTAGATGGTAGATGGTAGATGGTAAATGGTAGATCGTAGATGGTAGATGGTACATGGTAGATGGTACATGGTAGATGGTAGATGGTAGATGGTAGATGGTAGATGGTAGATGGTAGATGGTAGATGGAAGATGGTAGATGGTAGATGGTAGATGGTAGATGGTAGATGGTAGATGGTAGATGGTAGATGGTAGATGGGAGATGGTAGATGGTAGATGGTAGATGATAGATGATAGATGGTAGATTGTGGATTGTAGATGGGTAGATGGTAGATGGTAGATGGTAGATAGTAGATGGTAGATGATGGTAGATGGTAGATGCTAGATGATAGATGGTAGATGGTAAATGGTAGATGGTAGATGGTAGATGGTAGATGGTAGATGGTAGATGGTAGATGGTAGATGGTAGATGGTAGATGGTAGATGGTAGATGGTAGATGGTAGATGGTAGATGGTAGATGGTAGATGGTAGATGGTAGATGGTAGATGGTAGATGGTAGATGGTAGATGGTAGATGGTAGATGGTAGATGGTAGATGGTAGATGGTAGATGATAGATGATAGATGGTAGATGGTAGATAATCGATGATAGATGGTAGATTATAGATGGTAGATGGTAGATAGTAGATAGTAGATGGTAGATGGCAGATGGTAGATGGTAGATGGTAGATGGTTGATGGTAGATGGTAGATGCTAGATGCTAGATGGTAAATGGTAGATGGTAGATGGTAGATGGTAGATGGTAGATGGTAGATGGTAGATTGTAGATGGTAGATGGTAGATGGTAGATGGTAGATGGTAGACGGTAGATGGTAAATAGTAGATGGCAGATGGTAGATGATAGATGGTATATTGTAGATGATAGATGGTAGATGTAAAATGATAGATGGCAGTATAGGATTTTGACAGGATTTTGAATGATTAACAGGATTTTGAATTAATGAAATTTCAATGTAATTGTTGTGTAGAGTTTAGAAAAAAAAATTAAATTTCCCAAATATGTATATCCGGCTTATATACTAAGTTTCATTAATATCTTTAACATCTACGTAGCTTCCAGAACGATATACTTCCGGTCTAATATTTTTATGTTTAACTCACATTTCTCTTGTAAATCCAACAAATAAAAATTGTCGGAAATCATTTTCTCATATGTCTAATAATCCGATTTTTTTATAAAAATTGTTTTTACCTTATAAAAGCAAAAACTCAACAAAAATTAAATAAAAATCGTAGCAGAAAATTAGCTTTCACCTCATCCAGACCAACATTTCTCTAATCAAAAAAAAACATGAATATAAAACAAAGAAGGAAAATGAAGAAAACCTAATTGAAAATTTGAATTTTAAATGAATATTTATGAAAATATGTTTTTATTGAAAGTCTATGATCCATTAATTTATTCTGAATCTATCGTCTATTCATGTCAGGATGTAATTAGTATTGTTGTTTAAATTTTTTCACTTTTATGGTTATCTTTTAAATCAATAGTAATTCAGACGTTTTAGCTTGATTAGCAAAACTTCCTGCTACTTTATTCATTCTTTATGTCTAAGAAGAAAGGAAACTAACGTTTTCCTATTCAATTTTTGTTGTGATGTAGTTTTTATTTAATATTGGAAAATGGCGCAATGCGTTTTTTTTGTAACTGTAGGTCAGGAAATTTTGCTAATTGTTATGATTCTAATTTGATTAGAACCGAATCTTCGGAAATTGTTGGAGCATAGAGCATATCATCGTTGTATAAGATGGGGCATAACAAATTGATTCAAAACAATCATTTATAATTTCAGCACGACCGCTTTATCGGCGGTGTAGTCTTACGTTGAAGTTGAAATTCTAAAGCTTGTTTCAATCTAGTTTTTTCACGGTCGTTTAATATAAATTTAATTACATTTTTAACTTTTTAGTGCATAAATTCCTAATTTTTGTGTGGGTGATCATCAGAGTTGGTTTGTTTTAAACACTTTTGTTTTAAACACTGTTTAAAACAGTGTTTAAAACAAATTGTTTTTTTTGAAAAAAACAATGTTTTAAACAAAAATTGTTTTTTTTTAATATTGCAATGTTGCTTATTTGCTATCCAATAGAACTGTTGTACGTTATCGTGTTTTAACATTTTTAATACATTTGGCCACCTTTTGGCACCTTAAGCGTCATTAAAATTTTAAAAAAATTTTAAAGCTTTCATATGTTTTTTTGTTAATAAAATGCGTTGTAAGGTGTTGATGAACGCAAATCTTTATGTTTTGTTTTTTTTTTTTTTTTCAAAGAAGGAATAACTAAACAATAAATTCTATCACATATAAAATATGACATATCCCATGATGATAGGATAGCATACATAAAATAAAAATAAAATAAGAGATAAAAAGAAAATGTCTTTTAAAAATATGCAAAATTGGTAAGCAATAACGAGTAAGCAATAGCTCGAGTAAGCAATAACGTGCCATTACCAAGGAATACTTCTAGATAAAATTTAGGGTTGACTAGGTAGTGATATCTTACTACTATTTCCTGTGGTATGTAATATCTCACGTTCACTCGTTTGTCAATACTAGCCAAACTATTATTAGAAATGTGCTGAAGGATGTGTTATTCGATTCCCGACAGACATTCAATGGAGGATCAAGTGCAATTTGTTTAATTGTTAAATAAAAAAGTGGTAAATATATGCTATTCCTGTGGATCAAAAGGAACATCTCAATTTTGAAAAGGAAATTAAAGATTGGCTTACGTATTTCATATCAGTGATATATATTAACATTTTTTATCAGATACTTAACAAAGGCTTGATAAAATAGGTTGAGAACTTTATCAAATTTTAAACCAGTCGCAAATGCTTTGAACAAATGAATCAAATTTAGAAGCAGTAACGACATGATTTAGATTTTATTTTTGGCCATCAATTGTGATGCAAAAAATAATCAAACACGCATATTCAGCATTTTTTAACTCCGTTACATTACGTTATATTTTAAATTTAAATAAAATTATCTTGCTTTAAAAATTCAAATTCAAAATCTTGTTGTTTTCAAATTTTCAATAGATTTTTTGTTAAAGGTACTATATCGTTACAGCGAATATTCTTATATGAATTGTATCAATATCGTAATCTGTGATTTACAATCAGAAACCAAATTTATCTATTTAATCAAATCGTTTACCTGTTTTCCATAATCTTTTCAAGTTGAACTATTTAGGTGCATCACGACTCGGAAATACGTAGGTCGCAGAATTCTTATCATAATTCAAATTTCTGAAGTTTACGTTAGCCAATTAATACAACAATGCCATTAGATTGAGGTGTTAACTATTCTTAGTCATCTTGGGACAACTATTTGAGTAGCTACTGAAAATATTCAAGAAATCTTGAGAATCTTAAACGCGATCCTTAAGAATAGCCACAAAATCTTGAGAATCTTTCCGAATATATTGAGCATTTTCAAAGAATCTAAGAACATTTGGACGTACAGACCCTCTTCAGATGAAAATCTTTAGACGACCCTTATTGATCTGAGAATATTTAAAACACTAATTTTCTTTGGAGTTTTTTCACTCCAATTACATATTTTCATTTAAAACCAAAAAAACGAATCTTTGTAGTATAAAACATATTTAAAACAAAAAAAACACAAAAAAAACAAAAAAAACACAAAAAAAAAAAACAAAAAAAACTGTTTTAAACAATAAAAAACGCGTTTTAAACAAAAAAAACAGTTTTTTTTGTTTTTTTTAGAAAAAACAGTGTTTTTAACCAACGCTGGTGATCATTATATGCCGTTTGCTCCAGTTCTGCATGAACGTGGTTTGTTTTGGATTGTGTCTTGATATATTACTATTTATGCAGTCTTTGTTAATTTCTACAAAACATTCTCGGATCGTGACAAAGTGAAATTAGATACTGCAAGTTCTGCAATTCTGTGACAAAGTTAGTGTCATGTATATGATCGACATAGTGGGTTGTTTAGCTTTACAAGTGCAGGCGCTAAGGATACACAGTTGGTGTTTTATTGTTATTATTGTATTTTCTCATCATTATTTTTTTATTTTACTCTAATTATATTGTAAACAAATTTAAAGTTATGATTATGAATTTTTTGTAGGTGCGCATTCCAATATCGTAGAAAATTGAACTATTGTAATGCCTATTACATAACACTTTTTATAAATAAAAAAGGTATAAAGTATAGTGTCCCTATAATAATTTTTTTTTCACTTTTGTTGAAATTTAATTTCTTGAACAATCTGTTACTGGTTAAATATGAGTTTTAACGTCATCATTTTGTTTCAAATATTATCAAAAGTTTGGAGAATATTCTGTTTAGGTTATATATAGCTCTAAGCAATATTATCCCTAAACTAATTTTAGAAAAGCTCACTTGAAAACTTTATCCAATGAATGAATTGATTGTGTTTTTGCTGTGCTTTTTCTTTAAATTGTATATATAATTTTCCTTATATACCACACTTGTGAAACTAAACCATTTAAAATATTATCATGGGAAATATACATACATAAACTTTAAGTGCAAATCAGATCATACACAATTTTCCATAAAAAGTAAAAAAAATTGGAAAAAATTTCAATTTTATTTCGAATCTCTCTACAAGAAAAAAAAAGTGTTGAAGATATATGAATTTTCCTAAAAGTTATACCGTTTTATAAGTTTTATTTTGTTCATGTTGTTATTGTGTTGTGTTCATTTTCCCTCGTTTACCTAGCGAACATAAGGCGGCATAAAAATTGCGTGTTGGATTGGAAAATGGCTTAGAGGGAAAATAATTTACAAATTTGATTTTTTTTCTCAGCTAAGCTTTATACTTTTGTTGTTGTTGTTGTTTAAGTTTGTTAGATCTTTCATGGGGAATTCGTAAAATGGAAAAATGTAAAGGATATATTGTTTGGAAGACAAAATAAATTGACAATAAAGTAACATAAAAGAAAATGATTCAAAGAAATCTAATATGTTCCTTCGATAAATTAAATCTCTAATAAAACGACAAAATTTCAATTATTGTCAGTTCGACGTTGGCTTGATTTCCATTGTAGAGAATTCTTACAACAACGCAATAATATCAAACAGTGTTTATTCTATCTACTGAAGTCTAGTACAACTAATGATGATAACTATATAAGTTTTGATTGCAACTATACACCTTACTTTTTTATTAGTTTGAATATTAAAACTAGATTTAGTTCAAGTTTTACTTAAAACTCGACTCAGCTACTTTTAATGAGATTGCACATTTTGAATTGTAATACGGTGATGGGTTTCTCGTTTATGAAATCAATGAATCAGACAATCACTCGTATTTGGTTATTCATTTTCGAAGTTCATTGGGAGAGACAAAATTAAAAAAAACTCTCTTTTTTTAGTTTTTCACCGAACTAAAAAAATATTAGTAATTTTCATTAACAAATAACAAGCAATTGCTTGCTAATGAAAATTTCATCTACGTATACTATACGGCGTAAGAAAACAGTGAATGACGGATAAGAAAGTTTTTTTTTACCTACATCGTTTCCAGATCCTTGAAAATGGATAAAACATGAATTTAATTTTTTTTAAATAAATGACAATAGAATTGAGGATTTTGTAGCCGAAATTCAAACAGGGTGAACCTCAATCAGGTCCACGAAGTTTCAAATCTAAAAACTAATATGGCATCAGTCATTATCAAAATTGAAAGAGTTGCTGCGCTAGCTACCATAAAATTTCATAGATGGTCATTATTATTCTGTATAACTACTCCCACAAATCAAAACCCTAATTTATCTAACATTTTTAAATTTTTAAGGTTTTCAGAACTACAATAAAAAAACTGGAGTATATGCTTCCACTTTCATATTTTCGAATGACAATACCTGACATTAAACTAAATTTGGTTTCATGAGTTGGAGTTAAAATTGACCAAAGGTTTCTCACACCAATCGACTTTTCTTTTATATTTATGACAGTATCTTCTAAAGCGGAATTGTTGTTTGGAATTTGTTCTGACATTTTACCCGTTGAAGATAAGAGTACAAATAGCTTGTGTAGTTTACTATCATCTGCAAAGCTATTTTTCGGACTACTGGTGATTTTCAGCAGTTAGTTCATTTTTATTATAATTTAGGCATGTTTACTGTTAATTATAATAAATTATTAATTAACGTCTCTTAGTATCCAAAGATACCATGACAACTAGGAATTAAGGGATTAAGTTTGAATAAATTAAGTTTCTCTAAGAAATTTATGGACGCCAACTTTAAAATTTTGAGGATTAAAGCTATCATAAAAACCCATAAAGGCAAGGCGTTCCATAGATGAGAGACTTTGATGAAAAAATCACGTTGAAAAGCCACAGTTATGCGTCTTTTTATATGAACCGTAAAAGGATGGGCTGCAACATTTGCTTTGGTGTTACGCGATAAGCTTGCTAGTTGAGGTAAAATTGATTTAATCTCTGTAGAAGTTCACTCATTCATAATGTATTTCGTCTGTTTCTGTTGTAAAGAACCAAGCTGATTAGCAAGAGTTGAGTTATCAATCAGTTTAATAGGTCTGGGTTGAACAGAATCAATGCGCTTCAAATTACTATAATACGATCCACCCCATATGTGAGAACAGTACTCCAAGCAGGGACGTATAAATGATTTGTTTATTAATAGAAGCTTCAATAAACATTTAAAAAAAAATTTAATTTGTTAAATAAATTAAAATAATGATGGTTTGGTCTCCAAGTTGTTTAAATTAATTTAATAATAACAAGGAGACCCCCTGTGCTTTTGCACAAAATATTTTTTCCTAAATTAATAACATTAAACTAATTTAAAAAAACCCTGTTTGCAACGTCTAGTTCAGGCAAAGCATGAGCTGAAACTGAAATTAAAATTTAAATTTCGTTTGTTGTTTCGTGTTTTTTCTTTATCGTTTAATTTTTTATATTCTCGTCTTTCCTTTTCTAATTTTCTCCTTTCCTAAGATATGGCTACGCTTTTTCGTGGCTTCTCTATTATATATATATATATGATATATTTAAAATAAATTTAATAATTTTTCTTTTTACAACTTTTTTAAAATAATATTTTGTAACATGTTTCAACCATAAATGGTCATTCTCAAATATTTGAAAATATTATTTTTTATAATATTTTTAAATGTTTGAGAATGACCATTTATGGTTGAAATATGTAACAAAGTATTATTTTAAAAAAGTTGTTAAAAGAAAAATTATTAAATTTATTTTAAATAAATTATTATTAAATTATTAGAAGCTGTTTGCTATTAAAAAATCGACAAGACATTAACATCGACTTAAGACATCGTCTCAAAAAGCCCAATTTTTGAACATTCTAGGCTAAAAATATGAGAATTCCATTTCAGATTATTTTCAACTTCTACTCCTAGAAGTCAAACAGATTCTTTCTTTACCAGATCTTTAGAGTCGAACTTTAATGGAAACGAATTAGGTGTGGATAATCTAGAAAAATGACAAGCCTGTGTTTTGCTCATATTGAATTCAACACTATGAGCGAGCCCCCTTGTATGACAAATGAAAAATTTTAGTGAGGATTTGTTGCTAACTCCCTAGCATAGGTTTTCAGAATAATTGGAGGAATACAATCTGGCCTAAATGCTTTGTTAGTATTAATTTGTAAAATAAATGGGAAGAGATAAAAAAAATTTCAGACCAGCGCAACTTTTGAGTCCAAAAGTTGGATTGCATCCCCACCCCCTAACCAACCCCGTGGGTGGGGTTAACACATTAAATGAGTAAAATATGTCATGTGGGGTATCGTTAGAATCAGAATTTCATAACAAATACAATCCCTCATATTAACCACTGATCGGTGACATAACCATTTTCTGCTCCCAAGGAGGTACCTTTATCGAAGAAAAAAATATTTTTTTTGCATGTCATGTTTGGTGTCGATTTCAATATAATCGGGGATGCTGAGTTTGATGATGATGATATAAATGGGGGCCGGGCTCGAAGTGGTCCGAAAAGGGGTGGAGGTTTGGGGGTCGGTTATAAAAAATATCGAAACTATCGTCATAATAAATATTGGGGTTGGACTCAGGGTAGTCCAATAATAGGTGGGGGTTGGGGGGTCGGTTGTACAAAGTATCGAAATTATTGTCATTATTATCGATTTTTATTAATCGAGGATGCTGAGTTTAATGGTGATGGTAAAAATGTTGACCGGACTCAGGGTAGTTCAATAAGGGGTAGGGGTTGGGGGTCGGTTATAAAAAATATCGAAATTATCGTCATCATTATCAATTTTAACATAATCCAGGATGCTGCGTTCAATTATAATAATAAAAATTGGAGCTGGACTAAGAGTAGTCCATTAATAGTTGGGGGTCGGGGGTCGGTTATACAAAGTATCGAAATTATTGTCATTATTATCGATTTTTACATAATCGAGGATGCTGAGTTCAATGTTGATGGTAAAAATGTTGCCCGAACTCAGGGTAGTTCAATAAGGGGTAAGGGTTGGGGGTCGGTTATAAAAAATATCGAAATTATCGTCACCATTATCAATTTTAACATAATCGAGGATGCGGCGTTCAATTATTATAATTAAAATTGGAGCCGGACTCAGGGTAGTCCAATAATAGGTGGGGGTTGGGGCGTCGGTTACACAAAGTATCGAAATTATTGTCATTATTATCGATTTTTACATAATCGAGGATGCTGAGTTCAATGGTGATGGTAAAAATGTTGACCGGACTCTGAGTAGTTCAATAAGGGGGAGGGTTGGAGGTCTGGTCATGAATAGTATCAAAATTGTCGTCATTAGTGTTGATTTCAACATACTTGAGGACGCTGAGTCCAACAGTGATGTTTAAATTGGGATCAAAAATTGGATTCCAATTCCATATTGGATTCCGAAAATTCCATTTCAGACCATTAGATTCAGTATCCTCGATTCATAGAAAAACCAATATTAATTATGTATGTTTGAACATTTCCCTAATTTTAGACCCAAACTCTTATCCTCTAGTTTCTTGCCTGGACCCCAAATACTAATTTCAGCATCACCATTGCATTCAGTACCCTCAATTTATTCAAAATCGGGACCCATAATATATTTTCGGCTTTCAGCCCAAACTCCTACCCTTTAGTGACACCCTTATATTTTTGATCCCAATTTAAGCATCACTGTGGGATTCAACGTCCTCAAGTATGTTGGAATCAATAATAATGACGATAATTTTGATACTATTCATGACCAGACCCCCAACCCCACCTCTTATGGAACTACCCTGAGTTCAGCCAACATTTTTACCATCACTATTTAACTCAGCATCCTCGATTAATAATAATCGATAATAATGACAATAATTTCGATACTTTGTATAACCGACCCCCCAACCCCCACCTATTATTGGCCCTGAGTCCGATCCCACTTTTTATTATGACGATAATTACGATATTTTTTTATAACCGACCACCCAACCTCCACCCCTTTTTTGGACTACCCCGAGTCCAGCCACCATTTATATCATCATCATTGAACTCAACATCCACGTTTATATTGAAATCGACACCAAACATGACATGCAAAAAAATATTTTTTTCTTCGATAAGGGTACACCTTGCGAGTAAAACTGGTTATGTCACCGATCAGGGGTTAATATGAAGGATTGTATTTGTCGTAAAATTCTGATTCTAACGATACCCCACAAGACATATTTTACTAATTTGATGTATCAACCCCACCCACGGGGTTGGTTGGGGGTGGAGGTGCAAAACAACTTTGGACTCAAAAGTTGCGCTGGTCTAAATAAAAGATAATGGTGTCATTAGTTTTTTTTTATCTCTTCCCATATATTTTATATAAATTTTTATATGCTAAAACTTAAAGAGGGTGTAAAGGGGTGGGGGTGGGTCATGCCACCCCAATCTCATAAAGTTTTCGAGAGACGGCCAAGCTCAATCGATTGATACCAAATTTGTAAAAAAAAATTTTGAAAATTTCCGCGACTGCCCGATTCTTAAAAAAAACGATAGTTAAGATATATAAACAATTTATGTGAGTTCACCTCTTTTATGCGATTATTGATGAAAATAAAGAACAATATATTAATAGATATATTCCTTTTTGTTATAATTACAATAAAAAACATTTATTTTAATTTTAATTGAACTTTTTTATATTATTAAATTTATGAAATATAGTTATAGATTATAGACAAACTTACTAAAGAAATCTACAGAAATTTATAAGTTTTATTATTATACATAATAGACGGTCGATAATTTTTTAAAACAAAAATAAATAATGGTAGGATGAAACCCATAAGAAAAGGAGGAGAATATTATAAAAATGAAAGGAAAAATAATTTGCGGGCGATCTGAGGTCGGGAAGGGGAAGGGGGTGAGTTTTTAAGGCTAAAATCGCTTTATCTCGATTTCCGGTAAAACTAAAAGTCCTACGGAAAAAAGTTTAATGGCAAAGTTGTGGGTAATAAAAAGATCTAAAACTTTTGAATAGACACTTTTTTCACATAACCTCAAAATTTAGTACCTAACGTACCTTTTTGTGTCTCAAATACGCTGTAATTTATTTGATTTGAAATATTTATTTTTTCACCTTATTTTGAATTAATATCGAAAAAGCACCCTAATTTTCAATCGAAAATTCATCCGTCAAAATATCAGCTTTTTTCAAAAAGTTTGTATGCTTTCTGTTCGTTGAAATCTCTACTTTCCGATGGTGAAAAAAAATATATTACTATAGTAAATCTTCTCAGAAAATGCAAAAAATGAATTGAATTTTCGATTGAGAATTATGGTGCTTTTTCGATATTAATTCAAAATAAGGTGAAAAAATAAATATTTCAAATCAAATAAATTGCAGCGTATTTGGGACATAAAAAGGTAAGTTTTCACCAAATTTCGTGAAAAAAAATTTTTTTGTAACAGATAAAAATAAAAAACCAAAAACTTGGTTTTTTGAATTTTTCACATAAATTTTGAGGTTATGTGAAAAAAGAGTCGATACAAAAGTTTTAGATCTTTTTATTACCTACAACTTTGCCATTTACTTATTTCCATAGGACTTTTAGTTTTGCCGGAAATCGAGATAGACCGTTTTTACCGTTTTTATAAGGTTTTAGTACTGTTTTCCGACATTTCTGCCACTTTAGATTTGTCACTTAAATTTTTTTAAAGGGTTTATCCCTACTATAGTCTACAGCTACAAAGCGATTTTCATTAACAATGATAAAAGTTAATGCAAAAGATTAAAGATCGATTTTATAAGCTTTTGGGTACATTTTACAAAGGGCTGGAGGGTATGGGGGTCTCCAGAGCACCTGTTTTTTTTTTAAGATTTATAACATTTGTACCTGATAATCGAATTGAATGAAGATTGGAAGGACAAAAATCTGATTAGTTTTTGGTCGATATGTGGATAAATCGTGTGAGGTCTTTAGATCATCTGTTTATTTGAAACTTCAATACATCAGTTTCTGATAATGGATTTTGACGAAACTTGGTAAATATGCTAATATATTGATATGTAAAAGTTTTGCAGTTTTGAACGTATGTTTCCAAATTTACAAGTTAATTACACTACTCATGCGCGGCTACGTGAGCGAGTAACTTGGGCCGCAAAAACTATAGATGTTGACGCAATTAAATTTAAAATTCAACAGTTATTACCTGGCAATCAAATATCATTCAATGCGATTGATTCTGTTGTTAATCCTGAGGAATGTTCAATTATCCTGTTGAACTTTTTGAATTCATTGGATTTAACTGGAATGCTACCACATAATTTTCGATTGAAGATTGGTTCACCAATTATTTTGCCTAGAAATATCAATACCATTTTAAGCGGCAAGATTCAAGCTGAAATTATTATTTTCACAATGATCCCTTCAGACTCGCCCATTCCATTTACGTTTGTAATTTCCAACTCGATTGGCATTCGCAATGACTATTAATAAAAAACAAAGTCAAACAATTTAAATTTGTGGGTTGGATCTTAAACCCCCGTTTTTTCCGCATAGTCAATTATATGTTGCGTGTTTGAGGATTGAAAAATCTTCAAGTTTGTTCGTGTATTCCGCTCATGGATTAGCAAAAAATATTGTTCATCATACCGCATTAAGATAAAATTAAAAATATAAATATTCCTGTATAATAATAAATGTATATAATAATAAATAATAGTAATAATAATTTCTTTTGAATAATTATAAATAACAGTTTCGTTTAATAGCCAAATAAAATTCAAACAAACTATGCAGTCACTATTATTATTGTCAATGAATTGGAGGTAGGATGTCGATTAGGATTGGCAATCGCTGATCAAAAATTATCTACAAATAAAGTGTCACCAAGTCTTCTAGTTACACATACAATTTTATTACAGAAAATCATACTCTTTCATCTAAGAGAATTTGAATTTTCCAATTCTAAAACGATATCAATTACATTGAAAGAAAAACTCGGTTACTACAACGTTTGTTTTCTGTCACAATAACCTCAAATTGTAGTTTGTTAGAATTTGGTTTTTGAAGAAAAGACAATCAAATTTGAGGTTATTGTGAAAGAAAACATTCGGTTGGCATAAAAGAGGTTGTAGTGACCAAATTTTTTCTTTCAGTGTACAGTTACGTATTTGAGTAAATTTAGTTTCTGGAGCATCGTTAGAAATTTTTCTTTTTTTATTCCATTTGTTTTCCAAGATTGTATTTATATATCGCGTTTTTACCAGTGTAAAATAATGTTATTATTGTGTTCGCCTGTTATTATTCCATCTGTAGGCGAACACAATAATAACATTATTTTACACTGATAAAAATGCGATATATAATTGTTTATTTTTTACACAGTCAAATTTAAATGAATTTGTAAATATTATCATTTATATTTACAAGCGTAGAAAAATAGCGTTTTCTACGCGTGGTAAAAACGCTTTTGCGTTCCTGAACTTATTTTCCTAACAAACCGTTCAGTCACGCAAAAAGAGACGTTTTCACCACTTGTATAAAAATCTACTATTTCTTCTGTCAGGTTAAAAGAGAATGTTGGCTTTTGCTGTTTAGCGAGAATTTTTTTATTTTTTCAGCTCTTAAGCGGAAAGTAAAAATACAAGTAAAACAAAAGACATAATGGACAAAGACATAATATTAAAATTTATTAATTTTTTCTCTCCAAAACACTTTTGATTTTTTGGCTCTATAACCCGAGGACTTCTTTTTTTAAAACCGCATTAATCTTTTATATTTACTAATATCCAAATTTTCTTTAACGATGAATGTTGATTTGAATATTGAATAATTTGACCACACTGTGGAAGACTTTTTTGTCTGCGATAGTTCACCAAAATATGCCACAAACACATCTTCAGAATAAAAATTTCCTGTTTTTTTGTTCTTACACCAATTGATAAATAATACGTAAGCTTTTTCATACCAGACTTTAGATTTTTCAGGCAACAGATCTAAAGTTAAATTGTTGGTTGCTTCTTTTATATGAGGTGAGTACTAATTATATAACTTTCATCACTACTGCTCATTTTAAATTATTTTTATTTAAAAATAGATATAAACTCTGTATAAATTTTAAATTTATTAATTTAAAATTTTAACTTGACGTCCGATAAGTTTTTAAACAACAAATAAAAATTCAGCTGCACCTCAACCAGCAATTTTCATGCACGAGCAGCAATGTAGTACTTTCTGCTCTTAATATATAATATACTATAACTGTTTTTCACACTTTAACTATTTGTAGGTTTTTTTTAAATGTATATTTCTGTATAAACAAAAACAATGCATATGTACATTAACTAACTTTAGAATCAAAACTCACAAGACCGAAATTTGAATAGATTTCCCACTCAAAATCGTTTCAAAATGAACATTAAAATTAAAAATAAAAGCTTGTTGAGAGACCACCACCCACATTTCTTAACTTTTATTTCACCCTTCGAATGTGACAGCCTACACCATGTACCGCATTTTTTATCAAAATGTCGTTATAGTTGTAGGCTGAAGTAATTACACACCCACCCACTTGCATACCCTTATTTCAGCTACCAAAACATTGTTAGCATATTTTTCAAATCTTAAAACAACTTATCGCCATCATTCCTCTTTATAAATATATTGTTCAAGCCGTCATACAATAAAAGTCAGATAAGAAAATTCAATAACAGTTACAGTTAAAATTTGATTTTACAAACATCAAAAACAAAAGAATCAAAACAAAAAAATTAGGGGAAAACTTTCGTTCGGCTTTCTTCTATTCCTTTTTTGTAGCAAACTCATGCTTTTGCGCTTTTCTATCCTATCGTAGTTGAATTCTGTAATTTAAAACTCAAATGTTTATACATTTTCATAACTATACGCAAAAGCTCCATCAATGAAATTTTTTGAATATTACTTCGTAACATTTACAATTTCAATCATTTAGTCAACTTTTGATCGTGTTCGACGTCGGGTTCTATTTAAATTGCACGTTGGAGCTTTTCCATTTAACTCACTGATTACAAATTACATATTGTTATTAGTATTTTTTTTAAGTGAATCCGTGTTTGTTTTGCTTTTTTATTTTTGAGTGAAATTTTTTATGAGAATATTATTTCTCCCATTAAATATTTATTAAAGTTTTATTAAAAAACTTTTTAACAAAAACCGATTTAATATTTGTGTTTTTATTCCTTTTAATTTTTAAAAATCGAAAAATAGTGTAAGGTCAGGTTTTTTGTGTAAAATAATAAATATTGTGTTGTGATAAAATTCAATAAGCAAAAGAAAAAAAATTGCGTATATTTTCCTTTTATTTATATTATATTATTATTTATATTATTATTATTATGTAAAGTGAAAAAAAAATGAAATGAAAATTGTTTATTATTATTTGTATTTTAAAGTAAAATGTGAAAATTTATTTGAAAAATAAACAAACCAAAAAAAAAAAAAGAAATAAAAGAAGAATAAGAAAATTAAGTGTGATTAGTTCTTATATGAGTTTTCTTTTTGTTTTGTTTTTTAGTGTTTTTTGTGGTGTTTCGTATATGGAAGAATTTATAATGGAATATTATGGTAATTTAATTAAAGAAAAATTACATCATAAACTTTAAAAGCAAAAACTTTCTTTCTAATTTTGGGAATTTTTTTTTGGAAAATTTGTGTCTGCAGTTTTGTTTATTAAGAAAATTTAAAAAGGTAATTTTATGTTTTTTTTTGTTACGGGAAATTGAAAATGAAATGTTCTTCGAAAGAAAATTGTTTTTTATTAAGGTTTTGTTGGGTTTGGTTTGGTGACAAAGATTTATTTCATGATGAGGTAATATATGGAATGAGAATTATAAAAAAATGTGTGCCACATAGATAGAAAACTGTTTAAGGTTTTGTTTTGAATATATTAAGTTTTGGTATATGATAAAATGGAAAGTAAAACGGAATTAAAAGAAACTGTGATAATGCTGATTAATTCTTTGTTATTTATATTTGTAAGCGTGATTACTTAACTATAGGAAAAAAGTAAGAACCAAAGGTTCATTTAGTTCATTCAACTTTGACACTTTAACTGTAAAGTAGAATTTCGGTAACACTTTTTGATGTTCTTAAAATTTGGATCATCAATTCAAAATGAGTTTTTTAGGCTAAGCAATTAGATAAACTTTAACTTTTTAGTGTATCTGGTTTTATTATTTATTTATTTTCAAATTTGTCAACGTATCAAGGTAAAAGCTAGAAAGTGGTTGAAGTGTTTTCATGACTGTGATACTAGCTCGTTCATATTCAAATTCAATTTTTCAGTTTTCAGAAGTTTTTGTTGAAATGTAATTCTTTCTAAATGAAATGTAATTCTAAATATGTCAAAACAACATATAAAAACCTGTTTAAGACCTAGGTCACACAACAACACGTATTTTGAGGTGTTGGTGGACGCAAACTTTGTTTTATTTACTTTTTGTATGTCTTTGTTTATTAAAAAATAGTAAACCAAGCAATAAATCCTATCACATAATTATATATAACATAGGCCAATCTTTCATGAAAGGATGGAGGAAATAAAAATATGTCGAACATAACAAAAATTGGGTTACTATTAACCCGGCTAGTAGCATATTTATCGATTATTGACGCACGTCTTCCTCAATGGTTCAAACCCAAATATAGAGTTATATAAAGGGTCGGCTCTTCAAGCAAGCAATAGCGAACCATCATCAAGAATGAAGAAATGTGTTATAAGTGTGTTCATTTGTCAGCCTCCCCCCCATCCTTCCAAGATGCTTCATTGCTATTGCCAGTAATATGTGATATCTTAGGTTTTAGAGAAATTTTTTAAGTACACTATTTGTTGCAGCCGTTACATTTCAATGATACCGAGTTGTGATCGATGAAGTTTTTGTTGACCAAACAGTGTCAAATTAAGCGTGTACTCAAATTCTATTTCCGTTATTTGACGAAGAATTCGGAACAATTTGCTGGACTTTGCTGTCTCATAATCGAGAAAATGTTAGGACTATACACGATGTGGCAAGAGTCGAGGATTGTTGGCCAAGTGTTTTGTAGTAGTGGCATAGCTGAGAACCCATCCAGTGATAACTATATAACGAGTTGGAAAATACACCACTAATACCGCAGTATACCAAAAACTATTTAAAAAGGTTAAATTTTTTTTGGTCAAATTTTTTGTGTAGGAGGAATTACATTATGAGTCCATTTTGTGTGTAAATTATGTGACAACCTAGAGTACTATGAATTAAACCTATAAGGGATACCTTCGACAGCTACAAAGCAAGGCTGAACGAGAAACAACATCAAAATATAAACCACCAAAGTCTTTGACCACAAATCACCATCAATGGACCTGTCAGAAATACTTTTACCAAGAACTGCAAGAATGATACTTTTCCAACTAAGGTTTGGAGAAACATTACAGTACCATTTTTTTTAATTAATTAGTTAGATATGTTTAGCACACTAAATATGAAATATTCATTATTCAGACTCTTTGAATATCCGAAGATACCATGTCAACTATAAAGGAAAGATATAAGGAAAATGGAAGGAATAAGGATATGAGGATAACTATACTAATTGTTTTAAATGACAATGGACATTTTCTTTAAATGCCTGAGGGACAAATTCATCGGGAAATACAGAGGAAGGCATTGAGTTCCACAATTTGGCCACTCTATTAAAATAGTCGTTCTGGACGGACACAGTTCTACAACGAGGTATTTGGACAACAAATTGATGGGATATCTCGGAAGGATATTTTGAATTTCCTTACACTAGAATTCGCTAAAGTGATATTTACGGTAGATTGACAATTCAGCTACATTTCTTCTGTGCTGGAGTGAATCAAGCTGGTCCGTTAGCTCGGTATTACCAATCAACCGTATTGATTTTCTCTGTACAGAGTCTAGACATTTTATTGTTGACTGACAAGCACCTCTCCAAACATGAAAACAGTATTCCATACATGGACGAATAAAGGACTTGAACATTAGCAAAGTTCGATCGGGTTTGAAATACTTTTAACATCGTCTCAAGAACCCTAATTTTTTGCATTGCAGATTTGGCGAGGTTGAACACCTGTTTATTCCATTTCAGGTTATTTTGAATATCCACTCCAAGAAGTCTAACTGATGCAACCTCACGCAATTCCTAATGGTTTATCTTAAAAGGGAAATTTTTATGTCGCTCTATTCGTGAAAGACGGCATAGTTTGATTTTGGTTGCATTAAATGAAACAAGATTACGATCACCCCTTTCCATTATACGATCCAGCTCTTTGCTAATAGAATCAATTAGCAGCTCTCTATCAGTGGTGACTGCAGTATGAGATCGAAATTTAGGAGATGCATGTGATGCATGCAATGTGCTGTCATCAGAAAAACTATGGATTGGATGCACTGTTTAAATAAGTAAGTCATTAATGTATAGATGAAACAAGGTTAGTGAGAGTGCAGAACCTTGGGGAACCCCTGCATTGGTTGTGATAATAATGGATGTGATACCATATAAATTAAAATGAAATTGGCGACCTGAAAGAAAACTATGAATCCATGAGACAGTAAGATGGTCTATGCCATAAGATTTTAATTTAGCTATGAGATTTTTATGCCACACTTTATCAAATCCTTTAGAAATATCAAGTGAAATACTGAATGTTTCACCATGATTTTCCAGCGATTTGTTCCAGAGATGGGATACGTAGGCTGACAGTTCACCTGTCCCATGACTTCTACGAAAATCATACTGCTCATCATCAATAAATCGTGACATCTCCAAATATTCTATAAGATTGTAGATAACATATTTTTCAAATATTTTAGCCCAAACGACAGAATTGCAATTAATCTATAATTGTTAGGGTCCATCTTACTGCCTTTCTTTGATATGGGTTGAACGCTGGTCAGCTTCCAAGAATCGGGAAATCATCCGGTTTTATAAAATAAATAGAAAATATTTGATAAATTGGAGCTAGTTGCCTAAGAATGTTTCGAAGAATTAGGGGTGGAATACCGTCGGGGCCAGTAGATTTGTTGATGTTGATAGAAAGAAGCATATTCCGTACAATATTGCAACGAAAAATAATTGGTTTAATTTTCGTTACAAATAAGAAAATGAGTGTAGGAGAAGGTTCAACTATGTTTGAGTTTTTTGAGAGAAAACACAACCCAAAAGATCCGCCTTCTCCTTTGAAACGCTCATGGGAATGTCATTCAGAACTAAGGTTGGAATAGAGGATCGAGCAAATAATCTAAAATGGATAACCAAGTAAAAAATCCTATCATACAACAAAATATGACATATGCCAATATTTCATAATAAGATGAAGAAATAATAACAAAATAATAAATGAAAAACAAATTGTGAGAAATTTGCAGAAAACAAAACAAAACTAAATGCCAATAATCCAGCTGATGCAGCGCACCCCAGACGCACCGCCCACCACCTCAATCGAGGCACAAAGCTCACACATAACTACGTGCTGGTTCGATTCCTCGGAAGAGCTAATGAGCGGTACCGCTACGGAACGCTGCCCAGCTAAGACTGGAAGCGCTGCCGTTGACTATTTAAAGTTCGTCCGCCACCACCCTAAGATCTCATCTTGGCTAATGACATCTCCTGCCATTGCCAGTGGTATGTGATATCTCACACTATATGTAAATGGCAGGGACTTGAGTACGCAGGGTAGTCAGACCCATAGATAAACATTGATCATAATCGATCAAAATCGATCCCTCCTGCGAGAAATACTGACGATGTAAGTGTTTCTGCTCAAAACTTTACTGAAACCATTCAATTCGGTATTAACAAATTCGTTCCCTTTTCAATAATGAAACCCCAACAAAAATATTTGTTTTCGAAAGCAGCCAAATTGGCTCTTAGAAACAAACGTAGATTATTTAATATTTGGATTTTTTTTTTTTTTTTTTTTTGTAATAAAATGTGTTGTGTAATAGGGTTTAGAATATGTGTCACAACTACAGATGTAAAAGTAATATTACCCATGGTAAAATTACCGATAAAATTGGTAATATTACGTAATATTACTTAGGCTTGGCAAAATTGGTAAAATTGCAATAAAATTTTATTAATCTTTGTTTAATAAAAATCAAAGTTTGTGCTTTTTTTGTGGAATTATAGAATATTTATTACAACAACAAGAATATTTATCACAACAAAATGCCTTTAAAAACCTAGATCGTCCAAAATGCATCTGAGGTATTGAACATTTTTTTAAATAGCAGTAGATTGAGGCCATCCAAGGTTATTGATTCCAGCAAATCATTTCATTTCAGATGATATGCAGTTCGGTTCAGCAGTATGTCTTTGTGAAGTACCCACTGGCAAGGAATTGATACGAATTAAAGAGTAAATCTTTTGCATTTCAACGGTACACTGCGGTGAATTGTATTTCAAGTGCAGTACGTGGTGTGACAGATCTAGTGAATTAAAAACATTCTGTTGGGAAAACAAAATGCTTCATTTGGCTCTATAGCAGTTGCGGTATAGACGGATTTCTATATTATTTCTTCGCTTTGAATGTTAGATTGAATAATTTTGTGAAGTTCGTAGATGTCTTTATTGTTGGCCGCAAGTATAGTTCGTTTTCTAACAAATCGTGATTCTTATATAGTAAGTTAGAATATTTGGAAATATTTTGAAAGTATTTGGTTCGCGTTGCAATTTTACTTTAAACGAACCAGCAACAGAAGCAGATCGATGGAGTTCTCAAACGGTTAAGAACACACAACGCAACGAAAAATTATCAGCCCTTCATTGTAAATTTTTGTTTCAAATTTGAGAAAAAAATTTTTTTAGCCATTTGCCTTTTATATTTTTCCCATGAATGAAACAATGAAACAATGCACGAATTAGATTTTGATTGTTGCCCGCGTAATTAATGTATCTATCCCATCGTCGGTTGTGGCATATGTGGAGTGACACGTCACACGTTTATGCCGTTGACAATTATCAATGCTGAATAAACGTTGAACCGGGCTCATTTTCCAACCACTTGCCACGAAAATAGCATTTATCTAGATTGGGATGCACGGCATATAGTTTGAACATATATTAAGTTTAAATGAATATGCTTGGTTTTCTGTAGACTCACTTTTTGAATTTGTGCCGTTCAATTATTTTATATTTCCATTCCATGTGTAATACTATTACATAAACATTTTTGTATAGTATTGTCCTTACAAACGCATAACTTCCACATAACAGTGCAGAAAGTAGTCATCGTTGTAGCCAGTTGGTCCAGGATTTGTTTCATTTTTACAGATGTGCAAACAACGTGTTGTCCGTTTTCAAGATGTACTGCTAAGTATAAACAACAGCCGATTTTCGTTCAATTTTTAGATATAAAAGAATTTTCCAATGCTGATTATGTATATTCCTGTCTATAAATACTCTGCGAGTAAGCATATTTAACTCCATAAAAATATATTTGATTTGCATCTAATGTTTTTATAAACTATAGAAATGATTGTGAGTCGTACATTTTGAATTAATTAAAAATGCAACATAATTTAATTTTTTGATCCAGTTTTATATTTTACCTATTTTACCAATTTTACCAATCTTACCGGTAATTTTACGGTAAAATTACCACAAAAATATTTTACCGGTAAATTTACATCTGTAGTCACAACAACACATAAATACCTTTTAAGACTTAGGTCTAGACCTGAGTCACACAACAACTGGCGTTCTAAGGTGTAGATTAACGCTTTTTTTAAACATCTGTGGGTTGAAGCCACCTGAGACTAAGTGTTCCGGCAGACTATTCCATTTGTACGCAGTTCGGACAAAGAAGTCTCTCTGCGATCTGCCAGTATGACAGCGTGGGATCTTTACCGTTTCACTGGTTGCGGCAGCCGATTGCCGAGTGGAACGGGGGTAAGAATAAGTTTGAGGCATGATGCCACTGATTTCATCTGAGCACTGCTGATGACGATATTTGTAAAAAACAACGAGGTCAGCAACAGTGCGACGATGTTGTAGGGAATCAAGTTTTGATGTCAAAGTTCGATCACCCACAATTCGTATAGCTCGCTTTTGAACAGAGTCCAAGAGGGCTAAGATGGAAACAGAGGCAGCACCCCAAACTTGACAGCAGTACTCCATACAGGGACGAATATAGGACTTATATATTCATATAAAGAACTCGGATTCATAAAAAGAACTCTGTTAATCGATCCCAATATTTAAAGGCTAATAAAATATCAAACCAGATAATTGAAAACGAAAAAGCAGAGATTGAAAGAGCGAAAGCGGCAAAACTTTCGAGCATGTCAATTTCTGACAAAAGTTTTTACAGTGCCATTAATTCTTTAAATTGTGGTACTAAATCTTCTATCCCTCCTATCATTGATGGTGACTCAATCATTATTGACCCTGCAAGAAAAACTACATTGTTCGCGGAACGCTTTGCTTCAAATTCAACAGTTTTAGAAACTCCTAAAGAAATACCCCAAATCCAGTCTTCAGGAGTTAATATGAAACAATTAAATTTCAAACCCAAAATTGTCGAAAAACTTTTAAGGGGGTTAAACAACAACAAAGCTTCTTGTCTGGACAACATTCCTCCTGTTATTCTAAAAACATTTTAAAATGAACTGGCACCAACCCTCACCAAAATAATTTATAAATCCTATAAATCTGGTATTTATCCATCCTGCTGGAAGTTGGCCAATGTCCAGCCTGTCCCAAAAAAAGGAACGAAATGTGATATTTCAAATTATAGACCAATAGCCTTAATCCCAGTCATGTCTAAAATATACGAGTACTATATTAATTCACACATATCCAAATTTTTGGAAGACAACCATTTGATATCTGACAGCCAGTACGGTTTTAGAAACAAAAGATCAACAACCGATCTATTGAACTATGTGGCACATCTTCGGAATAGCATACTTGAGAAAGGTGGTGAAACGTACTTGATCGCATTAGACATCTCAAAAGGATTTGATCGAATTTGGCATGCCAACTTGATCAACAAGCTCGTTGCGTACGGTTTTGATCCCGCAGTCGTAAAGTTGATTCAAAATTTTCTGTCTAACCGATACATCTCGGTATCTATAGATGGCTTTTCTTCTGAGTCTAAATTAATAACCGCTGGTGTACCCCAAGGCTCAGTTTTATCTCCCACTTTATTTTTAATTTACATCAACGAACTGTTGCAAATCACCAGTAACCCAATAAATAGTTTTGCAGATGATAGTACACTGCTGACTGCACAAGTCATTCGTCCCCCTATCTTCAAAAGGTAAAATGCATGAACGAATAAATCCCGTCCGGAGAGACGCTGCCATAAATGTAAACGAGGACCTAAAAAAAGTCGCCGATTGGGGTGACAAAAATTTGGTCAATTTTAATTCCATCAAAACACAGCTATTGATTGTTTCCAGATCAAAGACCGAGTTTCCAAACGATATTTCAATTAATATGTGTGACGACCAAATAGACTAATGTGAAAGTATTCGTTTATTGGGAGTCACAATATCCAATGACTTACTCTGGAACGATCATATAATGGCCATGGCAAAGAGCGCGTCAAGAAAACTCGGCCTCCTCAATAGATGTAAAAAATATTTTACTTCGCATCAATTACTCCACATTTATAAGTCCTATATTCGTCCCTGTATAGAGTATTGTTGTCAAGTTTGGGGCGCTGCATCTGTTACTATCCTGGCTCTTTTGGACTCTGTTCAAAAGCGAGCTATACGAATTGTTGGTGATCGAGATTTAACATTAGGTTTTGATTCCCTGCAACATCGTCGCACTGTTGATGATCTCGTTGTTTTTTATAAATATCGTCACCAGCAGTGCTCGGATGAAATCAGGTCCATAATGCCTCAGACATATGTTTTTCCCCGTTTTACTCGTCAATCGGTTTGTGCGGGCGGTCGAACTGTCGAGATAACTCACTGTCATAGTAATAGAATGCAAAGAGATTTCTTTGTGCGTACATCGTACACATGGTATGCTTTGCCCGAATTAATAGTCTCGAGTGCCTTCAATCCACAAAGATTTAAAAAAAGCTTCCACCTATACCTCAAGACGCATGTTGTTGTGGGACCTACGTCTTAAAAGGTATCTATGTGTTGTTGTGACACATTTTGTAATTCCTACTACACAACACTTCTTATTAAAAAAAAAAAAAAAAAAATAAAACATCATTACTTCTTCAGCATTTTGTTTATATAAAGTTAATTTTTTATTGAAAGAATTGAGAATTGGTTGTTTCAGTTAACATTAATTTCCTGGCACAACCGGGAATTTATGAATGGAAATATTGCGTTACAATGTATTTGAAAAATTTGTAATTATGTATTGATTTTGAACAAGATTTTGGTAGTTGGTTTTTGACTTGATTAGTTTTGGTGGATAATTTTATAATTATAGGAATTTTGTCATATTGACATTTTTTAATAGGAATTATTTGGTTTTTTGATTATTAGGGAGGAAGTGTGGAAATGTGAAACATTTGATATGTTGAATACAATGTCACTTTGAAAAATTTGTTTCTTGGAAATTTTAGTTGTCGTGTGCTGTGGAAAATTTTAGGGTTTTGATTAATTTCGGTAATGAGAGTTTGTGTTACATTGTAACTTTTTTCAATTAAGAATGTTTAGATTTGGATTATTTGTTTAGATAAAATATTGATTGGATTATGGAAATCGATATTGGTTGTGTTTCTAATTAATAAAATGCTGGTATCTTACATTGTAGTAAGTTTAACTAAAATTTGTTTAGACATTGGGTTGGATGCTTGGGATGTTTGTTTGGATAAAATATTGATTGGATTTTGGATTTTGAAAAGAATTAATAAAATGTTGGTCTCTTACATTGTAGTAAGTTTAATTAAAATTTGTTAGAAACATTAAATTGAATGCTTGTGTTTATGTTTGGTTTAGATTTAGGCACTTGAATGCTAGTATTACATTGTAGATAGTTTGGCACGCTTGGGCGTTTGTTTACCGAATGGCTTTGGTACGCGATATATAGTGGCTTCGGTGTGAATCCACTACAATGGATTCGAAAAACCTACACGACTTAGTTCAATTTCAATAAAAAAATATAATCTTTCATTCTCTTTCATAGACCTTGGCCATGTACTAAGCCTTCATCAAGAAAGTTTCTTGTAACATCACCTTCATACTAACCCACTCACCTGTTCGAGTTGATTATTTGATCTTAGTGTGTAACAGCTAATCGAATTTAGTAGCTTTAATTTAAGATATGTTCAGACCGATTGTTTTTTAACAAATTTTTAATTTTAGTGAAGTGACAACCAAGTGTCGTTTGTCATCAAGACACACTGTCATCTGTAGAGATGTTTTCTCGTTTAACATAAGTATTTTTACCATTGTAAATTCCAGAAATAACGAGTTTTAAGTAAAATTTGTTTATGTAAAAGTAAAAGTTATGTATTTTGTGTTTAAGAACCCTTGCTAAGCCGTCATATTCAACAAAAAATCTTTTTTTTCTGCTTTCCTTTTTCTCATACAACATTCTAGATATTAATAATTTATCTGATTCATAGCTAAAATAAATCCATAAATCCCACTTTTGATACATTGACTTTTTGAAGAAACAAAAATTTTTGTTAAAAAAAAACTCTTTGTCATCATAATTCAAGAACTCTTTTCCTTCAAAGTTTATAAATATAAAATAAAAAACAAAAATTATTTTGAAGAATCTGTTACTTTGGAAGCTTCTTGGAATATTTGATATTTTTTTAAAAAGCCTATTTTAACTTAAGGGTTTTGAGAAAATATCCGGTGTTTTAATATCAAACAAACAAGGTTCCAGTGAATCCTTTAGCGTATAACTCAAATTATTTTCAGAAACATAATTTGACATACGATGTCACCCAGAGATGTTTTTTTCGGATAATGTTTATTTTTAGAAGTTGATATTTTATGATTTTCATATATTAGAAATAAAAGGGCAAAATTTATAAATTGAAATTTGATTGTCAAAATACGCTAAAAAGTTTTAATATAACATTTACACAAAGTTTTCGTATTTTCCCGTATGGTTAGGATATTGTGATATTATAAGAAAATATAAACATTTAAAAAATCCCATATAATGTAAAAGCATTTCCATAATATGGAGTCTAATGACAGTGGAAAAATTCAACTTAAGTAAAAAATAATTAAGTGATGAAGAAGTTTCAACTTTGAAATTGTCATCGCCTCAACGGCGTAATCGATAGCGTGTCTGCCCATGGATTCGAGCCGGGCACTGACGAGGGTAGGTTCGAATCCGATCCGAAACACGTAAAATATGAATTGTAGTTTTTTTTTCTGAGAAACTTCAAACCATACCTTTGAATTGAAAATATTCCAATTACTTCTTTACTTACTTGAGTTGAATTGATCTCAAAAATCCAAAATAAAAATAAACATTTATTAAAATCAGCAAGTTTTTATTACTATAAGCAGATTCGAAAATAAAAGAAATTTGAACATACTACATTTTTTCAGTAGTAATTTCCCTAGGGCGGTGATAATTCGAAATAATTTTTTGCCAAAAATTTCGAAAGCAAGTATATTGATAATATCACGAGGACGAAGGCCGAGGGCTATTTTCAATACCACTTGCTTAAATAATTTTTCACAAAAATATGAGAATTTATCAACGAACGAGAGGAATTCGTTTAGACAATTTGAAAGTTATTAAGGTGGGTTCATTACGCACATTAAAAAAAGACAAATTTGTGCAAATGAAAAATCGAGAAGTTGCTCAACTCGTAAATTAGTGTTGCTGGTGCCCTAGATTGTTTGAAAATTCAGGAATAACTCCAAATTTTTGACTATGTGCATCTGTAGCCTACCAGGAATATAGACTCCATCATATGGTAAGTAAGCTAAGATAACCCAGAAGTTCTGGATGTTAGGCTCCAGGTAAACCACCATTGTGTCTGCATCGCATAACTCAATGTCCTGTTAGAATAAAAAGTTTAGCTTGCGTTTACTCGCAATACAGGAACGAAGTTTACCTGAATTTTTCACATACAAGAGTTTGTAGTTTTGTATTTTAGTCCAAATAACCGGTGATGGGGGCTATAGTTCTTGGGTAAAGACAGTATCTAACTCCTCTTTTGCTAATTTGAACAAAAGGGCTCCCACTTGATGTGAAAAAACTATAGCAGCACATGCGCATTTTTCTACTTTCCCCAACCCTAACACCAACTCATCACTTGAGTTAAGGTAATACTCATCAGTGAGTTCACAGAGTCCTATCAATAAAGATAGTTCCATTTGTGTAGGTCAAGGGTTGTTATTGGTACTAGTTGTGAGAAACCGAGATAATTAGTTGCTCGTTCTTTTTGACGAAGATTTCCTGCGCAAATTTTCATTGTTCTTTTATACTTTCAAGGGGACCCGCTACAAAGCCAAAGTTAGCTTAGCGAGGGATAATTTTGAGTTTACCAAGGCTAATATTCTTGGTAGACTCAAACTAAGCTATCCTCCAGTTATGAGTAGGAAACTCTAGATTGCTTAATTTCAGCATTTCCATACTCTACCTAGATCTTTGGGGTTTGGAGAGATCCAAGCATAAGCTTTCGGAAAATAAGGTATTGCCTCTTAATTAATCTTTTAGAGTTTGAGAACCGCCCAAACCTCTCCTAGAGTACTTATTGCCTTCCTGTACAACATCGAAGATTGAAGATTGGCGCAGATGCCACCAATTTGGTATGATTTCAAGGCAAACCACCATCTTTGCAAACCAAGATCGACCTGAGATCCTGTTTCATTGCTTTAAAAAGGTGTCGGCTAGGACTGTTACCACCTTTTTCCAGTTAGTAGGTGTGTTGTTATCATCATAACCTACGTTCTTTTAGGAGCCTTTGAATAATTCTCATGATATCCCTGCCTTTTGCAAGCTTAGTAGGGCCTCCCGGTCTAGATGTGGCAACTCTTTAAGCCCAGTCGAAGGTGGCCTAATCCCGATCCATTTTATCGTACGTAATCCGTTTCTTTTCTGTTAAGGGCATTTTTGACTTTCATAGTGACATTATTCGATAATTTGGTGGACTTGGAAGGCTTGGAAGAGTTAAACCTAACGATCGGACTCTCCATTAATTGTTTTCTCGAATCGTGAGATGAATCGGAATTTCTTTTTATCGATTTGAAACCTATATCTATATTCCTCATACGTGTAACGCAAAAACACAAAAGTACATCTATCCTGACCAGCGATACGTATAAACAAGACAAATTATACCTGGAGGTCGCCTGGTATCTAGTTGGTTCCGTTTGTGGCTGGGCTTTTTGAAGGGGTCCTCAACCAGGCAGATCATCAGCACGGATAGCATTACACCTTGATCCAGCCCATTTACTAATCATGTTTCGCGACCCGGTCCACAACTGGATCAATAATCCCACGCTAAAGGAAAAAGCACGTGCACCAGAAGAAAATAACACTATAAAACTACCCAAATAGATAAAACTAAAACTACCCACTATGAAACTATCCTAAAGAATAAATTAGCCCATACATCAGATTAGTGGACGGTTGGTAGTCTTTAGTAGCAAATCAAATTATAACTTGTTTAATAAAAATTAGAAAGTATTAAGTAATTAAAATCAATAAATCAATGCCTATTTTGATTACATTATTTTATCAAAAACAGTCCATATAATACTAATCTGATGTGTGAATATAGTTTACTCTTTAGTTTTTGTTTCGTTTTCAATGAAGTGTATTAAATTTTTGTGAAGAAAATAAAAAAAGTGAAAATTTTTCCAACAAAAATTTATAGAAACCAAATTTGAAAACTTATAGAAACCAAAATCATGCTTTTGAATTGAGGACTAGAATTTTCTTAAATGCTTGACACATTTTAATAATTTTGTTTGTTAAGACTTAACATGTATTATAATAAATTTCAGTGATAAATTAAAATAATATTGCCGATTTCTTGTTAACTAATAGTTTTTATTTACTACATATGTATTTCGGAAGCTATGTTTTCTTCGACAGTAGTATATTATATCAAAACTGAAATACTTGAGTTTAATTGCTTAAAAAAATTAAATGAATTCAAATCTATTTAATTTTCAGTTTAATATCGTATCGTTTTCGTTTTAATATCGAAATATTCTTACCATTGATAAAACATTTAGATTATTAAATTAAGTTATAAATAACCACTCATCAGTTATTCAATAGTAGGTACGAAAAAACGTGCAAATAAAATTTGCATTTGATTTCAATCGATATAAGTGTATTGAAAAAAAACTAGAAAATTTTCCACTTATAGTTTTCCGCTGCTACGAAACCAAAAATAAAAATAAATGAAAACAAAATAATATTCAACTCAAAATTTTGTGAAATATTTATGTGAAAAATAATATCTAATTTTCAGTTTTATGCTGATTTTTTATTTTTCGTTTTGTTGGTTGGTAACAAATTATTTTCGTTTTCGATCCTCATCTGAATATTAAATTGAATCCTTTTTGTTCGTTTATAATGAAAATAATCACTTCATTGCATGTGCGATGTTATTATATTTTATTTAAGAAAGCCTTTATTTATTTAGTTTTCGGTATTTAGATACCTGAATATGTTTATTCGTAAGTGTATGTGTATAAAATGGTTGGAAATAAATATGGGAGAAATAAAGCAAATTAATAATTCAAATAAAGTATATAGTCGATTAGAAAATCTGGTAAACAAAATATGAGGTTTTGCAAAAATGTGTCAAGGTGATGTTGTGATTTTAATCTCAATGGTTTTAGATTTGGTTGTTTGTATATTAAATGAAAAAAATTTTCTATTAATTACGAATTATAGATACTCAAACATTAAGTCACCCCTTTCGTTGCTGTCAGAGTTGACTAAATGGTATGAGTGTTCACATCCATTATTATAACCACTCCAGAAATCCTATATTGCAGAAACCTGGTTTTTGAGAGAAGTCGTTCTTGGTTATTAAACTCCTCCCTAATCGATGATACCAAACAAACAAGAGTTGGTTTCATGCTAATGATTTTTATATCGTAGTCACTTTAAAGAGGCAGCAAAAAAGTATTCAAGCTAATTTTGTATTAAAGACAAGCTAAAATATTTTATTGTTGATAATTCTGATTCCAAAACCATATTATTAGAACCGAAAGAACAAAGCTTCTCCAAGAAGTTGGTTGCCATTTTATAGAATAAAAATGAATCCTAGTTCTAGCGTTCTAGCTGTATTAGTAGTGCAAATTTCTTCGTTTTGTGGTCTTTGTTTCTTATCAGAATCAATGTTCTTAGTGGTGATGATGAATTCTTAGATTCATTCTATACAAATTTGGGTTTCTAACCAAGAGTATTTGTTATATTTTTGAATGTTTCACGGTAAGAATTTGATTTGTCTTTTTGATACTCCTTATCGTAGTTGATTATTCAAGGAAATAATATTTTGGTTTTATGTAAGAGACAGTGTATGCCGATGTTTTTGAATACGGGTTTTGACGATTTAGGCCCAGTCTACATAAAACTGAAAACGGAATTCAAACTATGCTTAGTTAAAGCGTGTATGTTTTCTTGCCCCTCACTCTATCTCCGAACATTATAAAACCAAAAATTAACATTTCTATTTTTACTCTAAAATATGTCAAATTCACAAAAGGCGTTTTTTTATTTTTTTAAGATCTTTAGTTTTAAAGATTTTTAGTCCGACTAAAATTCTAATTTTTTAAACATTTAAAATGAAACAGAAAAAAAGTTTGTTGAGATCGGTATAGTCATTCTTCAGCAATTTTATTTCAAAACTACCTCAGATTGGCAAAATTTCAATTTTTCATGCATGTTGCGGCACGCAACGTTGTTTGCGGCACAAAATGTTGCATGTTGTTCACAAAATATATCTTTTATACCTTTTTATCTTTTAAAATATATCTTTTTTTTTGTTTATCTGATCAATTTATTGATTGGTTACATGGACTGAAAAATAAAATTTAATGTATTTTGATGTTGAATAAACCGTACGATTAAAAAAAAAATCTTTTATACCGTTTTTGCGACAGACGTATAATAATTCTTTTATTTTTTTTGGTTAATTAAAAAATAAATCTCAACCTTATGAAAACAAAAATCTGAATAATGAAAAAACAAAACTTTTTTAATGAATTTTGAAAAGACTACTTGATGCTAAAATAATTTTATGAAAACTAGATTAAAAATTGTACCTAAAATTTTATTAATATATTGCTAAAAGTTTGAAACGAATTTAACGAAAATTTTCAAATTAAACGCAAACGATTAAATAAAAGTCACCACATAACACTCCCTCACCAGTGATTCGCCAGAAGAACGAGAGAAACTAGTAAATTAACAGTTTAAAAAGTGGGAATTTAACTGTGAAAAGATTGAGTACACAAAAAAAAAAAAAATAGAAAATATGAGCATTACTGTCAATTTAATACAGCTAGGAAAAAAATTGCGACAGTGTTCGACGACAGCGAGAACACAAAAATCAAAAATATCCCACAAGACAGCACTGAAAGAAATATTTTGTTTAAAATTTTCACAACATCGGTCAATAAGATTTAATTGTTTTTGGGGTGTTTTGATGATCCTTCCAGATTTAGAAACTCGTTGATTGGGAATAATAATTACATTAGACTGATCATTAATTGTTACTTTCTTTTTAGTCACCACACATACATAAGAGCAATTTCACGCAAGTTCAGCAAACTTTTGCAGCAAATTTTGTGGAATAGGTATTAGAACAAAGTTTTTAAAAATGTAGAATGTTAATTTTTAGAAATAATTTTTAATGGTGTAAGTTGTAACATAAGAAAAAAACGGTGTAATTGAACAAAAGAAAGAAAGAATGGCGCTACACCATTTTTTTTTAAAACTAAATTGAAGCTTATTTTATATCTAACTACTTGTAAAAGTTTAGAACTAGCGATATTTTTTGTTTTGAAGATAAAATTCGTTGTGCATATGACTGTCGGGAATCAGTTTTTTTTGTTCTGAAGGAAAATTATAAAAATGGCGTTATAAACTAAGAGATTTTTTTTTTATGTTAAATGTCAAATATTTTATTATTAAATGAACTTTTTAAAATATTATAAAAATTATATATGTACAATAAAAAAAATATGAGCAATTTCAGCATAAATCCACAAAAGCGATTATTGCTATGTACATTAAATGAAGCTTATGTGGAGTTTAAAAATAAGTTTCCTGATTTGAAAATAGGATTTACTAGATTCACGTCCCTTCGACCACAAGAATGTATAAAATTATCCCAAGGAGTTCATAATGTGTGCAGTACACACGCATCAAAATATAAAACTAATGATTCAACACTCTAAGATATTTTGGATTACTGATGCTGATTTCCAGAATTATAAAACATTAATTGACTTTGTTTCATGTGGTGAATTAACAGAAGATTGTCATACTTTGAAGTGCAATGAATGTTCAAAAAAACTTCAACAACTGGAAGAAAGATTACTAAATGATTTTGACGTTAAAAGAATCCTTCAAGTCAAATATCAACAATGGATTACCACTGCTCGATGCAATTTGGATACTTAATAGAAACTGTAGAAGAATTTATGAAAAAATTTGTTTACCGTTTACAAATTTTGATACCACACAACTTTATAGCAAAACAGCACTCTACATTCATTGAGGAAAGAAAAAAAATTAGAACCAGGAGAGTGCTTTGTTCAAGGCGACTTTTCTGAAAACTACGGCTTCATAATTCAGGATTCGGTTCAAGGTTATCATTATAATAATTCACAAGCACTATTCATCCATTTGTCATTTATTTTAAAAGTGCTGCAAGTGAATATACAGCACCGAAGTGTTATGCTCATTTCGGATATAAACGATCACAACAGTACTACAGTCCATCTTTTTATTATAAAACTTATTGAATTCATCAGAACGCATATAAATTCTAGTATTAGGAAAACAATTTATAACACCGACGGGACACCTTCTCAATACAAAAATAAACATAACCTAATTAACTTATGCCACCATAAAAAAGACTTTAAGGTTGATGCAGAATGGCATTTTCATGCTACCAGCCATGGCAAGGGACCTTGCGATGGGATTGTTGGTACACTGAAGCGTGCTGCACACCGTTATAGTATGGGGAACAGAAATATTATTGATACACCAAAAAAACTTTTTCGAATGGGCTTAAAAATGGGAATCTACTATGAACTTTGGATACGCCGATAAAAATGAATATCAATTAACAAAAGAAAAATTACAGAATCGATATAAAAATGCGATTACTATAAGTGGAACTCAAAAATTTAATTCTTTTGTCCATTAAATACTAAGACAATAATTGCAAAAATTTTTTCCAACTCAAAAGAAACTCTTAAATGTAAAACAAGTAAATAATTTTTAATAACTATATTTATTTTCTTTAACCTACATATATAATTTGTATGATACTTTAAAAAGTTTATTCAATAATAAAATATTTGTAATTTAATGTTAAAATACAATCTTTTACTTTATGATTCCATAATAACATAATACGAACATAATGCTTCTCCAGTCAAAAGTTCCTAAATAGATTTAGTTATTTATACGGCTTTTTTGTTTGCAGTCGAGACTGTCAAATTATTTTTTATAAGAGTGGTAAGTGATTACTAAAAGTGATAAATAAACATTTTATTTTTTTTTTGCCACCTAATACAAAGAAAATAGTTGCAGAAGTGTTTTCCTATTCAAAAGAAACTTCTGTTTGTAAAATAAGTAAATCATTTTTAACAATTGTATTTATTTTATTTATTGTCCTACATATACAATTTTCATAATATTTTAAAAAGTTCATTTAATAATAAAATATTTGATATTTAACATAAAAAAAATCTCTAAGCTTATATAACGCCATTTTTATAATTTTCCTTCAGAACAAAAAAAACTGATTCCCGACAGTCATATGCACAACGAAATTTATCTTTAAAACAAAAAATACCACTAGTCCTAAATTTTCACAATTAGTTAGATATAAAATAAGCTTCAATTTAGTTTAAAAAAAAAAAAAGTGTAGCGCCATCTTTTGTTCAATTACACCGTTTTTTTCTTATGCAACACCGTTAAAAATTATTTCAAAAAATTAACAGTGTACATTTTTAAAAACTTTGTTCTAATACCTATTCAACGACATATCATTTATGAAAATCGATTGAGTAGTTTTTCTACAATCGCTCGTCAAAATGCACTCACATCACAAAATAACAAAAAATTGAGGGGCACCATGGGAAGACCCCTGGTCGAAAAAAAATTTCTAAGAGAACTTGTATTTTTTATTTATGAAAGACTATCTTATAAACAAAAAATAATGAAAATTAAAAGGTGTCAAGTCAAAACGATGTTGATTCTTCGTGAAATTGCTCATAATTTCATTTAAAGAATGAACGAAATAAAGTTGAAAGAAACCAGAAAAGAATGAATTTTGATGTGTAACAAAAAATATAACATGCCCAAATGCAGAAGTAAAAATAAATAACTATCGTTCTTACGCCTAGTTCGAAATAATAATAATTTATTTAGTGTGTAAGTGTTTAATGCTATATTTTATTTATTGAGCAAATGTTTACAAATTTGCGAGAGAATAGAATTCATTAAACACGAAGCCAATAAAATGTTTTATCCTTCTGACAGATTAGCATGTATTAGTTTAAATTGAATTATTTTGAATATTTGAATAAAGAAAAACAATGAATTTTATAATGTTTTTGTATAATTAATTCCAAACAACTAAATAAATTTGATTTAATTCCGACTTTTATTTAATTGTTTGGTATTTTGAAAAAGAAATGAAAATATAATGAAAAATACAAAGAAACACATCAAAGTTCTAGCTGTTAGTACTAATGAGAATTGAGAAACCAATAAAACAATCATAACAAATACTACTTTTTTCACAATGGAAGTTAAATTCAATTTAATCGTAGTAGCTTATGTCTATTTCAATATTTGAGAGAGGGACATGCGAATTAGTTTGATTTTATTATTTTTTTATATAATATTTTTATAAAATTAAATAAAAAAAAAAAAAAAAAAAATGGTTTTGTTGATTTTTTTATAAAAAACAATCAAATTGTTAGGTGCAGTTATTTAGTGATAATTATTGTGTATATCGTAAAGACAGGGACAATAGTATGTTTCCAAATAAGACTGGCTTCGGAGGTGGTTGTTTAATCGCCATAAATAAAAATATAAAATCCTACAGAGTAATTGAATGTGAATCGTACACCGAAGAACTTTGGGTATGTATTAAACATCATAATGATAATCTATATCTAAATACAGTCTATATTTATCCTGAAGCTAAAAACATAGATTATTTAACTTATTTTGATAACATCAATAAAATTGTTAACAATAACAATATTAACGATAACTTCCTCATTGTTGGAGATTTCAACATTCCCTCTCTAAAATGGATTTCTACAACTCATAACACTTTAGAGCCAGATCCTAATTTCACTGTACCTGCACAAGCACTTATTGAATCTATTAATTTTTCTTGCTTGAATCAATTTAATCCTATACACAATCATAATAATGTACTCTTAGATCTAGTGATTTCTAATATATCTCCTTCTAATATCAAAGTTGATAAAGCATATGATATACTTACGGTTGTCGATCGTCACCACCCTCCACTGAATATCTCACTCAAACTAACTAAAACTGTTTTTCTAAAAGAAAAGCTTGCAGCTCGTTATAACTTCATTTCTTGCAATTACGATAAAATTAACCAGCATATAAATGAAGTTGATTGGCACAAACTCTTTGAAAATAAAAATACGAATAGCACCCTCGAAATTTTCTATAACAAATTAAATGAAATTATTAACATTTGTATACCATTATCTTCTAAAGCCAAATCAAATTACCCATTATGGTATTCAAATAGACTAATCAATTTAATTGAATTGAAAAATAAATTTCACAAAAAATATAAACAATCAAACGATTTAGAATACAAAGATATGTTTTCCAGAGTAAGGATTAAAGTGAAAGAGGAATTAAAACTATGCAACTTGCAATACATTGCATTTATAGAAGAAAAGGTTAAAAAAGATCCCAAAACTTTTTACAGTTACTCCAAGACTAAAAAAAAAAACAATAATTTACCTGCTTCTATGCATTTCAACAATTCTACCCAAAATTCGGCTCAAGGAATTTGCGATTTATTCGCGAATTATTTTGGATCCGTCTATAATAATTTTAACCAATCTTCCAGTACAAACATATCCTCAATTTCACCTAATCAATCTGCTCAATTTCTAATAACAGAAGATGAATTATTATTAAATTTAACTAATATCGATCCTAATAAAGGTTGCGGTCCTGACTCCCTACCACCTGTCTTCTTTAAAAATGTAGCGAAGAGTATTTGCAAACCACTATGTACAATAATGAATCGTTCATTAATTGAGTCCACATTTCCTGAATTGTGGAAAGTGGCAAAAGTTATCCCGATATTTAAATCAGGCGATTCCACAGATGTGCAGAATTACAGACCAATTTCTATTTTAAAATGCTGTGCTAAAATTTTTGAACGTATTATGCATATGAAAGTATTCGATATCATTGAACATCTGATCTCGAATAAACAGCATGGTTTCTATAAAAAAAGATCTACGTTAACAAACTTGCTTGTATTTTCAGAATATGTTTTTAATTCACTAGATTCTAATTGGGGGGTTGATGTAATTTACACCGATTTTAAAAAAGCCTTCGATAAAGTCGTTCATTCAATTTTATTATCTAAATTAAAAAAATTCGGACTGTCACAAGCAACTGTGAAGTGGTTTGAGTCTTATTTACGTAACAGACATCATTTTGTACAAATTGGCATTTGTAAATCTACACCCTTTTATCCTACCTCCGGTGTTCCACAGGGTTCAATTTTGGGTCCGTTACTTTTTATAATTTTTATAAACGATATTATGGAAATACTTTGTTGTGAAGCGCTGCTATTTGCTGATGATCTCAAGATTTATAAATCCATTAAATCGTTAAACGACTGTATTGTATTGCAAAAAGATCTTGATAACCTAAATCAATGGTGCTTCAAAAATAACTTATATCTCAATGTCGCGAAGTGTTATTGCCTTAAAATTAAACCTAGGCTATATCATTGTGGTTTTTTGTACAATATCTCTAATTCAATACTTGAAATTAAAGATCATGTGTCTGACCTCGGGGTTTTAGTTGATAACAAATTCTCATTCAATCTCCACATTCATAGTATTGTAAATCGTGCTTATAAGCTACTAGGGTTTTTAGTGAGAATTGGAGCTGACTTTAAGCAAAGTGGTTCATTTCTTTCTATCTATAATAGCAGCATTCGTAGTATCTTAGAATATCTATCTGTTATATGGAATCCATTTTATGATTTTAATAAGACTAAGCTTGAACGTGTGCAACGTAAATTTACTCGTTTTCTTAATTACAAATTAAAAATCATAGAGGAACCGTACCATGAAAGACTTAAACGATATAAACTCACTTTGGATTCTAGACGACAAATCGCGGGTGAAGTTTTATTATATAAGATAATTAATCTGAAAGTCGACTGTGTAATTATTGATTGCATTAAGTACCGTGAAAATACTCACTACAATATAAGAAATCCACTTTGTTTTCAAATTAACACATTTGGTAATAATTTCCGTAATAACTCTCCGATAATCAGAATACAAGTACTCCATAATGTGAAGTGCAATGAAATTGATTTGTCCAGTATAACTCTTAATAAGCTAAGGAACTTATTAAAGTTAAAATATGCTCCGTAATTTTAATTTTAATTTGAAATTACTATAAACTAATTTAATTTAATTTTTGTTGTTTTTTCAAATAATTGCTAATTTAACATTTTGTTATTTTCATATTTTCATCTAGTTTTCTTATCAAGATAATAATATTCTTTTATTCTTTATCATAAATATAAATTGAATTCAGGTCTAATAAATTATAGATTATGAAAAAAAAAAAAAAAAAAAAAAAAAAAAAAAAAAAAATATAGAACACTAAATCACTAAATTGCTTGCATACAAATGTGTAGAAACTTTAATCTTATGTATACTACCTAACATGTAATTGGATGTATAATCTGTATGTTAGAAAATTTTTGAATAAATATAAATAAATAAATAAATAAATAAATAAATAAATTATGTATGAAATACAATCAAAAAAATTATTTCAGAGTCCAATTTAATCAAATAAATTGCTTTATTGTGTCCCGCAGCATTTGATGTGCTCATTAGCTTCCTAATTGCTTTTTTATCTAAATAATAGTTTTATTATTGTTCAAATAAAGTTACAGTGCTTTGTTATAATAAATCTTAATTTTATTTTAATAATTACAAATTGTATTTTGTGAAATTATATACTTGTATAATATACTTTGATCATTATAATATAAAAATATACGAGTTATATTTGTGATAAATAACCTGCAACCAGTAACTACAAATTTAATATTAGTCTTTAATGAATCTTATTCTGACGCAAATTTGATAACTTTTGTTTGAATAATAAAATATATCATTTCACAAATAACAATGACCTAATGAAATACTAATATTGGGATGCGCAGCAATCGGCAACAGAATGAAATTAACAGTTGTTTATTTTAATCTATTAAAACTAATAACGCACACAATTATGGTAGTAAAAAATCAAAACTAAACCTATATTTGTAGTCGTCGGAAGAATACATTTTTTTTGTTTCAAGTACTCGCACATTTAATTTTTGCTTCAAATTTGATGCTTTTCTTCTTATTAAAAACAAAAGTAAATTATTTTTCTGTATTTAATTTCTATATTAAATAAAAAGGATGACGAATAAGTACTAGTTTTCTTTGCATATAAAATGAAAGAAAATAATAAAATCGACTCCAAAGTAGTGAAATAAAACTGAAAAGCTTACTCTTACGAGTAAGAACGATATTAAAAATATAAAATCCATTTTGATTTTTTTCTTGAGTGAAAATTTGTTCACGTAAACGTAAAATGTTTTCATCTCGCGTAGGAATGTAATTTTTTCTACGATAGGAATTATATAAACGATATATATTATAAACTAGTCATTAAAAATCGATAACATAGCATTCAAAATTTATATTCTGTTTTTTCAAGGTTGCTTTGATTTACAAATTGTATAAAATTACATGGGAATACCATAGCAACAAAAATTACTTATGTAGCGAAAATGATTTTACACTAGTGTAATAAATATTTTCACAAGGGATTACGGTCGTATTAAAATAGAATTTTTAAATGCTATCGTAGAAAGAAAATTTAAAAAAAAAAGTGTAACTGGTAATAAATATAAAGAAATTCGTGGAGCACAAAATTTTTTCTACGGACCAACGGATGAAACCCTGTCTAGATTACGTTTTGGATACTGGGGCTTATGATTGAAAACGCGTGGAAAACGCAAAAGTCAAAGAAACGTGAAACGTAGTATATTAGTATAATTGAAAACGCGGGACAAACGTTTTATTTCGAACTTATTTTTTTGTATGATTGAAAACGCGTGATATCCGTTTCTTGTACAAAATTGAAACGTTAGACTAGGCTTGCGTTTAGAATAATTTTAAAACTTAAAAATCTAAGTTTATCTTTTTATTTATTACTTTCGAGTGAAAAATGAACACACATTTTAAATTTTAAGCACATTTATTATTTTAAAATTTTAAGAGAAAGATTATTAGGGAAAAATAACAAATCAAAAGTAGTATTGTATTAGGAGTTAGTAAGAAGAATGAAAGAGAGTCCTGATGTTGCCAATTATTATTTTTATTTTATCCAAATATTTAAATTTTTTAAACTTAGCACTGAACACAATGATGTTTTTTTAACAAACAATTTTTTTTAAGGCCTTCATGCTCCATGTATGAGCGTTTCCAGGCTAATCAGCTTTGAATATTCACCACGGTCATTCGCAACAGCGACATAATTACCATGGCAGCCGATTTTTTTAAGGTCGTTTATTACGTCAGTCTCCCATTGTAGTCGTGGTCTACCTCGCGGTCGCCCACTACCTGGGGTACTAACGAAAATTTTTCTAATCATTCCAGACTGTGAATCGGCTCGTAGAACATGCCCAAACCAAGCAATCCTATTAGAACGGATACAACCTATTATATCAGGACCCTCAAGAAGGTCTCTGATCTCAAAGTTATCGGGTTCTTTACTCTCCATCGTCTGTCTTAAGTGGACCAAAAATGTAGCGTAGGATCTTACGCTCAAATACAGGTAAATGCGATTCGTCAATTTGTGTAAGGGTCCACGTTTGTGACCCATACATCACAACCGGTCTAATCAATGTCTTGTATAACTTGAGCTTGGTGTTAGTTGATACATACAGTGATCCAAGGAGAGGTTTAATTGAGTAGAAAGTTTGATTACATGCAGCAATTCGAGCTTTTATATCTGTAAGTATGCTGTTTTTTGAGTCAAGCATTGATCCCAAATATTTAAAAGATTCAACTCTCTCAATTCGTACATCGCCGCACATCAAATCTTTCTTCTCAGCCCCTCTTGAAACATTCATATGTTTGGTTTTATTGTACTTAATTTGAAGACCAATTTTTCTAGCACCACTCTCAAGCGACTTGAAAGTCTCACTCAAAACAGCTTCACTTCGGCCGAGGATGACAACATCATCAGCGTAAGCAATCATCTGTACTGAGTTTATTGACAAGATATTGTTATTAGTCGGTATTTGCTTTTGACGGCACACATATTCCAAGGCCAAATTAAAAGGAATAGGAGAGATAGCATCACCTTGTCTTAAACCGGAGTTGACTTTAAAAAACTTTGATAGTTCGTTCTCTACTAACAAACAATTAGATCTGACAATTAACAACAAATTATTTTGACAATCTGACAGTTTTTAATTTCGAAAAAAAAATTCTATCTTTTTATCTCGCGTTTTCAATCATACCTACATTAGGTGAAGGTGAATAATCTTAACCGCGTGATGCGTTTTCCGTGCGTTTTCAATCAAAGTTTTCAACTGACTTTAAAATTACATTTAAAAATAAAATGATACTTTTAATTATAATTGATGTTCCTTTTCAATCACGCATATTAATTTAAATAAATTGAATTTTTGATTAATTGTCTTCAAACATTGAATAGGCGTTTTGATTTGTATATGGAATTGATAAATAGAAACAATTAAAAATACCACCTCGGTTGTTGTTCTCAAAAGTAGAACACTACCACATATTATATTATGTTGTTAATTGAAAATTAATTGTAATCCTTGAAATAAGAAGGTTTGTTTTTGTGTATTTTGCGTGAACGTTAATGTATGTGGCGATAACTTCCCATATTATTGAAAAAGTTTAACTCCTGTTTTTTAAAATGAATAGTATATTGTATAATTTAGGAGGAAAAGTGCTGCATTCCCGGACGATAGTGGCAACTACGGGAGTCCGGGAATGCACTTTTCCTCCAAATTGTTCATACTATTTTTTCTCCGATCGGACTTTAAAACGAATATAAACCCAAAATAATTTTTAGTATTATTCATTAATTATCATATTATGAAATCAAAACAAAGTAAAAAATCGAAAATAAAATAATAGTAGATTCTTGTATGAACTTACAATGAAGGCAATTCTTCACGAGGATGAGTCATCCGAGTGAAGAATTGCCATCATCCTAAGCGAATACAAGATGCTATTTTATCCACGACTGTAAAATATTTCGTTTAATTTCCAGTTTTCATGCAAAAATTTGTATCGACATATTGAAATAAATACATCAAAGATAGCGAAAAACAAAACAAGTTTGTTGTTCAATTTGTTAGAGGAATATTTAATAAACTATAGAACTGTTAAAGAATTTTAATCAAATTCACTAGTTGTGGAATGAATACAATTACAATCGAAGACATACGCATAGAAAGCATATATTCTTTAGTAGTCGTGGGTAAAATTATTGCTTAGTTAGCCACGACATCCTAAGACATAAATACATTTTGTATTTTTTTTTTCAAAAGTTGCCAAGTTTGTGTACCTATTTGATTTATAAACAAAGTCAGACAAGTGCGAATAAAATTCGCTCGTCAAGGGTTCCGTGAATGTAAAGAAAAAAATATCAAAATAATTAACATAAAGTTGTGTTGTAAAGGGTTTATATTGCTAGACCATAGACACATAAAATATAAATGGTTCATCGTAAATATCAATAGTAAATGTCAATCTCATCTAAATTGATCGAAATGATAAAAAAATATTACTTTAGGTTAAATGTTATCCATAGCTGTTTATGGTAGCTAAGGAACGACTCAATTCTGTTAACCAACGACGAAATTTAGGGGTTGAGAGGTGTTAACACTAAAAATAGTACTTTTTTGACAATAACTCAAAAACGGCGCATCGCAAAATTCTAAAAAAATTGTAATGTTTCTTAATTTTGGTGCTCTTTCAAATGACACCCCACTCATGCGAGCCAAAAAACCTTTTTTTCACCCTTCCCCACTCCCATCCCCTAAACACATAGAAATAAAATCACTTACAGCTTCACTATATTTTTCGTTAAGGGTTTATCAAATTTCCTATGTCCATGAATTTTTTCAAATTTTTTTGTCAATCAACGAAGAAACGTATAGGGGGGGGGGTGACCAACTTTTTGTTGCACTCTTTTGAGAATAATTCAAAAACGGTGCATCGCAAAATTCTAAAAAAAATTGTAATGTTTCTTAATTTTAGTGCTTTTTCAAATGACACCCCACTTATGCGAGCCAAAAAACCTTTTTTTCACCCTTCCCCACTCCCATCCCCTAAACACATAGAAATAAAATCACTTGAAGCTGCGCTATATTTTTCGTTAAGGGTTTATCAAATTTCCTATCTCCATGAATTTTTTCAAATTTTTTTGTCAATCAACGAAGAAACGTGTAGGGGGGCGACCAACTTTTTGTTGCACTTTTTTGAGAATAATTCAAAAACGGTGCATCGCAAAATTCTAAAAAAAATTGAAATGTTTTTTAATTTTGGTGCTCTTTCAAATGACACCCCACTCATGCGAGCCAAAAAACCTTTTTTTCGCCCTTCCCTACTCCCATCCCATAAACACATAGAAATAAAATCACTTGAAGCTTCGCTATATTTTTCGTTAAGGGTTTATCAAATTTCCTATCTCCATGAATTTTTTCAAATTTTTCTGTCAATCAACGACGAAACGTATAGGAGGGGGACCAACTTTTTGTTGCACTTTTTTGAGAATAATTCGAAAACGGTGCATCGGAAAATTCTAAAAAAAATTGTAGTGTTTCTTAATTTTGGTGCTCTTTCAAACGACACCCCATTTGACCGGGTTTTATATGGTGTATTTACCCCTTCTCATATCCTCCCCTTAATAAATAAAATTATTAGTATTTGATACTTTACTATATTTTTCTTTAAAAACTTACTAATTTTTCTATCATTCAAAATACTTTTTAAGATTTTCGATTACTTAGGCTCGAAGCTAATCCAGGAAAGAAAACATACTGAAAACGCCATTACTTAGAGTTACTAAAAAAATGGTGGGGTGTGAAATTCCAAAATACATTTTTTAGAAACACTGAAGTGAAGCCCTTTCATATGATACCCTACTTGACTCGATATAAAAATGTATTTTCTCAAAGGCCTCACATCGTAGCCTTGTTAACCAAACGAAAACCATTTTATTTATTTTTCAACTCCTCATTTTGTGTGGACAGATTAGTTTTATACGCACGCCAAATTTCAGGCTCATTGGATTTATAGTAATCGAGGTAATCGAAATAATGTGAAAAACACGTTTTACTCTCACCAATAGTGTTCCGTATAAAAAACGGAACCCTAAAAACGTGTGAACGAAATTTGAGGGATATGGACAGTTAAAGCAAATTATTCTTATCTTGTACCCCGCCGGATATAGTGGAAGCAGCAAATTCAGCTACATGTGATTTATTCCCGCAAAAATCGAAGCAAAAATACGAAAACGCTTACAAACGCTTTATGGATTATCGTCAATCTAAGCACATCAAATCATTTTCGGAAAACGTCATTCTGGCGGATTTCGCTGACTTATTTGCAAAATTGAAATCATCAACATTATGGTCAAACTACTCAATGATCAGGTCGATGCTAGTGGTTAAAAATAATGTGGATATTGCAAAATACCAAAAATTACGTGTCTTCTTGAAACGCAAATCCGACGGATATAAAGCGAAGAAATCTAAAATATTAACTCTGGAATATGTTCAACAATTAATTTTGGAAGCTACAGATGATTCGTTCCTCAAGCACGTAGGTATTTAAAACGATTATTATTTGTATTTACTAACACATTAAATTCAAATATGTTTTCGGATAAAATACAATTCACACTGCAACATTTGTTTGTATGTAATATTATGATTGTTTTTTGTAGGTTGCGTTAATTTTTGAAATCGCTGGTGCTTGTCGACTGGATGAACTAGCCCGCATGGAAACTACTGAAACTAGTGATTTGGGATCTAAACTTTTAGTTAAAATCCCGAATAACAAGACAAATAAACCACGATCATTTATCGTAAACGAAACTTATTTAGAATACTACAGAAAATATACAGCTTCGCGTCCAAAAGATTTAAATTCTTTGCATTTTTTTTAAATACACAAATGGTAAAGGTTTCAAACAAGTAGTTGGCATACATCGGTTTGGTAAAATGCCCAAAATTATTGCTACTTTCTTAAAATTTCCAGACGCAAAAGAATAGACAGGGCACTGTTTCCGCCGTTCATCTGCGACAATCTAAGTTGATAATGGCGCAGATTTAACATGCTTAAAAAGATTTGGAGGATGGAAGTCATCGACTGTTGCTGAAGGGTATATCGATGAATCCATTATCAATAAAATTGAAGTTGCTGGTAAGATTTTCGATACAACGGATAATAAAACAGCCGAATAATTTTAATGATTTTAATAGCAATATATCAACAACAATGTTGGAATGCGATACTATTAATCCACCAATGTTCAATAATTGTACTAATTGTACGATAACCGTTAATATTACAAATAAGTAAAACTAAACTCCTATACCTAACACATAATTAGTTTGGCATAGATTTATCAAATAAAAATTGATTAGTATGTATACTGTTAAATTAAAATAAATAAATGCGTTTGACCTTATAAGTGTACTTTTATTTCGTCTAAACAATTAAAAATCCATACGGGAATATATTCCTGGCCTTGGCCAAAAAAAATATTCTCGTTCTATTATTACTTGTTGCTTAGCAACAAGTACAACATACTAGAATTATAAGCTTTTCGTTTCGAAAAAACAACGGAAATATATATTTTTTCCTACTATCGGAGAAAAAGAATATTTGCCTGGGAAGACGATGTATTATGGGAAATCATAAACATCTAATGTTATTCTTTTTTCATTATTCTGAATTGTTTTTGTTTTACTATAACAGCTCTATTTTTGTTAATTTCAATTCAATTAAATTATAATTCGATTTTAGAATAAGAAATGTCACGTATGTTTATTATACGTTTTGAAAAACTTGGAGTCTAATTCTGTAATTTTAAAATAATCAAATATGTTTAATTTAGTGCACGATAATAAAAAAATTTCCTCTCAAATTTATCATTGCTAACATAACACTGGCAAATGTAACATAATGTTAAATTTTTATAATAAATAAACAAAATAACTGTTGTGTAAATAATTTGAACAATAATAAAAAATACCGTTAATTCTGGACCTGTGGCATACTTGTTCACGATATTATAAACAAGGACTTTAAGAAAGAACAAAAATATATAATCCGAAGCACATATTCATAAAATTTACTCATTCGATCAAATAAAAGTCAATAACAATGAATACCGGCCAGCACTATTAGAGTTCAATTGTTCTCCTACACTTCGACTGCAACATGACATTCTAATCAACGCTCATATCCTGGACCAAGGCCTCCAGCAGCCAACTCCATAGGATCTTCTGCACGCACCACTTCAATCAACTCCAGCTACTAAAATTACATTATTCAGACAACGTACCTGGATCATCTCTATTATCAACTAAAGCTACCAAATGTACATATGAAACGTATTATTAATACTTAATTCTTTTTGGGAAGTGGTTTTAAGGATCTACGCAGAAAGATAGCAAAAAATTTAAATTTTAAAATATTTTGCAAATCTAACATCTATATATCGTATTTTCAAAACTTAAAAATTATAAGTTTCTTTGGGCCAATAACAATCTTCATTTAATAATTAATAGCTTATTTTGCTTCCTGTATAGTAGAAATATAATTTGTTATTAAGTAACTGTCTCGTTTTGTCTCTTTTTTGCACCCCTTAGCCTTTTTGCTATGTTTCGCTTGGTTTCATATCGCTACCTTCATCTATTTGGAAAAACACTTGCTCTTACTTAATTTTCTCTCCTTACTTTGAAGAATTACTTTGTTCCAATGTTTTTCCTATTCTAAACGCGCCTTTTGAATATTAAAGCTTGTTTCACTAAAACGGCTCGGTCGAATGACGACAATGGAAAACGTGTTTTGAGATTGATTAGCTTTTCATGCTAAGTAAAGCATCAATTCAATTCAATTGTGCAGTAAATATGCAAAATTGAAACTTAAACTCGGTGAATATCCGCAGAAGAGGCATTAGCTACTTACTAATACTAATACTAATACTTGTACTAATACTAATACTAATACTAATACTAATACTAATACTAATACTAATACTAATACTAATACTAATACTAATACTAATACTAATACTAATACTAATACTAATACTAATACTAATACTATTACTAATACTAATACTAATACTAATACTAATACTAATACTAATACTAATACTAATACTAATACTAATACTAATACTAATACTAATACTAATACTAATACTAATACTAATACTAATACTAATACTAATACTAATACTAATACTAATACTAATACTAATACTAGTACTAATACTAATGCTAATACTAATACTAATACTAATACTAATACTAATACTAATACTAATATTAATACTAATACTAATACTAATACTAATACTAATACTAATACTAATACTAATACTAATACTAATACTAATACTAATACTAATACTAATACTAATACTAATACTAATACTAATACTAATACTAATACTAATACTGATACTAATACTAATACTAATACTAATACTAATACTAATATGTACAGTAAAAGCAAATTATCCTTATCTTGTACCCCGCCGGACTAATACTAATACTAATACTAATACTAATACTAATACTAATACTAATACTAATACTAATACTAATATTAATACTAATACTAATACTAATACTAATACTAATACTAATACTAATACTAATACTAATACTAATACTAATACTAATACTAATACTAATACTAATACTAATACTAATACTAATACTAATACTAATACTAATACTAATACTAATACTAATACTAATACTAATACTAATACTAATACTAATACTAATACTAATACTAATACTAATACTAATACTAATACTAATACTAATACTAATACTAATACTAATACTAATACTAATACTAATACTAATACTAATACTAATACTAATACTAATACTAATACTAATACTAATACTAATACTAATACTAATACTAATACTAATACTAATACTAATACTAATACTAATACTAATACTAATACTAATACTAATACTAATACTAATGCTAATACTAATACTAATACTAATACTAATACTAATACTAATACTAATACTAATACTAATACTAATACTAATACTAATACTAATACTAATACTAATACTAATACTAATACTAATACTAATACTAATACTAATACTAATACTAATACTAATACTAATACTAATACTAATACTAATACTAATACTAATACTAATACTAATACTAATACTAATACTAATACTAATGCTAATACTAATACTAATTTTGCCGTGTCTTAGAGTAAGGTTGAATTTTTCATATTGCGAAAAACAATTAAAAATATGTACTGAATTTAGTTAAAGTAAATTAAATTGTGCAAGCAACGAGAAAGTTTAATGCATCAGGAAAAAAATTTTTTAAATAAACAAACACTGATAAGAAAAATTGTTGTAGGTTTTGTGATAATTTTTATTTACATTGGAGACAAACAAGTGGTTCAGTCAAGGAACAAACAAGTGGTTCAGTCATGACCCCAAGGGTGAGTAATGAAAGTAAAAAATTAAATCAATTATTAATAAACTGGCAGCACTTTTTTAACCTAAAGTTTGTTGGCGACGGTTCATCTGTGTATTTATCTGCACTTAACCGCTTTCAAATAGAAAATTTTGACTCTGTGGGAGTCCGGCGTAATTCTAATAGAATTTTCTAAAGGAATTCTTTTTAGGTTTGGATCAAATGATTGAAAGAAAAGTTATCTATAGCTCTAAGATATTGCAATAATAAAGTTTAGTGTAATTAATGAAATCTTGAGGAATTTATTTTTATACGTAGACGATATTCGACCAAGTTAAAATACCTTAGAGATTCTAAATTTGATTTTGTGTTTCCAAAAAACACCAACTCTTTCAGAGAAAAAATACCAAAACGAATTTTATTTTAATGTAAATAATTGAAGACGCTGTAGGCACTTGGCGAAACATTTTAATATTGTTTTAAATTTTTTTATTTACTTGTTTAATATATATTTTCTTTAGCATTTTTTTTTTAGTGGTGTGACAACCGAAATTAATCGAGCCAAAATATACATATATATTATGTTTAAATAAAAATAAAATAAATATAAATTTTTATTAATATTAATTTGCGTAACTTAAAACAAGTAAATAAAATAAGAAGGCAGTGTTAAGGACTGCCGACAGAAGTGAAAACTTAAATCTGTGAAATAGCTGTGTTTTTTTGTATCTTCCAATTATTGAAGCATTGCAAATTAAAATTTCAGAATGTTTAAATTAAAATCATTAAAATTATTCTGGGTTTCACATCTATCAGCATTCCAAGCAACTATTATATACATTTTTATATTTAAAATAATCAAAACATATCATATAAAAATTTGCGTCTATCATTGCCTTAGAAAGCATGTTGTTGTGGGACCTTGTTCTTAAAAGTTTTTTGTGTGTTGTTGTGACACACCTTGTAATTTCTACTACTAAACACATTTTATTTTAAAAATAATAGCGTATAATCAAAGAATATTCCATAAGTTAGAGTAAGGGTAATTGTTGATTGAAGAAACTTCATCCGTAGCACCCCTAGGATATCACTTTGCCTATTGAGATTGCACTGCTATTGCCAGTGGTATACTAAAGTACGCGTGGTTGTCACACCCATAGATCAACAATTTTTAATTTTACAAATCTTCCTGCCGAAAGCTAAGTAATTCATTGGTATGAATGTGCATTGTTGGCGATTGTAAATCACTTTCGGCTAAGTGCCACCACTTTTAATTAGTTTATATATCATGATTGTCATCCATGATTAATCATACCTAAGCTATGCTTCTTTGTATAGAATTTATGCGATTTCCGTCTCGTAATTGTGAGCTTAAAATCGATATAATCGATGTTATCAAGTATCAAGTTACAAGTATTAAGTCTTCACTTAATTTTAGAAACATGTATTACATACAATTTCAGACCAACAACATATTTAAGGTGAAGATGATAAAATTTATAACATCATGATGTGTTAACTTCCAATACATATAATTTTGATAGACAAATGTAATTGTTTCAGGTTATACTAAGTTTCTTACGTTATTTTTAATTTCATAAAAATTATGTTCAATAAAAAAAACATTGATCAAAGCAAACTACCGTTTAAAACGATAGTTAAATAAAAAGCAAATTAAGTGTACACAACAACTTCCCAAATTTTCATGATGATTAATGTATTAATGCATAAAGGACAAACAGAGATACTTTCAATTTTATATATATTGAATATTTATTTAGCATGATGACTCGAATGCAAATTGCAAAAGACAGTAGCAATATAACTTTAAAAACCTGCATTATAGATCAATTTTTTAAAATTGGTATAGAGAAAGTTTTATTATTTTTATGAATTCATGAATAAGAAAAAATAATTTTAATGGTATTTAATAAAGATTAAAAAAAAACAATAAAAAAAAGTACCACACCAGGAATTGAACTCACGACATATAGAACCTCAGTCGACCGCTATATCCACATCGCAATTTGAAACGATAAGAAATGATAGATGTATTTCATATTTAAAAATATTTTGTTCTTTAAAAATGTATATTAAAACTGGTAACGAACGCGAATGTATAAATTTTTCCTCATAGAAAATTGCACAACGCGCCTAAAGAAGTTTTCACTTCAAAAATTTATTTTTAATGATTTCGTATGTGTAACATAACAGCACAACAATGTGTTTAAGTACGTATATGTTTGTATAATCATTGAGTTATTTATATCAAAAATTTTGTAAACGAGTATATATCAATCAATAAAATATTGAAATTTCATCGTCAAACCTGAACCCTAAATTATACAATTTATTTTTTTGCCCCAAAAACCGCATTCAATTCGAAAAATTATTTTTTTATTCACAATTGTGACATTATGTTATTTATTTTTAATTAGGTTTATTTGAAAATGAAAATGTGAATTATTTGTACCATTATTTGTGACTGTGACGGTTTAATTATTCAATAATTTATATAATTGAGTTATATATTTCACATCAAACTTGAAAAATGGAGTCAATGTTCGCTTTGAAATGCCGCCAACGTAAGAGTTTTAAATTAAACATGGTGGGTATAGTTGGCTTTTTGGTTCATTTATTAAAGTGAATAAAAAGAAAGACTGGGAACCAGTGGAAATGTAGATTGCACTACTGATACCTTTGGTGACTAATTTTTAGTAAATAAATTAATAAAAACTGTATCATTATTGACTATTTCTAGTTTGGTCGTAGAAAAATTAATAATTAGCTTCAATATCCATAGTCGTTTTAGTTACTGTTCAAATTTTTCAATCGCACGTAACAAACTTTTAAAATATGCTGATACATCTTATATCATGCTTAATTGTAAGAGTAGAGATTGGCTCTCAAATATTTACTCATTTACTTAACATATATATTCATAATCATACAGCTCCAGGAGATACAATATTCATTAAGTTAACGATATGATACAATGGAATGAAGAATGTGTAGTATTTTTTCTTCCAAGATTTAAGCTTAATTATTCAACATTCATGATGGTAATGAAATTAAAACATAAATATAGCATAACAAAACTAAATCTGAACGGACTGTGTTTCTCGGTATAAGAACTTTTATTACCATACATAAGTTGATGTTTTAACAAAATTTTCCATTTTTTTTTATTTTTATTTCGCAAACTAAATTATGGTTACCATATCTAAATGTATGTATCATGCAAAGTAACTAGAATAATAAATATATCTCATCCAAATGAAACAAAGGAATAGATGTTTGGTTGGATAAATATAATAAATTTTGGTGGATATGGATACACAAGAATGTCTGCACATAAAAAAGTTGGAATAAAAGAATATTTCTACAATGAGCGCAACATTTTAATGAATACATATTTTATTCGTTTAAATATATTTTTTATGGAATATCTCAACGATCAATTAATTTTCAGAAAATTAGGATTTGATTTAACTCGGATGTTTTTGTTCAATGCAAATCTTAAAAAAACTAATTAGTTTTAAGTTACTTGGTACTAATTAGTGATTAATTGATTCATTAGGATTCTTAAAAATTTAATCAACTACGTACCTACAAACTATGTTTCGCCCCTGTACGCGTATTTAAGAAAAAACTGAATTTCAACTTATTTATAGATGTAAATACATATCTCATTTTATCGCTCAACTGCTAATAACATTTTGCTTGTTTTTTTTTTAATAATCCACAGGAAAATATTTGGAAATAAAGTACAACTGGTTTACAAGAAGTGTAACATCGTGGGGACAACCCTGTCCTCATGATGTCTCAAAACCACCAGAGTCTACGGCTTGGTAGTCAGAGTTTTATACTTTTGGTGTAGTCAAAACCTTAAATGCTTAGAAGGTTGTGAAGAGTATAAGCTAGGGCGAGGGGTAGGATAGTGTTACAAGACCTTTTTTGGATATCTGGTGATACTTCTGTCTTTAATAGTAAACACAGTGCATTTGAGAGTAATTAATTTGATAGTTTGTCAATTTACATTTATACGGAGCCGTGACCGAAATGTTTTTGTCCAAATACCAAATAATGGGTTGAGTTATTAGAGGTATCGTGGATGTTGCTACAAAGGGCAAACATAATGTCTTGCAAGTGATCATCCCTTCTATGTTTTCCTTTTATATATAAACGTATAGCTGTTAAAATTGAAAGGTGTAAACATATATGTAACTCCATTTCGCTCAAAAGGTCCTTTTCATTGTAAGATTCAAGTTGTTGATCATTGTGGGATACAATGGCTTTATTTGAACCGTAAAAGGCTGAAAATGTATTGTTTAATTTATTCCACTAAGACCTTAGTGGCTTTGCGACTAACTCGAACTTAAACAAATCGAGAATAACGATCCAAGATAACAATTAAAAAAGAACTGCCCTTCTTAGATCTAGGGTAGGGGCCGCATAAAGTATGCATATATGCACTTCCAGTGTGAGGGCCATGGTAGTTTTATTTCGCATGGAGGTGTTTGTACCGTAGGTCTGTGTCTAGGATTGCTTACAAGTTTAGCAGTTTCTTACATAATTGATCAAAGAGAAGAGTCTTTTAATTATTTAAAGCGTCTTAGCGATTCGCGGGTGTACAAAGGAAAGTAGATTAATAACAGACGATAACACAAATTTTGGCAATTTCAATCGATAATCGTCCAGATTAAGTTAGATTAGGGTAATTTAATTAAAACTGTCACCTCACGTAGAACTAAGTCGGTTTATTTTGCTTTTTTTTGGACAGTTTAAATTTGATCTGTATATGCTGGTTCGAAAAATGCAGGTGAAAACAAATTCACGCATTGGAGGTATGCATGGCTGGATAACCGACTTCATATATGATTTAACAGACTAAGCACGCGATAGCGTATCTGGTACTAAGTTGTTGGATACCATATTTCTGTTATGGCTTTAACTTTTTTTGCTTTTGCCTTCAGACAGCCATATACATTTTTTTCCCAAACGATTGGCGATCGACCAAATGAGAATAATTGGCGTGCTAGTAAAATTTAGTAAATAAAATATGGAGGGGCTGAAATCTCACAGCTCTGAGATATCAAGACTTCGGTCTAGGTAAAGGATTTTGATATAGTTTTCGGCAAAAAACTTTCACGAGGACATGGTTTTTAGTTTTGGGCAGCGATGTATATCAAACATAACTCCTTGTTAAAGTACAAGTATTTTTTATATCTGTTTAAAAATTTATTACAAAACTAACACGAAATATCAATACGTTGCCGGAAAATTATAATCAAAATTCCAAAAATATTGTTAAATTAAATAAAATCAAACTTTTTCAAAAATATTCCAAAAACTAGAATGAAATCAAATATTTAAACTTTTTCTAAATTCCGATAATTTCCAAAAATTCTTAAAAATTCAAGCTTTTCCAAAATTCTAAACATATTGCAAAAATTATTACAAAATCACATATTAAAACTTTTATCAAAATTATAATAAAATCAAAAATTTAACATTTTTCAAAATTCTAAAAATATTCCAAAAATTCTTACAAAATCAAAAAATGAAACATTTTTCAAAATTCTAAATATATATATATAAAATTAAAAAATTCTATTTTTTTCAAAATTCTAAAAATATTGCAAAAATTATAACAAAATCAAAAATTGAAACCTTTTTCAAAATTCCAAAAATCAGAATGAAATCATGTATTGAAACTTTTTCTAAATTCCAATAATAATCCAAAAATTCTTAAAAATTCAAACTTGTTCCAAAATTCGAAAAATATTGCAAAAATTATTACAAAATCAAAAATTGAAAATTTTTTCAAAATTCCAAAAATTATAATAAAATCAAAAATTAAAAATTTTTCAAAATTCTAAATATGTTCCAAAAATTCTTACGAAATCAAAAAATTAAAACTTTTTCCGAAATTCTAAAAATATTGCAAAAATTATTACAAAATCAAAAATACAAACTTTTTCAAAATTCCAAAAATATTTCAAAAATTATAACAAATTCAAAAATTTCCATGTTCAATTTCATTTTCAATTACATTTACGTCTAAAAACAGCCATATTTTTTTTCCAAAAAATTGGCTAAAAAATAAATGAAATCATTTTTTGACACACTTGACAACATTTTTTTGACAAACTTATAATGCCATAATTCTCAATAATAATAATAAAATTTCATTTAAACAAACAATTTTATTTTTCCCCAAAAATTGGGTAAAAATAAATAAAAATCTTTCTTTTGACACACTTGACAACACTTTTTTGACAAACTTATAATGCCATAATTCTCAATAATAATAATGAAATTTTATTTAAACAAACAATTTTATTTTTTCCAAATAATTGGGTAAAAAACTAACTAAAAATCTTTTGACACACTTGACAACATTTTTTTTGACAAACTTATAATGCCATAATTCTCAATAATAATAATAAAATCTCATTTCTAACAAACAATCAATTTTATTTTTTTCCAAAAAAGTAGGTAAAAAAATAAACAAAAATCTCTCTTTTGACACACTTGACAACATTTTTTTGACAAACTTATAATGCAATAAATTCTCAATAATAATAATAAAATCTCATTTCAAACAAACAATTAACTTTATTTTTATTCCAAAAAATTAGGTAAAAAAATAAATAAAAATCTCTCTTTTGACACACTTGACAACATTTTTTTGACAAACTTATAATGCAATAATCTAGTTTTTGATCTCACATACCAATCCCTACCCTCAAGATCTCTCCAAATTTAATGTTCCTAATGTTTAATGTTCCTTATTCCAATAAGACCTTAGTGGCTTTGCGACTAACTCGAACTTAAACAAATCGAGAATAACGATCCAAGATAACAATTAAGAAAGAACTGCCCTTCTTAGATCTAGGGTAGGGGCCGCATAAAGTATGCATATATGCACTTCCAGTGTGAGGGCCATGGTAGTTTTATTTCGCATGGAGGTGTTTGTACCGTAGGTCTGTGTCTAGGATTGCTTACAAGTTTAGCAGTTTCTTACATGATTGATCAAAGAGAAGAGTCTCTTAATTATTTAAAGCGTCTTAGCGATTCGCGGGTGTACAAAGGAAAGTAGATTAATAACAGACGATAACACAAATTTTGGCAATTTCAATCGATAATCGTCCAGATTAAGTTAGATTAGGGTAATTTAATTAAAACTGTCACCTCACGTAGAACTAAGTCGGTTTATTTTGCTTTTTTTTGGACAGTTTAAATTTGATCTGTATATGCTGGTTCGAAAAATGCAGGTGAAAACAAATTCACGCATTGGAGGTATGCATGGCTGGATAACCGACTTCATATATGATTTAACAGACTAAGCACGCGATAGCGTATCTGGTACTAAGTTGTTGGATACCATATTTCTGTTAAGGCTTTAACTGTTTTTGCTTTTGCCTTCAGACAGCCATATACATTTTTTCCCAAACGATTGGCGATCGACCAAATGAGAATAATTGGCGTGCTAGTAAAATTTAGTAAATAAAATATGGAGGGGCTGAAATCATCCAAAAAATTGGCTAAAAAATAAATGAAATCATTTTTTGACACACTTGACAACATTTTTTTGACAAACTTATAATGCCATAATTCTCAATAATAATAATAAAATTTCATTTAAACAAACAATTTTATTTTTTCCAAAAAATTGGCTAAAAATAAATAAAAATCTTTCTTTTGACACACTTGACAACATTTTTTTGACAAACTTATAATGCCATAATTCTCAATAATAATAATGAAATTTCATTTGAACAAACAATTTTATTTTTTCCAAATAATTGGGTAAAAAACTAAATAAAAATCTTTTGACACACTTGACAACATTTTTTTGACAAACTTATAATGCCATAATTCTCAATAATAATAATAAAATCTCATTTCTAACAAACAATCAATTTTATTTTTTTCCAAAAAATTAGGTAAAAAAATAAACAAAAATCTCTCTTTTGACACACTTGACAACATTTTTTTGACAAACTTATAATGCAATAATTCTCAATAATAATAATAAAATCTCATTTCAAACAAACAATTAACTTTATTTTTTTTCCAAAAAATTAGGTAAAAAAATAAATAAAAATCTCTCTCTTGACACACTTGACAACATTTTTTTGACAAACTTATAATGCAATAATCTAGTTTTTGATCTCACATACCAATCCCTACCATCAAGATCTCTCCAAATTTAATGTTCCTACTCGTAATCACTTAAAATGAACGTTTTTTAAGCCAAAAATATGAAAATTTGCTATTTTTAACACACATAATGATTTTTTTGAAACACTTTCGGTACAGTTATCGAACACAGCGTCCTTTTGGACCTGTCCCTTGAGTAAACCTATTTTTAGAAAAAAAAAATTTTGAAATCCCTCCAGCGGTTTTCCCTGCAGCGTAGGTAATGACGGCGGCCGGACGGCCGGACGGCCGGCAGACAGACATACATTTTTTTTTTGCTTTCTTAGAATCAGGAGGTCCTAAAACGTCGAGAAATGTAAAAAAAAGTGGGGGTAAGAATTTGACTTTGAGCTCATGAATGTAATACTTAGGTCTTTCAGACCGAAGTAAAATATGCTTTTCATTGAAAAAAAAAATTCTTCATTTAATGAGATGATTGACATTGAATATCATCAGCTATTACCTATTTTTGAGTATTCGGGTTCATAATTACTTACAGTTAAGCGTAAGAAATCATCTAGATGATTTTCAGTCATACGTGTACGGTATTTAGATGTTACATAATCAAAATGAAAAAATGACGATTTACATAAATATGTGAATGCTAAACATGGATGCATTCCAAGATAGACGTCTTTTAAAAATGAATGTTTTTCAATGAAAATAAAACTCCATATATGAAATCGATCACACGATTTCAAGTCAATGTCGCTTTGTAATTCAATTGATTGCATTTCTAAGCTACCTACATCCATACTAAATGTTTTTCCGGTTAGTGCAGCCATATTTTCTATATTTATTTTAGAAAATGGTGAAGTTAAAAATGAAGTAATTGGACAAAGTGCTTCAAAGTCTACGAATCTTTGTTTAAATTGCAGGAAAATGCTTTCCAAAATATGACTAAATTGTTGGGAATCACACATTTCTATATTTGACTTCATTTCGGCTGTTAAATTCGAAAAATGAAATTTATTCTTCCAATACCTAGTATTTTTCAACTGTTCTTATTAGTCGAGAAAACTATTCAGAAAACCTTTTCATTTAGCTAACCACTTCCTTTCAATAACCACAACTGAAACAACCTAATATTTTCCAACCCAAATATTTCTATTGATCCATAATACTTCTATATTTAGCGATATATAACATGCAATAACCTGATATTTTTCAACTGTTTCTATTATTTGGAAGTAGCTGAATCTGGTTTCACTCAGAAACATGCTCTTCAATTGAGGACCTTGCACCGAAAAGAGGGCAGATCCAAATTTTAGACGTTGCTCTTTGTTTCTAGTCAAAAGTGTTTAATGTAAAAATGTTTAATATGAAAACAGGGTAGTCCGAAACATTTCAAGAAATTCTAACTCAGGGTAACTTTGGAATCAAATAACAAGAGAACGGACCACTCGTTATCAACAGTTGTATGTGTGTTGGAAATATTATTGCTTATCTAAAAAATACACAGTGAACAGTAACAGTTTATAAATAAAAATGCTATAAAATAAAATTTGTAACGATGAATATGATGTCGCATGGCAATCGTTTTTAATTTGTAGAGAATTGGACTATTTAAACATAATATCGCAAGCCCTGACCCTGGAAAATTTCTTATTTACACTAGTTTTTCAATACAAAGAAATCACTAACCAAAAATTTAGCTAACAAGAAATAATAATTTAATAATAATTTAGGATGAACTATGCAAGAACAAAAAATTATGTAAAATAAATATAGAGCTTACATTATAAATTTTATATGATGATCCACTTCTTACTAAAATAAATTGTATGTACCTCATTATTAGTTCGGTATGTATATGCACTACAATCAGATGATCTTCGTCTTCTTTCATTTCATACATGTAGTTTTTTTTCAAATTTTCCAACCCACAACTATCAGCCATTGTTCCTTAACAAAGTATTTTATTTCCCTAAGCTTGATGTGAGATAGCTAATGCCAAACGAAATTTGTCACAAAATTCCATTGTATATAACCACGAACTTATATCCAGTATTATATCCATATAAAAAACAGTCGAAATTGCAATGTAATCGACAAACAATATCAAACTTTTGACCTTCCGAATCAATATCACAATACAAGTGTCCTCAAGTACTACCTTGAACATATATGTTTCGCGTTGAAAAAATATCGCGATGCTGATGCATAGGCTGACCTCACCACACCTCTGGAAACATAGTGTTCTGGATATATAATAAGCTAATATCCACCAAATACTTTAATTAAAAGCTAACCAATATTATGGACTTCGTATTTCTAATAATAAAAATATTAAAGCAAGCAGTAGTATCCCAACAAACATTCTGTTGTACGAGAAAAAGTAAAAAAAAAGTTTTATCGGAAGTGACAACCCGGAACTTGGTATGCAGAAATATTGGAAACAGTACTAAAACCTTATATACTAAGTTTCAATAAGATCATAGTCCGGGATCAGAAGTTATTCAAGATTCAAACTTAGAGATGTTCGGGAGACCCCCACCATTTTGTCTAAATTGGAAATGAATCCAGATCTTCCATTTTCAAGTGAACCTGTATCATTTGCCAAAGTTTCATCAAGATCCTATGCAGAAAACTCGAAAAGAGTTTAATAGGGAAAAGAAACTACTGTTGGTATAAATCGAATTAAAATTTTCTGCAAACAAGTTACAAATCACTTTAGGCTAATTAGACTATTTATAACCAAAGAACAATACAGAGGAGAACCCAGATTTAGACCCTGACGCCTTATTATAGTCCCAGAACTTTTTAGGTTTTTTTACCATATAGATCTCTCCATTAAGAGAGTATATGCTTCAAAATAACTGACTATTTCTTTTTTAATATTGATTCTAAGTGAAGAATATAAGATTAAATCAGAAGGATTTTTGCATTTTTAACACTTTGATCTAATTTTCTCCGTTTTCTTAATAAGGGATATCAAGGACTGAGAATACCAGCATGGATATTTTTTGATTGATGGTTTAACTGTTAAAATATATGGTTTAACGATTGATATAAGCTTGTCATAGAACTCAACTGCAATGTTAACCGGTGAGCTATCAAAATATGATTCCCAATCCACTATAGATTCAAGCTAGATGTAAGCTGCTCATATTCCACTTTATTTAGGTCAATTGAAGGAAATGAGAAGAAAGATTGAGTTTTAGGTTTAGTTGAATTAAGGCGAACACTCTACAATGGATGATGATATCGATCGATTTTAGAAAGAGCTGTAATGCTTCTGCTGACATCATAATTTATGATAGGAAGATTGGTAAATAAGGTGTTGTTCAGTTGTCAAGCGATAAGTGATTTAATCTGGCTAGAAATGGTAGTTTTAATGCAGAAATGGATGGTTCCATAAAGATCCACAATTTTTTGAAGGAAACTCAACAGGAAAATGCATATCACAACTTTTGTGTGTGGCTATGTACGTTCTTATTTAGTTACTATCTTTTTGTTATTATGTTGAAAATTTTTCTTTTTACTGTCAAACATCACAATGGTCGTAGAAGCCAATATCTAATGCCAATATCGTAAAAGCAATATCTAATCATTATTTTGACTTGTATTAATAATCACATTAAAACATAACGGACATTGAACTAATTCGAAGGACCCCATAAAAGAAATAATCTTTGTCTATAACCGTTTGCAATCTATCAACACGCTTTTAATAAGAACCTGTCGTTTGTTTTTTAATTTCAGGTAACTTTTCATCTATAATTTTACTCAAGCGTTCACATATGTACACGGATTCAACAGGTTTGTCAGAACGTTTGAGAATTAAAACTTTTAGATTTACGTTGTAATGCAAATTTTTGAGAAAGCGTCATAAACTGAGGGACTGAATCCACCACGCAGAAAGTAATTCCCTTAAGTTCAATAAAATAATCACGGTAATTGTAAAACTATGGATGGTTCGTAAAGTGCTTTTATTCTATTTTTTAGAACAATGAAAATGTTAAAACATATATAAATCGAAACTCATTGTCGCCTTTCTCGAAAGCTGGCTACCAATGTGTTTTTGATTTTAAAATATGTTATATTTTGAACAAATTTTTTAATGTTTAACACAACCAAAATAATGAGATCACATATACTCCAGTCTATTCTCCTTTAGGTACTTTAGGATATGGAAAGTGTTTAGTGTATTCAAGTCATCTTCGTCTAGTGTATTCAAGCCATCTCATATAAATCCTAGCCAGATAATACATTCTCATGTATTGCTCCGTATTTGGGGGTTCCGTATTTGGGGGCTCGTTATCTTTATTTTTGTTAGACAGAAATCGTCTATTTCTTCCAAAACCATGTTCTTGATGTGTTTATTTAATCTGCAGTGTTATTACCATTGCCAAGGTTTATAATGACCAACAAGTTCATTTAAATAAACATTTTCTTTTTTTTAAGTTTAAACCAAACAGGCCTCATACTGTTTTTACAATAAATATTACATCGTTTCATAATATCAAACAATTTAATAATTCGATTCATGAAACAATCTCTGCCGTATACAGCGTTTTATTGTATAAGTAGATAGATTCCTCTTATAGTATACATATTACGTCATATTATATTTTTTCCATTTCTTGCTCTTATTCCGTATTCCATATACATTAAATATTTTTGAAGTGAAACCTTCTTTAGCCGCGTTGTAAAATTTTCTATGGAGCAAAATCTATATATTTGCATCATCAATTTTTAAAACAGCAAAATATTTTTAAATATGAAACACATCCATCATTTCTTAACGTTTGAAATTGCGATGTGGATATCGCGCTCGACTGATGTTCCGTGAGTTCAATTCCTGGACTGGTACAATTTTTTTATTGTTTTTTTTTAATTTTTATTAAATACCATTAAAATTATTATTTTTTATTCATGAATTCATAAAAATTAATAAAAATTTCTTTTTACGGACTTTAAAAAATTGATCTATAATGCAGTTTTTTAAAGTTATATTGCTACTGTCTTTTGCAATTTGCATTCTAGTCATCATGCTAAATAAATATTGAACGTAGGCAAGATAGTATAACCTGAAACAATTACATTTGTATATCAAAATTGTTGGTTTGATATTGTATGTAATACATGTTTAAAGCTAACAATAGCTCACATGATTTAAAGCTCACAATTACGAGACGGAAATCGCATAAATTCTATATAAAGAAGCATAGTTTATGTATCATTAAACATGGATGGCAATCATGATATATAAAATAGTTAAAAATGGTGACACTTAGCCGATAGTGATTTGCACACGGCAACAATGCGCATTAATACCAATTAATTTACTTAACTTTCCGCAGGAAGATTTGTAAAATTTAAAATTGTTGATCTATGGGTGTGACAACCACGCGTAGTTTAATCCCTGCTATGGGCATATGAGTTATCTTGTGATATCGTATACCACTGGCAATTTAGCAGTGCAATCTCATTAGCCAAAGTGATATCTTAGGGGTGCTAGCGGATGAAGTATTTTCAATCAACTATACCATCCATTACTCTAAGTTATGGAATATTCTTTGATGATACGCTATTTTTTTAAAATAAAATGTGTTTGGTAGTAGAAATTACAAGGTGTGTCACAACAACACATAAAAAACTTTTAAGAACAAGGTCCCACAACAATTCATGCTTTCTAAGGTGTTGAGAGACGCAAATTTTTCTATGATATGTTTTGATTATTTTAAACTAGCAGGACCCGGCGTACGTTGCTACGCCTATAAAAAAGTTTGTGTGCAGAAAATAATAATAATCAGAATAATATCATTTATAAATCCAGACTTATATAATAATCTAAAACCAGTCAAATCACTTCATTTGTTGACATATTTGCATATATTTTACCGATTTCTTTAAATAACCTACATTGTTTGTTTGTTTTTGAAATGGGTGGGGACACCTATTTTTCTTTATAAGTAAAACACTTTCAACCTGTAGCTTTGATATTATTGTTCATAATCCTATTCTTCAATTCAACGGTTCCATTGCAAAAACTTGCTGCATCAATGTTTCTAGAAAGAGGAAAAGAAACGCCCATTTTCTATATTTTGAACATGTATAACATATATATAGATAAACCAAATGAAATATGTATTACATATGTATATACACCAAACAAAGAACATGTTTGTTGTAAATTAGAAATATTATTTGCAACGTAATGTGTTGGATGCATAAAGATGAAAAACGTGATCTACGCAGGTGAAAAAGTCGAAATTTGAACTTGACAATTTTTGATTTTCCTGAAACTTGGCATATAAGTAGTATGGACAAAATAAAATATACGACTTATTTAAAAAAATTTTTAAAGTGCATAGTTTGAGCTTAGGGGGCACCCCAACATGCATGAAAAATGAAAATTCTGCCAATCCGCTGTAACTTTGAAATTAAATTGCTCAAGAACGGCTATACCGATTTCATCAAACTTTTTTTTGTTGACAGATGATTAGTTAGTCGTTAGAAAAAAAATCAATTAATTGTTTTTATAATTAATTCTTAAATAAAAATATTAAAAAACTTTTTTAAAGATGGCGCTAGGGATGATTTGGAATTTAATTAATTTTTTTTTTCTGAAAATAGTTCTATCCTTACTCTTAAATATATCAAATTTACAAAGGGGCGTTAATTCTTGTTCTTGAGATATTTAATTTTAAAGATTTTTAGTACGACTGGAATTCGAATTTTTCTTCATTTTTTCAAACAACTTCTATTAACAAATATTTTAAAATCAATTAAATTTTAACTTTTTTTGTTTTTTAATATATAGTTCTAACCTTCTTTTAAAATATATCAGATTTACAAAGAGACTTTAATTCGTGTTCTTGAGATATTTAATTTTAAAGATTTTTAGTCAGTCTAAAATTCTAATTGTTCATTATTTTTTCGAACAATTTTTATCATCAAAAAATTTTAACCACTGAAGTTCGAGAAAATAACGAACAATTAGAATTTTAATCGGACTAAAAATCTTTAAAATTAAATATCTCAAGAACAAGAATTAACGCCTCTTTGTAAATTTGATATATTTTAGAATAAAAATAGAACTAGTTTCAGAAAAAAACTTAATTAAATTCCAATTGATCTTTGACCCTAGTGCCATCTTTGAAAAAGTTTTTTTAATATTTTTATTTCTAAAATGATTACAAAAACAATCAACTAATGTTTTTTCAAACGACTAACTAATCATCTATCAAACAAAAAAAAGTTTGATGAGATCGGTATAGCCGTTCTTGCGCAATTTAATTTCAAAGTTACATCGGATTGGCAGAATTTTCATTTTTCATGCATGTTGGGGTGCCCCCTAAGCTCAAACTTTGCACTTTAAAAAAATTTTAAAATAAGTCGTATTTTTTATTTTGTCCAAACTCCTTATATGCAAAGTTTCAGGAAAATCGAAAATGGTCAAGCTTTCACAACTCTGTCTAGAACACGTTTTTCATCTTTAATGCATTGAAATTGACTAGACACTGTGTTCTTTAATTTCTGACTGAATCTAGCGTTCGATGTGAAGTTTGCGGTAGCCATTGCAACATACTAATTGGTCGTCCTGTCGATAGATAACAATGCCACGGTGAGAATTTTTGTCTCTCGTTTTAAACGTTGTCTCTTGGCATGGTATTTGCGGCCGGCTGTACACTGTTTCCATCCCGAAAGTGTTTTCTGCAATTGACACACAACGTTTTGGATTTGAGGCTTCTTCCTCACACTTGCGCCTTTGTCTCCTTTACCCACAGCGGTCAGGTAAAGAGGTCCACGACTAACACGAAAATCAAACTTAGAGCAAGTCAGGCACCAGATAACTAATACCTTAAGACTGCCTGGATCTTCATCAGAGGGGCTCCATTCACGACTGGACTTTTGAATGGACTGCCTACCAGCTGATTCTTGAAATGAACTGCATGATATAAGATATCTAATCCATCTGCTACTCCAGTGATATCTGACTAACAAACCTGAACGATTCTTTACCGAACCCATGTACGTAGATTGGCTACGACTATTGTGAAGCTCTCTCTCTCTCTCTTTGGCGTTTACATCCCATGGAGGGATTTTGCCGTCTGTGCTACCAGCTTCCAGTCATCTCGTTCCATGACAAGTTGACCCCAGTTTTGACATCCTATATCACGAAGGTCTTGGATGATGTCATCACGCCAGCGTTGTCTAGGTCTTCCTCTTCGACGAACACCAGCTGGTTGTTGTTGGGACGCTTTTTTTATCATTCTATCCAAAGGAGCCCTTTCTACATGACCAAACTATCTAATCTGGTTGGATTTAATGAATCCGATTACATCGCAGCCTCCAAGAAGCAGTCTGATTTCATGATTCATTCGGATTCTATACTGATTTTCAGCAACTTTACATGGACCATCAATTGTTCGTATGACCTTCCTCTCGAATGTTGATAAAATTCTACAATCGGAGGAAGTCAGTGTCCAGCTTTCACTTTTAAATGTAAGCACGACCGCGAAAGATGTTTTGATCTCAAAAGTTTTGAGTACGCGTAGAAAACTCTGTTTGCGGCAGAGACACGGGCTTTGATATCTGCCTGCATGTCATTTGACGATGTTATTACAGACCCGAGGTATTTTAAGTTTTCCACGCGATCCACTTCATAGTCGCCAGTATCCAGATTTCCAGGAGCAATGTTCTTATATGTTGTTAACACTTTAGTTTTGCCGGTATTGATGCATAATCCAAGTCGTTTAGCATTTCTTATAAGCTGAGAGAGACTATCCTTAATATCGTTTGTTCTACGTCCGAGAAGCACAACATCATCTGCGTACACAAGAACTTGACTAGATTTTTATATAAGCAGTTTTTTGTCTCAATTTGGCTTTTTCCTATCGCGTACTCCAACGCCAAATTAAATTATACGGGCGCGAGTGCATCACCTTGTCGAGCACCTGATGTTATATCGACAGGATCAGAAACTGACCCTTGGTTTTGTATTCTACAATTTGATCCCAAAGTTGTGAGTTTGCACAGGGAAACAACTTTCTCTGGGATACCAAAGTATATGAGTGTGGACCAGAGGTTGTCACGCATGTTACTATCATATGCTTGCCTGAAATCAACGTATAGCGGGTGAATGCTGATGTTGTACTCCCAACATTTTTCCAGTATCATCCTTATCGTAAAACATTGATCTGTGGTTGAGCGGTTGGGACGAAAACCACACTGATAGTCACCGATGATAGATTTGGCGGACGGGATTAGTCGAGCAAGTACGGCATTAGCTAGTATTTTGTATGCAGTATTCAACAGTGCGATGCCACGATAATTTGCACACTTTAGACGGTCACGTTTCTTATGTAGTGGAACAATGAGAGCTGTTTTCCATGCAGCAGGTAGTTCTTCTTGGTCCCAGATTGCAAGAATCATATCGTATATACGTGAGACCAGAGCTGCTCCTCCATTTTTAGAAGTTCTGCGGGAATTCCATCGAGACCTATTGATTTGCCATTTTTCAGTTTTTTAATGGCAGCTTCCTCTTCTTCTATTTCTGGGTAAGGGACAAAAATCTCCTCAGTTAATGGAGCAATTGCTCGAATAGGATGAACTTCATTCGTCCTATTCAGTAGGTCTTGAAAGTGGGATCGCCACACTGCCAGCACATCACGTTCACTGATTGTAAGTTAATTATTTTCATTTTTGATGGCTGTAGATCTTGGGTGGAATGTTTTGAAGCTATTGTGAAGCTGAATATTAAATAATAGGAAAATACAAATTGTTTTAAAATATATGTTAGATATACATATCACAGCTATCGCCTCACGTCACTCATATATAAAAAGAAGGAACTGAAGTACGTGAGGTTATTGCCATGCGAGCAAATGTCAAACAAAAATGAAACAAAACTGAGATCCATAACATTACAGGAAACGATTCTCAACGATACGACCTAATTCAATAGTAAATTACCTTTGCCTTACATATTTTTTACTGTTCGACTACTAAGCTTTATTATATAATTAGGATAATCCTTTCCGAGTTAAGTAGGAGAATAATTTGATTAAAGATTTTATCATCTAATTAAATTAAAAATTTAACTAAGCTGGTAAAAAAAACAGCAGATCAAGCCTTTTTAATAAAATATAAAGCTTAATTCTTCTCTGAAAAAATTAAATCAAACTAATTTAATTTTTCCATAAATATAACAAAAAGTTATACAAAATCTTATAGCTCCAAACCATAGTTTAAAAAATTTATGATTATATTTAACAATTTCTTTTCTAATCCTCTTTAACGTTCCACAAAAAAAAACGGAAGTTACTTTAACTATAAACTGATCTAGACAAAAGATAAACAGGGAAACAAAAACTTATCGTATTACATTTACGAGAGATGGGTGGTAAGTTTTATTTACAAAAACGCCCAAAGTTGGCTTATCAATTTGGTTTTTATATTACAGGAACTTACTATAAATCGAAACTTATGAGCTTCAAAGTAATTTTTTGTAAACGTTTTAATGGTTACTATATACGCTAACACCATATCACACGCTCTCCGTTCATATCAAAAATAATAAATAATCGTTTGTTATAACTTATAATATATGAAACGAATATAAAATTATTATTTTATTACAACACAAACCTCAAAAATATGTTTTACAATTAGGTGAAGTCTATCAAATTTTCATAATATCAAATTTTTATAACAATGTTAACGGGATAACTGCAAACACAACTCAACTTTTTTGCTCATGACTATGTTTAATCAAAATAAACAAAACAAATATTTATTCTCATGCAACAACAACAAAACGATAGCAAACATTTTTAACACAAAAGAGCTTTTCTCAAAAATGGATTTGTGTTTTCAATTCGACGAAAACAGACAATGATAATATATCTACTTCAAGTAATCTTAAATGAAGGTAAGTTGAATAGTGTAGAGCTAGAATTAATTAAAATTAAGGTTTTAGATTAGTGTGTTAAAAAGTAGGATGAAGAAGGCATAACGAGTCTTAATAATCCAGATTTTGTTTGTGAGAATTATAAATTTGTCAAAGCTCCTAGCCACTTTGAGAGATTCATAATTTTGATTAATGTCTTTAGAACGAACGGAATAGTTTTTGTGTTACTCCATATTACTCCTTACTGAGCTTATCTTTGCATGACTCCATTCTTAAGGGTGAAACATATATATTCACTTCAGTTTTAAAATCCTACAGAACTTTATTGGTGCCATTTTTGTTTCTCTCCAACGAACACAAGCTGAATGGTTTTTGAATATATGTTTAGTCATATGTTATAATGAAGACCATAAACCTTATTTATAAGCCTTGGATCCAGTTCTATTCACACCTATCTGACTATCAAACATGTGGTGCCCGCGGCCTATCTTGTATTTGTCGATCTATAGTCGATCTTTAGTTCATCAGTCTTTAGATTATATACGTTACACCGAAATGTCAAAAAACCGAAAAAATTTGTACCACCAGCAGAATAATTTAAAGACGCAAAAAAGGTTGGCACGCTTAAACGACTTTTCGAGCAGAAGTTAGCCCCGCCATTTTGAAAAAAATGAAAACCAATAGTTGTGCTGTATTGTGCTCGAGTTGTGCTGGTTGTGCTACTTAGACAAAAATTTCGTAACCCTAACAGAATTTTTTTACAAAGTTAGCATCATTTTTTTCGAATAGAAGTTAGCCCCGCCATTTTGGAAAAAATCAAAAACAAAAGAAGTGTTCTATTGTGTTATAGTTGTGCTGGTTGTGCTACTGAAAAAATATCGTATCACCAACAGAATAACTTAAACCACGCTAAGACCATTTTTCGAATGAAAGTTAGCCCCACCATTTTGCAAAAATCAAAGAAGAAAGGTTGTGCTGTATTGTGCTACAGTTGTGCTGGATGGCACACTCAAAACGAATCCCATATTAACAATGGATAAAAGTTGGCACACTAAAACGATTTTTAGAAGGAGCAGAAGGATATTTTCGAGCAGATAGCATTCAAGCCGAAGATTAAGCAGAAGTTAGCCCCACCATTTGGAAAAAAATGAAAAACAAAGGTTGTTATGTATTGTACTCTAGTTGTGTTGGTTGTGCTACTCAGAAAGAATTGCATATAAGCAATGAATAAAAGTTGGCATACTTAACCGATTTTTCGAGCAGAAGTTAGCCCACCACTTATAAAAAAATAAAAAACAAAGGTTGTACTGTATTGTGCTTGAGTTGTGCTGGTTGTACTACTGAGATAAAAATTTCGTATTCCTAACAGAAAAATTTTATAACGCTAACATCATTTCTTCAAATAGAAGTTAGCCCCGCCATTTGGAAAAAAGTTAACTAAATTGGGTGCTTTATTGTGTTAAAGTTGTGCGAGTTGTGCTACTTCAAAACAAATTCGTACCAACGGAAAAATTTAAACACGCTAAAACGATTTTTCGAGTAGAAGTTAGCTCGCCATTTAACAGAGCATAATAAAAGGCTGTTGTGCTGTATTGTACCATAGTTGTGGTGGATGTGCTACTCAAGAAAAATTCCATATCACCAATAAATAAATGGTGACAGGCTAAAACGATAATTCGAGCAGAACGCATTCGAGCAGAAGGCTAAGCAGAAGCTAGCCCCGCCATTTGGCAAAAAACCAAAAAAAAAGGCTGTGGTGTATTGTTCTTTTGTTGTGCTTGTTGTGCTACCCAAAAAAAATTCCATACTACCAATGCAAAAATTTGGTACGCAAGAACGATTTTTTGCTTTTAATTTTCCTAAAAATGGCGGGGCTAAGTTAGGTGACATGAAAAGTGGTCGAAACCCAGATGCTAAATTTAGAAGTGAAAAATAAAGACAATATTGTAAGAAAGTTTTGGTTTATTCTGTTAAGATTATATCTTGGATTTAATTCAAAAAGCCGAATCTTAAATTTAATTAGGATAAGATAAACACACACTGAGAAAAAAAACTCACTTAAATTTAATGAGATTGTCATATGAACCGAAAAATGTGTTTTGTTTTATGATTTCGATCAAAATACCCTTTAATTCAATTTTACAATCATATTGAAGTAAACTGAAATTTCTTATTATTAATTCTAAATGGTTTTGCTTAGAGTTATATAATTTCTTCTCAGATTTATGTTAGAATAGATTTTCTTTATAATTTTAAATACTAATTCTTTTAATATTTAATATAATATGACACACTTCATTCTAAAAGAAAGCCTTTATAGGGTTATTTAAATGGCATATTATATTAATGTAGGAATCTATTCAAAATAAAAAGAAATAAATTGTGCAAGTAGATCGTAAATAATCGTTTAAGATCGTAACATAAGACATTAAAACCGATAAATTTAATAAAGGTTAGTCATTAATATTGAATTGAAAATGACATCTGTATGTTTTAAACTAAAATCAAATTTCATTACAGAATCACGAAACTGGTTGTCTAATTTTACGTGCAGTACTTCACCGTACTTCACATATAAGGATATGTTATTACAATTATTAAGAATAATATTTTATATTAAGAATAATTATATTTTATTTAAATAAAAAAAATGAATTCTTTTCTTTATTTGTATGCATTTTTAATGCCGAACTAGAAAATCCAATTTAAAACAAGCATTTACTCTAATCAAGTTCATTAGATTTCCTTTTGATTTTAAAAAGCATTCCTCTTATTGATTTCCGAGTAATTATTTAAAAAGATTTCTTCATATTTTAAAATATTTTTCATTTAAAAAAAGCTAAAATGATTTTCCCTATTAAGTTAAAATGTGTCTCTTCTTGGATGAGATCCATAAAGATATCTTATTGCATTACTTCGAAAATATGTGACTGATTTTTCTGTGTGCACAATAAATTCCTAGGCTGCGATACAAAGTTTATTTAGCACTAACAGGAACTAATATGATGGTGTTCTAGCTTTACAAATGAGTAGATATGTAATGATTCTTGTTGCAGTAACTTTCTACAAAAATTTAAAATATTCTAATAATCTCAACAATTGTAGTAAGTTTTTTATTTTTATTTAATTTAATTAACCTAAATATCGATAAAAACTTGCAAAATAGGCCAGGAGAGACCTTTAGTTAGATTAATAGACTTAAGTTTTTTCAAATCCAGAAAATTGAGTTGTTACTGATCTAGAAATTTGAGTTTAATTTAATTACCACCACAGCCAGTGAATAACCAGACCACAACTCATTAGAATAGCTAATGTCCACAATTTGATTTCATTTGTTAATATTGGTGTACCACAGAGGACAGTTTTTGGTCCAAGTTTATTACTTATATATACATAAACTCAATATTTCAACTAAATTTCAATGGTCACATATCTGCTCTTGCAGATTACATGGCATTCTGCTACTGTCCCACCCCAACGTACGTTATTGTTGAAGATATTGATTTTGATTAAAGTATGCTAAAAAATGGTTTCCAGGGCACCACTTAATCTTCAGTTTTTCTTTTGTTTTGGGTTTTACATCCCATGCAGAGATTTTGCCATTCTTCCATTCTCCTCGTTCCATTACTAGTTGACCTCTGCTTTGACATCCCATATCACGAAAGCCTTGAATGATGTCATCACACCAGCGTTGTCGAGGTCTTCCTCTTTGACAAACACCACCTGGTTGTTATTGGGACACTTTGTTTAGCATTCTTTTAAATCAGCAACTTTACATAGGCCCATAAATTGTTTGTACGATCTTCCTCTCGAATATTGATAGAATTCTATAATTGAAGGAAGGAAATGTCCAGCGAGCACTTCCAAATGTAAACACAGGTCGAATTAATGCTCTGTAAAGTGTGAGTTTACACGACCGCGAAATATTTGTTGATCGCAGAAGTATTGGGTTTGCTTAGAAAACTTTATATGCAGTTGTGACACGGGCTTTGATTCTGCCTGCATGTCATTTGACAATGTTATTACATTACCTGAGGTATTTGAAGTTTTTCCACGCGTTTTACTTCATCGTTCGTGTTGATGCATTCTAAGTCGTTTAGAATTTCTTGTTTCCTGTTGCAAACAGGTCTAACCCATGAGTACCGTTTATAAGTAAAATAAAAAGCCGGTTTCTTTTTGATCAGCACTCTAGTCTAAAAAAATTCATCAAAGTGTGTAACGATACTGGAAAGTGAGAAAAGTTTTAGTGGTGTAATGTGCAAGATATTCCATGTGAGTTATGGTTCCTATTCCGTCCTCTTTACCTATAGTAATATACTATAGAGATCTTCGAAGTCACTATACTTCTCATCTCAATTGTGTGTAAGAACACAATTATTTAATCTATTTCTAAAATTTGACACTACCGGAAGCTCGTATCAATTCATTTTGTTTTCTATTTTCAATTCATAATTTTTTACATAATTATGAAAATTAAAAAAGAAACAAATTACAGAATATGCAATTTAACAGTAAAATAAAATTTATGCTGACCGTGTATTTTTCTTTTTGGCTTGTGCCATTGATGGTTAGTTTTTTTATGTAAAAAAATTAGTTCGTTTTGGAATATTGAATTGGTCGGTATGGAGTTGGTGTTATGGAGTTGACTAAGTTGTTGAGTTGGTTGAGCGATAAATTTTATTTTCATATCGAGTGAATTGAGAAATAATTAAAACAAAAAGAATTACACTTAAGTGAAAGTGGTAAAAATATTGTAAATTAAGAAAATATATTACTAATAATTGAAAAGTGATTTTTGTGACTGATTTGGGATTACAGTGATAACAAAAAGAGGTTAAGAAGGTTAAGAAAATGTATTGATTATAATTACTAAATGATTGAAATAAAAATTAAAAACAAAAGCAATGAATGAACAAGTTTGATTTAGTTATTGATGAGTTTATGTATTGGGCAGAACTGTTAAAGTGGCCTATACCATTCAACATGTCTATAAAGGAGATTTTTGGGGGCTAGTGCTGCGATTATTTTAACATCCAGTTATTACTACCATATTATTGGGAAATTCAACAAGCAACAACATGATCGTAAGTTTTTTATGTATTTTTAATGCTATCTATTCTATTTTTTTGTTAACTTCATGTTAGAACCCAAAATTAAAATAATACTCAAATAACCTAAAACTAATTAATGCCGACGTGGGAGTGACTTTGACACACCTTTGAGGTTCTTAAAAATCCTTTTTAATGTAAGATCCCACACATTTTTTTTCTGTTGCGACCGGCATAAAATTCTTGAAATAATCCTTGAGAACTGTCGCTTTCCCGCCAAACAACTGGGTGTGGGTTAAAAAAAAGGGGACGTTTTGTGAAACAAACAAACTGTTTTGTTAATTATATAAAACTTTAGTAACATTCACAAAATTGTTTGTTAATTTCAACAGCAATAATCAGTTTATTATTATTGTAAATTTTGTCAATTTTTTAGAAAATTTCAAAAGATGTTTCTTTATTTTAAACTTTAAAACTGCAGATTTAAAAATTGTGCACCATATAAATATCTATCCATCTTCATATTGTTCAAATACATTTTACAGACTCGCTTAATGTGATAACCCTTTGGTATCATTTTATTACGGAATTCGAAACAAAGTATTTGTATCGAATTTGACAATTTCCTACTAAAATTTGTAACTTTTCCTTTATTTTTAAGATCTATCTTTTCTAATTTAATAATAGACAGACAACTTTCATTTGTCATCAAATCTGAAATTGCTAAAACTAATTTAAAAATATGGAGGGTTGATATCTCTCAGCTCTGAGATGTCAAGACTTCGGTCTGGGTTAAGGATTTTGATACAGTTTTCGGCAAAAAATTTTATGAGGACATGGTTTTTATTTTTGGACAGCGATGTATATCAAACATAGCTCTTTGTTAAAGTACAAGTATTTTTTTATCTCTGTTTAGAAATTTATTACAAAACTAACACGAAACATTAATACGTTGTCGGAAATTTATAACAGATCATATATTAGCATAATTTAGTGAAAAGATGATACACTCAGCAAGCTACTCAACAACCTCTCCATTTAGCGTTTCGAGAAAATATTATAAAATCACAAATTCATATTTCTTTCAAGATTCCAAAAATATTGTAAAAATTAAATAAAATCAAACTTTTTTCAAAATTCTAAAAATATTCCACAAGTTATTACAAAATCAAAGATTAACATTTGTTTCAAAGATTCTAAAAATTTTGTAAAAATTGTAACAAAATCAAAAATTAAAACTTTTTTCAAAATTCCAAAAATATTCCAAAAATTAGAATGAAATCATATATCTAAACTTTTTCAAAATTCCAATAATATTCCAAAAATTCTTAAAAATTCAAACTTATTCCAAAATTCTAAAAATATTGCAAAAATTATTCCAAAATCAATAATTGAAACTTTTTTCAAAATTTCAAAAATTATAATAAAATCAAAAATTTAAAATTTTTAAAAATTCCAAAAAAATTCCAAAGATTCTTACAAAATCAAAAATTGAAACTTTTTTCAAAATTCTAAAAATATATATAAAATTCAAAAATTTTAAAAATATATATAAAATTCAAAAATTCAATTTGTTTTTAAATTCTAAAAATTGATTGATTGATTGATTGATTGATTGGACTGTAGGACCAAGCACTAGGCGAGACTCCCGGATTACGGCCGGGCCACTTCCTACAGTCGTTTTACATATAACAATAGGTAAGGATAGGTAGGTAATTGTTAGTTAGGAGTGAACGACCCGGTTACAGACACCTAGCAAATCGTATCTAGCTACTACTGTTAGGAGACAATCACTTATACATATAATCTGCAATCGCCGATCAGCAATCCCGTATCTAAAATTTCTCGCCTGCAATCTCCAGTCGGAAACCTGTTATTCATGTAATTTATTAGTATAATAGGATGATGACTAAATTGTAGTCCTCTGCACTCTCCAATCTGAATTCATGTTATTATATTTATGGTTAAAATTATTTATGGTTATTTATGGTTAAAAACATTTATATTATGTACATATATATAAAAAACAAAAAAAACCCCTTTGAAAATTGAGTGAATTTCATATAAAAAGTATTGGGATTGAATTGGATAAAAATATTATCTTTCACTTGATGTTTTTATTTGAAATGTATTTATTTAAATTTTATAAAACATTATTTTATATAATATAATTAACGCAAGAATGTTTTGAATTTTTCTTGAAACACAAGAATTAATTTAACAAAAACAATTAACCCTGCTCGTTGATATCGTTCAAAAATCTTATTGGATTTTATGGATAATGTTTGGATAAATAGAAAGAGATAAATCTATCACATAAAATTATGTCAACAAATGAAATTTTAAACTGAATTTGAAATAATAACTAAATTTCGCTAGTTAAAGCTCTAAGTAGGTTTAAATTTTACACAAAATCGAATAGCACAATAACACCTTTATTTAGTTTTCTAGTAAAAATCAGAGTTAATAAATTTTACATTTAGGGAAGATTACATCTTGGTCGCCCACATCTTTCCATTTTTGAAAGCAATCTTACCTTAGAGTTTAATTATTAAAGCCAACACTTTAGAACTATTATATTAGATATAAAACTGATTATTACAATTAATGTTTTCACTACATTTAGTTATACTTATATATTTATCATTAAAGAGATTAATTTAGTTTAAAATTCACACTGTCACTTATAACAAGTGTTGATAAGACGACCATTCACCATTGTCATATATATAAATACACATATATACACATGCACATACATATACATACACACATATATACACGTACATACACACATATATACACATGTACTCACATATATATACATATATACATACATATACACATACATGTACACATACATACATACATATATACACACATACACACATATACGCAAACATACATATACATATACATACATACATACATACATACATATACACACATACATACATATATATACACACATATACATATATATATATACACACATATATATATATATACATACATATATATACATATATATATATATATATATATATATATATATATATATATATATATATATATATATATATATATATATATATATATATATATATATATATATATATATATATATATATATATATATATATACTAGCGGGACCCGGCGTGCTTTGCTACGCCTATAAATAAAGTTTGTGCGTATACATTTTGTTGACGTAGTAGCAATAATTTCAAAGAGTAGTAATGAGAAATGATTTTCAATTTTTTTTTAAATATGAATGTAAAAGGATCAGTCTAGTTGATCAGTAAAATATAAAAAATTAGTATTGTATGTAAAATAAAGGATATATAAAAAATACCTGATAAAATGTTCAGGTGTGTAAGGTTTCATGTCTGTCTCTATAAAGAACATTATACGGAACAAAAATCGATTCACAAGTTTTCACTGTGCTCATGCGGTTTAATATACGCTTTCTTTACCGGTAGGTTACTAAAAAAGTTGCAAACAGTTGTGCTCGTGATGTCATCTTATGGTCAGCAAGGGCAGTAAGAATCGCGACAACTCATCGATGAAGGTGCATTCAAACACATTTACAAATTTTAAATATACACACATTTAAAATCATTTCTCATTACTACTCTTTGAAATTATTGCTACTACGTCAACAAAATGTATACGCACAAACTTTATTTATAGGCGTAGCAAAGCACGCTGGGTCCCGCTAGTAAAACTATAAAAAAATTGAAGCTGTTTTTTGAATTCAAATGTCGTATTGAAAAAAACTTCCACAAAAGAAAAGGCTCCTGTAAAAATAAACACAAAAATACAGAGTCCCATGTAGCATTGTTATCTCTTTCCATATAGAGAAAAAATTATAATTTTATTCTTTTATTGCCAGATAGAAATAACTGCCATACAATATATATTTTATTTTGATTTCGTTCTATAAATAAAAACAAAACCAAAAACATTCAATCGTCAAACAATATCCATTTCACTCTAAAATTATTCTAAATAAAAACAAAACCAAGGCGTACATGATACAGTTTTAGTTAGGATCAAATTTTCAGTTTTAATATTATCAGTTTTATTTTAATCGAAATACTTTTGAGAAAAATAAGATAAAATTGAATAAGGTTGGTCATTTTCCGATTGATAAAAATGCTAAATACAAAATATCTACATAAGTCTGTTATTTTGTAAGCATATTTGGTCAAGCAACGGAAAATCTCGATGCTATTTAAGTTTCTAGGCTACTGTGTTTTTCCAATGCACTATCACGTTAAATTCGCACACTACTTTTTATGGTAATAAAAGAAACTTCAACTTAGAAAATATTGCTTATCCTGTTTTTTTATAATCTAATGTTTTATATCATTGAAATACCCAGGTTTAAAAAAAATCGAAGAAGGGCGTCTGATAAAGTAGGTCTGTGCCGTATTATTATTATTATTTTAAATAAAAATTATTATCTTTAAACAAATTAAGTAATACTTACACATTTTTAATTAATTATTTGGAGTAGTTTTATGCTGCTAAACGAAAAAGGAACATTGAAATTTTGAAATGTTTAAATATATAAGTTCATAATATTATTGTAGATAGAGGGTTAGTAAAAGAAGGAGAAGAGAAATAATTTAATATAACTTCATGGCAACTACTACATATTTTAAAAAATTATTATTTTGTAGCTAATAATAATAAACTACAAAACTATATACAGCATAATTTGGATAAATGAAATTTTTTCATACAATACACGACAATTTGAAAAAGGAAATCGAAAACTGCCAAATTTTGACATTAAAAACAATGTTTTAAATACAAATAGACACCATCTATTGGCTAACCCAAATTTATAAGGCGTATATCACACTATCAAATATATTGGTCAATAAAAAAAATTTGATATGAAATTGGAGAGTTGTAAAATAAACTTTGAAAGTTTTATATTAATTAGCAATACAAATAAGAGTATTTTTCAATTTGATATTGATTTTTGTAAATTAACATTGAAGATCAATGATATATTTAAAAAAATAAATAAATAAATTTAAATTATTGTTTTCTTTAATTTTTACTTTTATGTCGAATTCTTTTCACCCGGATCCATAAAAAAAAATTGATGTAAACCAAAAATTTTATTCTATTGACACAAAAAATCAATTTTTTTTCGATTTACATCAAAAAGAAAAATGTGCATTTTTTCGTAAATTTTTTTGACATTACTAATATCCACAAAGAAAATTTAAAAATTAATCGTTTTGTTAACGACAATTTTTATATAACTTTGAATTGTTTAATTTTGAAAAATTAATTATTGTGTTTTATAATATATATATATATATATATATATATATATATATATATATATATATATATATATATATATATATATATATATATATATATATATATATATATATATATATATATATATATATATATATATATATATATATATATATATATATATATATATATATATATATATATGTATATATATATATATATATATATATATATATATATATATATATATATATATATATATATATAATATACGTAAATAATTTATATAAAGTAAAATACTATATTCCATTGGGCGGATGAAAAAAGATGCATCATAGAAAAAACGAAGATGCATTTCTCTAAGTGAAGTAATTTAAAATGAAAACAAATATGAATGAATAAAACAAAATTATTTTATTTACAAATTAATTGAATCTTTTATAAATATTTCAATACGCAATTGCAGAATATGCTATTATACGAAATTTTTCAAATTTAAAAGTAGACAACCGCCATTTAATATCACTAATACAAACATATTTCACGTCAATTTTTGTTTTTTGTTTAGAAATTAATTTAGAAAAGTGAAAAGAAAACCATATTGTTTTTATTCAAACTTTATAAAAACTAATACATTTATTTTTTACAGGTTTCGATACTTTCTAACACTTCTATGATTAATACAGAAACGTTTTGACTTAGCATAGTACGCTTTTCGTTTATTATCAAATCAAACGAAACTTTCTTTACTAAAACATATTTGATAGCCTAATAATGGCCTTATACAGATGTTGAAGTTTACTATCAATTGAATAAATTGATTTACGCTGCCATCCGTATTTAACATTTAATTCGCAATTAAAAAATATTTAGACATTAATTCAAAATAAAAACTATCCTATTTCTCAAGTTGGACCATTATACACACACTGAACACAATTTTATTAAGATTGGTTACGTTGTCGCAGACAAACATCGTGACACGTGATTTTTATATATATAAGATTATTCTTAAGTCACTCAAACATGAAAATTGCCCAAAATTCCCATACAAACTTGTATGAAAAAAATATTTAAACATTTAATTGAAATAAAAACTATCCTATCTCTCAAGTTGGACCATTATACACACACTGTACAACATTTCATTAAGATTGGTTACGTTGTTGCGGAGTTTATCGCGGACAAACATCGTGACACGTGATTTTTATATATATAAGATATATATATATATATATATATATATATATATATATATATATATATATATATATATATATATATATATATATATATATATATATATATATATATATATATATATATATATATATATATATATATATATATATATATATATATATATATATATATATATATATATATATATATATATATATATATATATATATATATATATATATATATATATATATATATATATATATATATATATATATATATAATATACGTAAATAATTTATATAAAGTAAAATACTATATTCCATTGGGCGGATGAAAAAAGATGCATCATAGAAAAAACGAAGATGCATTTCTCTAAGTGAAGTAATTTAAAATGAAAACAAATATGAATGAATAAAACAAAATTATTTTATTTACAAATTAATTGAATCTTTTATAAATATTTCAATACGCAATTGCAGAATATGCTATTATACGAAATTTTTCAAATTTAAAAGTAGACAACCGCCAATTTAATATCACTAATACAAACATATTTCACGTCAATTTTTGTTTTTTGTTTAGAAATTAATTTAGAAAAGTGAAAAGAAAACCATATTGTTTTTATTCAAACTTTATAAAAACTAATACATTTATTTTTTTACAGGTTTCGATACTTTCTAACACTTCTATGATTAATACAGAAACGTTTTGACTTAGCATAGTACGCTTTTCGTTTATTATCAAATCAAACGAAACTTTCTTTACTAAAACATATTTGATAGCCTAATAATGGCCTTATACAGATGTTGAAGTTTACTATCAATTGAATAAATTGATTTACGCTGCCATCCGTATTTAACATTTAATTCGCAATTAAAAAATATTTAGACATTAATTCAAAATAAAAACTATCCTATCTCTCAAGTTGGACCATTATACACACACTGAACACAATTTTATTAAGATTGGTTACGTTGTCGCAGACAAACATCGTGACACGTGATTTTTATATATATAAGATTATTCTTAAGTCACTCAAACATGAAAATTGCCCAAAATTCCCATACAAACTTGTATGAAAAAAATATTTAAACATTTAATTGAAATAAAAACTATCCTATCTCTCAAGTTGGACCATTATACACACACTGTACAACATTTCATTAAGATTGGTTACGTTGTTGCGGAGTTTATCGCGGACAAACATCGTGACACGTGATTTTTATATATATAAGATATATATATATATATATATATATATATATATATATATATATATATATATATATATATATATATATATATATATATATGTATATATATATATATATATATATATATATATATATATATATATATATATATATATATATATATATATATATATATATATATATATATATAATATACGTAAATAATTTATATAAAGTAAAATACTATATTCCATTGGGCGGATGAAAAAAGATGCATCATAGAAAAAACGAAGATGCTTTTCTCTAAGTGAAGTAATTTAAATTGAAAACAAATATATAACAATAACAAATAGATCACACTTTTGTTAGGTATTCTAATCACAATACTTCGAATGTTACTGTTAATGTGCTTGATTATAAAATCACTGACCATAAATTAATTTCTATAAAGTTTTTGAGCGCTGTTTCTGTAAAATCTAAGCCTAAAAGTATCCCCAAACCTATTGAACAAGGTAGTTTAGATATTAGCATGTTACAGTCTCTTCTTGAATCCACAAACTGGAGTGAAGTTTATTGTGAGAAAGATCCTAATAAAGCCTATAACTGTTTTCTTAATATTCTCAAAAGTTCCATAAAAATTTGTACAACCCAGATGACGCATAAAAAAAAACACGTTAAAAAACTTAAACCATGGATGAGTGATTCTCTTTGTGCCTTTATTAACATAAAGAATGGGCTGTTTCAAAAAGTTAAAAAACATCCAAATAATAAGAAACTATATAATTACTACTCATATATTTGCAGTAAAGTCAAAGTTTTGGTAAAAAATACAAAAGAGGTGTACTATAAAAATCAGTTTCAAGTCAATTCTGGAAATCCTAAAAAACAATGGACATTAGTAAATGAAATTTTGAATGAAGGTACGTCTAAGGAATTTATAAGTAATGTAGTTGATCCCTGTAATAATACTAAAGTGTTCGATTCATTGGGTATAGCAAATACTTTCAACGATACTTTCACCAAATATTCTTCACCAAAGCTTTCCAATGTGTTCCAAAATGAATTGTTATTTAAAGATAACTATATCAATAATTTCTTTTTATTCCATGTTACTCCTGATGAATTATCGAAGATAATCAATTCATTAAAGAATAGTCATTCTAAAGGAGAGGATCAAATATCTTCCAAAGTGCTGAAAAAAGTTAGTCATCAAATAGTTGATGTCCTTACGTATATAATTAATTTGTCATTTGAGCTAGGTATATTTCCAGACAATCTTAAACAAGCAATTGTAATTCCATTACATAAAAAAGGCTGTCGTAATGATGTAACTATAGACCGATCTCACTTTTGAATACATTTTCAAAAATAGCTGAAAAAGCAGTTAAAAAAAGGCTGCAATGTTTTTTCAGGCGGTCTTTGTTTATTAGTGATAATCAGTTTGGTTTTAGACCAGGGTTGTCCACTGAAAATGCACTGCTTAAGTTTTTGAGTTTCATACATACAGCTTTAAATAATAATTTATATGTTGCCGTATTATTTGTCGACATTAAAAAAGCATTTGACACTGTTCTTCACAATATATTATTGATGAAACTTTGGGCAATGGGTATTCGTGGTGTTGCGCATGATTGGTTTAAATCATATTTAACAGGAAGATCACAAAAGGTTAGAGTTAATGGTTTTGTCAGTGATCCTCTTGGTATACATGTCGGTGTTCCACAGGGCTCTACTTTGGGACCACTCTTGTTCCTTATATATTTAAATTCAATATTTGATATTAATTTCAAAGGTTCCGTTGTGGCTTTTGCAGATGACCTAGCCTTCACGTATTCAGCCTCCAACTGCTACGATCTTGAGGCAGATATAACGCATGATCTATCTTTATTAAGGAAGTGGCTCGATCAACATGCTCTAACCTTAAGCCCTAAAACCAAAACGATGTTTTTTCATCTCACCAAGACAATTATCCCTAATGAAATAAAATATCACAGAACTAGTTGCTCTGGCGAAGTTTGCAATTCCAGCTGTTTAAGCATTGAAAATGTAACCAACTTTAGATACCTGGGCTTAAATCTGGACACTAAACTTAATTGGAAATTTCATATAAATGCAGTAAAAAACGACATTTTTCATGCAATTCGTAAGCTGTATATACTTCGCCCTCTTTGTTCAACTGGTATGCTACAAATAATCTACAATGCCTTAGTTCAGTCGAAATTGCAGTATGGTTTAACATGTTATGGTGGAACATATTTTTCCAATATACTTATTTTATTTAAAGCTCAAAAACATGCAATTCGAATTGTCTATGGAAAACGTAGAACTGACACTGCATATCCGCTATTTGTTTTGGCTAATGTTTTACCATTGCGTAGTTTATATATTTTTAAGGTCTTAAAAGAATTTTTTAAAAGAAGCGGTTGTTTAAAAAGACCTGATAACTACCGTTTAAGAGATTACCATATCCATGGCATTTTTCGAGCAAAAAAGGAGAATTACCGTCAGTTCTTTGATAATATGGGACCTTTTCTCTTCAACAAACTACCGATTGACATCAGAAGTAGCAACAATTTGAGTCAATTTACTATGTTATTGAGGCGGTGGCTATTTAAGTTTTACGATGTTGAAAGTCTTCTTAAATCTTGATTTGAGTTTTATCTTTTTAATGTTGTCTTAACTCATGTATTATAATAACATTATTAATATGGTTTAAAGTTACAAAAGTTTATATATTTTGTGCATCTTACTTTGAGTTTTGCAAAGAATCTTTCTTTTATTGTTAGTTTTTTTTAAAATCTTGCTTGTTTAACATAATTATTATAATCTTAATATATCTTGTGTTTTTTTTTATTGTATTGTCATTCTCGAATAGTATGTCATTTTCAATAGTATCTATGTAATTTTTTTTTTCTTTTAAAGTATAGTTCACACCCAATAATATATTTTGTAATTTCTAAATTTATTGTATTTAAAAATTGATCTTCTTCTCGTCTACTTTAACACATTTTTTTCTAAAAATCAAAAGTAGACTAATTTTATTTTTTATATCGTATATTTAAGCAAATTTTTATTGTAACTTTCAATTTGTTGATATAAGAAATAAAGTAAAAAAAAAAAAAAAAAAAAAAAAAAAAAAAAAAAAAAAAAAAAAAAAAAATATGAATGAATAAAACAAAATTATTTTATTTACAAATTAATTGAATCTTTTATAAATATTTCAATACGCAATTGCAGAATATGCTATTATACGAAATTTTTCAAATTTAAAAGTAGACAACCGCCATTTAATATCACTAATACAAACATATTTCACGTCAATTTTTGTTTTTTGTTTAGAAATTAATTTAGAAAAGTGAAAAGAAAACCATATTGTTTTTATTCAAACTTTATAAAAACTAATACATTTATTTTTTTACAGGTTTCGATACTTTCTAACACTTCTATGATTAATACAGAAACGTTTTGACTTAGCATAGTACGCTTTTCGTTTATTATCAAATCAAACGAAACTTTCTTTACTAAAACATATTTGATAGCCTAATAATGGCCTTATACAGATGTTGAAGTTTACTATCAATTGAATAAATTGATTTACGCTGCCATCCGTATTTAACATTTAATTCGCAATTAAAAAATATTTAGACATTAATTCAAAATAAAAACTATCCTATCTCTCAAGTTGGACCATTATACACACACTGAACACAATTTTATTAAGATTGGTTACGTTGTCGCAGACAAACATCGTGACACGTGATTTTTATATATATAAGATTATTCTTAAGTCACTCAAACATGAAAATTGCCCAAAATTCCCATACAAACTTGTATGAAAAATTTAACCTATTTTCGTATTTGTTTTACGGACAGAAGAGAATAAAATATTTTATATATTATGCTTAATATGGTCAGTAATTGTCAATAATAGTTCATAAAGAAACTTAAATTATTTAATTGCAGTAAAATGAGAAATTTCACAGATAATTTTTAAAATTATTCAAGTTGTGTTTTGAATGAAATCCCATATACATTTTATTGAATTTATTTTCTTTTCCCCCTTTTGCAGTGCCATTGCAGCAAACACCGGAACAAAATAATCGCTCAACATATTTGATAGTCTATTTGGGCCCTACATGGATGATTAAAATTGTCGATAAAGCAGGTTTGACAGTAAATTAATTAATTTACGCCGCCATCTGAAAGTTTGCTTATGAACTATCCATATTTAACATTTAATTCGCAATTAAAAAATATTTAAACATTTAATTGAAATAAAAACTATCCTATCTCTCAAGTTGGACCATTATACACACACTGTACAACATTTCATTAAGATTGTTGTTGTTGCGGAGTTTATCGCGGACAAACATCGTGACACGTGATTTTTATATATATAAGATATATATATATATATATATATATATATATATATATATATATATATATATATATATATATATATATACATATACATATACACATATACATACATATATACATACATATCCAAACACATACACATGTACTTATATACATACATACACACATATACACACATACACACATGTATACATACATATACATATACCTATATACATACTCATACACATACACATACACATACACATACACATACACATACACATACACATACACATACACATACATACACATACATACACATACTTACTCATACATACACATACATACACATACATACACATGTATACACATACATACATATACACACACACATACACATATATACGCACATACATATACACCTATATATATTACATATATTTATTAACAGCAAACATACATATTAAGAAGTTTTCACCTTATGTCCAACATACTAATTTATGTGGTATTGTTATATAAACATACATACATACATATATATACATACATATATATATATATATATATATATATATATATATATATATATATATATATATACATATATACATATATATACATATATACATACACACACATACATACATATACACGCACACATACATACATACATACATATCCATACACATATATATACACACACATATACACATATATACATACGTATATATACATACACATACACACATACATATACATACACACATACATACATACATGCATACATACACACATACATACACATATATACATATATTGATAATTCATATAAATATGTTATATATATTTTGATAATTCAAATATGGAGTATATGTATAAAATTTGTTTGAACGATATCTTTAATACTTTAGACGTATTTTTAGACTTCCTTTCATTTATTCCAAATTACATAAAATTGATAGAAATACGAAAGATGTTTTAAGAAAGTTATATATAAACATTAAAACTAGTTTCAATGTTTATATATACCTTTTGTATTATATTCTGTAGCTGTAAATCAAAGAAAGTTAATTAATTCGAAGTTCTATTTTCATTAAATTTATTAAAACTAAATTAAATTAATGCCAAATCTCAGCTAATCTCATATATATATATATATATAGGAAAATTCAATTATTTCGAATAGCGAACCTAAGATATCAAACCATCAGTTTTTTTAAGAAACAAAAATGTTATCAATGTTTTTTAAGAATAATATTTCACACGCCATGACACCTTTTCAAGTTGATGAAATTTGTATCTTTATTTCTAATAAATCTGCATTTTCATTAATTATATTATGAAATTTAAACTAAAATACTCCATTTTATTTACATTCATTTATTCCTGGTAATGGCATTTTGATAAATTTTTTTATTTTCTCTAAATCAACAAACAAAATTTTTTTTTTAATCAAAACAAGAAACACGAAATCCTCTTACATAATTATACCCAACTATAGGTGCGTTCGATTTGACTGAAACAACTGAAAAAACAACAACAATTGCATTTAATTTTTCAGTTGCTTCAGTTGTTTCAGTCAAATCGAACACGGCTTATTTACCACGACTTGTTGATTAGATCGTTTCTTAATTTAACACTACAAAAATCAGATCTATAACCTTTTTTAAAAATGTTAATAATTTTCATCGACTAAAATCACTACGGTTTAATTTAATTTTAATTTTAAATGAAAAAAAAGTAATAAAAATAAACAACGACACAACAATGTTGTATCGAATTGAAAACCATAAATTACGAAAATTTCAAGAGAAAAAAAATTATTTTCCTGATTTTTTCAATCTTTCAATTAGAAAAATTAAATTATTTTTAAAATACCACCATTATTATATATTATTATATATCATATATTATATATTATTGAAGCACTTGGTTTGAAACACATTTTAGACACTTTAAATATGGTAATAAGACACTTTAAATATGGTAAATTATTAAAGTAAAAAATATATATGTATTTATCACGACGGAGAGTTTTATCCACGTCCATCTTCTTTAAATGCGCTCGGCAAACTCCATATAATTCATGTTGAAGTACTGCAAACAAAATGGATGTCGTCAATTGTTGAATTTTGGTATAGATACATCAACTGACGAACCGTTACACTTTCAAATTATAACTCGGCATTTATTTTAATTTAATTTTTTTTATATTTTTTTAACAACACAAACAAATAATAATTTTTTTCTCTAATATATTTTATTTGTTTTATTGCTACACAAATTTCACTAAACTAAATAATTTTTCTATTTAATTTAAACTTTTTTATTAACAATTAGAAACAGAAAAATATTTTTATATTTTATTAATTTATCTTGAATAACGATTTGATTTTATAAATTCCACTAATAAATTTTGACTAATACATTTGGCTATTAATAATAAAATTTTGTAATTTACCAACACTTTGTTGACACGTTTGTCGCCAAAAAAAAATGCAGCTTTTAAACATGAGTAAATTCACGTTACTGCATTTTTTTTTTTTTTTTAAATTCTAAAAATATTACAAAAATTATAACAAAATCAAAAATTAAAACTTTTTCCAAAATTCTAAAAATATTGCTAAAATTATTACAAAATCAATAATACAAACTTTTTTCAAAATTCAATTGTTTCAAAAACTAACAAATTCAAAAATTTCCATGTCCATTACATTTAAGTCATAAAACAACTAAATTTTTTCCCAAAAAATTGGCGAAAAAAATAAATAAAATCATTTTTTGACACACTTGACATTATTTTTTGACAAACTAATAATGCCATAATTCTCTATAATAATAATAAAATTTCATGTCATACAAATAAGTATTTTAATTTTTTTCTAAAAAATAGTAAAAAAATAAATCAAAATCTTTCTTTTGACACACTTGACAACATTTTTTTGACAAAACTCTAATGCAATAATTTAGTTTTGGATATCACATACCAATCCCTACCGTCAAAATTTCTCCACATTCCACGTTTTTAAAGCCAAAAATATGAAAATTTGTTATTTTTGACACACTTAATGATTTTTTTGACACACTTCCGGTACAATTATCGAACACAGCGTCCTTAGAGACCTGTCCCTTGAATATACCTATTTAAGAAAAAAAATTTTTTGAAATCCCTCCTACGGTTTTCTAGATTTCGTAGGTAATGACGGCCGGCAGACAGACATACATTTTTTATATTTGCTTTTTTAGAATCAGTAGGTCCTAAAACATCGAGAAATGTGAAAAAAAGTTGGTGTAAGAATTTAAGAATTTCACTTTTGGCTCATGAATGTAATAGTTAGGTCTTTCAGACCGAAGTAATAGTACAAATTTTCTCTAAAGTTTCTCTGACTGTGAAATTTCCATAATTTTGAGATTGTATCTTGATAGACTTACAACATTTTTTATTGATTATATTTGTATGAGGCAAGTTTTAGTAAAACTGACAACTATAACCACATTTTAATTAAAACTATTAAAATATATTATGTTTGGGCACATCCAGTTTTTTTTTAGATATTTGATTTTAAAGATGCCATAATATGAGTCTTAGAAACAAACAAAGTTTATTTAATATTTGGATTTACTATTTCGTCTTTTGTTTATGTACTTCAAGAATCGGTTCTATTTATTAATCAGTTCTGCTCCGTTCTGTTTTCACTCAATTTACAATTTATATCAATGAACTGTTGAAAATCGCCAATAGCTCATTCGTAATTCGTCACAAGTTCGTCTCCGTCTCACTGTAAACTGTAATATCTTTAAGTGGCACGAAGTGCGGTGTGCTGTGATGCTCAGGATTTAAACCTTCAAAGAATCATTCTCTCTTTAACGATTGATTGTCTAGATAATTTTATTTTACTTTTTACTTCCATCCATAGTTTGCTGTTTTAGTCAGTCCAAAGCACGGTTCTGTATTAACAAATTTTATATTGGCACCTTTTTTGTTACAGAGTCTGCTACTGTTTTTCCTTGTAATTCTTCGTAGCTAGGTGCCCATAGAAAGGTGACGTAGATGATGCACGCAATGCTTTATAGATTTTAATGACATATCCATCTTACATTTACTTTATTCAAAGTATATTAACCATAATTCAAGAACGATCTGTGTGCCGGACGTTAGTTGAATCTAGTGGTGACAGTCAGTTTTCTCAATACCATATCTGATATCTATTTGGTTAAGTTGATTGACTTTGTCATACAGTCTAAAATGTGTTAGGAATTCATTTTGTTCCGTTGTTTTGAAAGAATCTTTAGATGGTCTTAAATTGGCCATATAAATACTTCGATGAGTCGTCACTTCGTCACTTTAGGTTACTGCAGATTTAAATTGCAGATAAAGTACACAAAGTAGGCGATGTATTCCAATTGTTACTGTTATTGTCGATTTAATAGCATCTGTAGCCTTTCAACACACATGTCTCGGTATTATTGTGCACACTATATGCGCAGATATTTATTTGGGGTCATTAACTTATAAACAAATCGGTTTTGTGATATTTTAGTGCAATTTTAATTTTATTTTTCACATTGTCCGAAAGGTTTCCCAGCAAGTTTCTGCAAACAAAAATATTGTAGCGATAATTCAGCACATAAAGTGAGCCTGCTTAGGTTCGTTCTACCGACAGTGGAGTTGGATATACCTATCTCCATGACTGCATGAGTATTTAAGACAAAATGTATCAACCAAGTTAGAATGCTATCAGTTAAATCAGTGGAGAGGGTAATTCTCTTTGGGGACAGTCCCAAGATGTCACGACAATCTACTGTGTTTTGCCCAGTGTTATCATAATTTTTGTACCATTTTTAAGATTCATGTGATAATATGCGTTTTGAGACATTGTTGCAGATCCTTTGTTCGCTTATGAATGCAGAAACTGTCTACATTTAATTCAAAGTACTGTTAATCTCTTGTACGACTTAATGCAATGAAGTTTCTATAAGTTTTTCGTTTCGGCAGGCATTCTGGCCTCTAATAACCTATCTGATTTAACTTCGTTTGGTTTTTCTGCTTCGGTATTTAGAATTTTCTACCACAATTTTTTTAACTATGGGGGGTGGAAATTTATTTTAGAAAACGAAGGTAACCTTGTCCATCAAACATGTGTCACCAATAACAGACACATTTTTGTTGGACAAGGTCACCTTCATGTTTTAAAACAAATTTCCACCCCCCATAGTTAAAAAAAATTGAAGTGGCAGATGGCCCCAGGCAATCGGCATTTTCCGGAGCTTGCCGAACGAGAAAGCGGCTGAATTGGGAAAAATGGCAGTACAAAAGTTTTCGGACCTGTGCAGGATCAGTGCCTCAAGAAGTAGAAAATATGTGGTAATCATCAAATGAAATCGACGTTGGCCTAGGGACTATAACTAAAGCTGGGTTGCCAGTAGCATTTTCCTTGAACATGTGACGCCCTATCTTCCTAAATAATTAAGGGCATGATATAGAGTTATATGCAGGCTCGGATCTTAAAACATTACCTTGGATATAATAATATAATATAAAATAATATATTACCTTGGATAGTTACAGTTATTATTTGTTTATTTGTTAATTTATACTACTTACCAGTAGTATAAGAATTTCTCACGTTAATTTATGTGAATAGCAGAAACTAGAGTATGGGGATTCAACAAAACTCCTTCATCCGTACAACTACTATAGTTAACATATCATTTTAAGCGATATTGAACAGGACTTTTGGTAGGAGTTTTAATAGTAAGGTTTGTTTATCTCAAAGTGTTGTTTTACTACCCGATTCATTAACAGTGTTGTCTTGCAACACATATTTAACACCACCATCTCTATTACAACAGTTTAACGTTAACAACCACAACAATTTAGTATTATTATTAGGTTTCCGTTTTTTATAACGAACCCTATTGGTGAGAGTAAAAGGAGTTTGCTACATTATATTGATTATCTCGTAAACTATAAATGCTATGCACCTGAAATTTGAGCTGCGTATAAAACTAATCGGTCCACATAAGATGACAGATACAAATTCAGTATTCATTTCAGTATTCCTTAAAAATTTATTATGGAATTTTACACGTCATCATTTTCAATAATGACGTTTTCTTCGTGTTTACTTACCTCGATTAACTCCGATCGAAAATCTTCAAATGTAGTGGGAATGATAGAAAAATTAGTAGGGTTTTATGAAAAATGTCACATACTCATAATTATGTTTATTAAGAGGGTGGAAATGAGGAGGGGTAAAAATACTATTAAAAACGTGGTCAAGTGGGGTGTCATTTGAAAGAGCACCTAATTTTAAAATGGTTGCAATTTTTTTAGAATTTTGCGGTGCACAGTTTTTGAGTTATTGTCAAAAAAGTGCAAAATTCAAACAAAACCCCCCCCACCCTACGTTTTGAAACTGATTGACAGAAAAATTTGTAAAAATTCAAGGAGCTAGGAAGTTTGGTAAATTTTGAATGAAAATCATAGCGAAGTCTCAAATAATTATATTTCTGGGTGTTTAGAGGACGGGGGTGGAGAGGATAAAAAAAATATTTGTTTGACCCAGGTGAGTGGGTTGCCATTTGAAAGAGTACCTAATTTAGAAACCATTGCTATTTTTTTTAGAATTTTGCGGTGCACAGTTTTTGAGTTATTGTCAAAAAAGTGCAACTTTCAAACCGTTCCGCCCACTGCGTTGTGACGGTGATAGACAGAAAAATTTAAAAAAAATTCACAGGGGAAGGCAGATTGGTAAATTTTGAATGAAAATCATAGCGAAGTCTCTCACATAATTATATTTCTATGTGTTTAGGGGATGAGTGTGGGGAGAGTAAAAAAACCATTTTTGACCCAAATGAGTGGGGTTTCATATGAAGGAGCACCTAATTTAAGAAACATTACATCTTTTTTAGAATTTAGCAATGCACAGTTTTTGTGTTAGTGTAAAAAAATATTTTTAGTATGTAGCCTCTCTACTCCCCTTGACACTTGATTGACCGAAAAAATAATCAAATTTAAACCATTTACAAGCTGGTGTAAATGAATCTGTCGTGACTTACCATAAACAGCTATGGATAAGATTTAATCTGAAGCAACATTTTTGGTGTGATTTTTGACCAATGTATATATGTGATTATAATTTACTATTGACATTTACGATTAAACATTTATTTTGTTATGCGTCTATGGTCTGGTAATATAAAAACATTACAACACAACTTTTTCTCAATTATTTTTGATATTGTATTCTTTTACATTCACAGAACCCTTGGTGAGCGAATTTTATTCGCACTTGTCTGATTTTTTTTATATAAACTCGTACTACATAAATTTATATTTACATTATATAATATTTTTTTTATAAACATAGTTAGGGAGTCCAAATTGCACCTACTTAATGTTTATTATTAGAAAAATGGAAATTCTTCGTTTAGATCGTTCAACTGTTTCAAATATCTAAATAGAAAAATAATCTTGGAATAGCTTTATTATGGTTTATATAAATAAATTATACACCTTCTATATTTTGGAACAATTTAACTATGTAATTAACTCTATAAGAAGCCGAGTGTGTTAAAACACTAGTCTATACATTGTTAGGGTCGACGGTTCGAATCCAGTCAAATCCAATATGGATTTACTGAATTAGAATTGCAGAGCCGATTTAGATGTTAAGTATTTCTGTTGGGTAGTATATAAGTTACTTCATAGGGTGATATGGGCCAGCGCTTAAACTGGTTAGTTAAGTAAAATTGGAAAAAAATCTCTATAACTAGTAGTTTATAATATTTCAATAATTTTCATTTAAAAGTATTGTATAAATTCACAATTTTGAAATTCGCGGTACAAATTGTAAATAATTTTATGTACATAGAATTAGGTTATAGCATACGTTTGTCAAAAGAAAAGCTTTTTTTGGGCGCTCCCTTAATCATCTACCAAGGAAGCGATAACACCATTTATTTCATTATAATAAAAATAATAAAAAATTGTAAATTATTGGTTTTTTGATTAACGGTATATCTACATTTTCTGGAAGATATTTACAATTATCACGAAATATGGAATATATTTCTACTAACCTTTTTACATTTTGCGTAAGGAAATATTTTCAACACAAAACGGTCTCGTACAAAAATAATCTGTATTCTTCCTTCGATGAGTTTCTATAAAATCAGGCAGTTCCACGGTTAATTACATCTTTACATCTCCTAATAATTTTCTTACCACATAAAAGACTGTAAACGTGTATAAAAACTGTCAACTAATCACCCTGACCCAATAACCGTTGGATAAAAACAAAAAGGAGGCGATATAAAAACAATTAGTTGACCGTTACAAAATGGCGCCCAATTTCTGGAAGCTTGAAGGTTGTTACAAAATGCCGCCCAATTCAGCTTTGTCAATCTTTTCAGGTGCAGACGAGACCACAACTTTTTTTGGGAACTCACATTTGCAGTTTGTAGTAACTAATAATCCGTAACATATTTTAGAGTCCTGTAATTACTCGTACCGGAATTTATGTTTCTTTTTTGCTGTTGGTATGACCTTCACAGTCAACTCCTTTGGTATGCCATCTTTATCTTTTGGTATGCCAACATTTTTCCAGAATCATCCTTAATGTAAAACATTGATCTGTGGTTGAGCGGTTGGGACGAAAACCACACTGATAGTCACCGATGATAGATTCGGCGAACGGGATGAGTTGAGAAAGTACGACATTAGCTAGTATTTTGTATGCAGTATTCAACAGTGCGATGCCACGATAATTTGCACACTTTAGACGGTCACGTTTCTTATGTAGTGGAACAATAAGAGCTGTTTTCCATCCAGCAGGTAGTTCTTCTTGGTCCCAGATTGCAAGAACCAGATCGTATATACGTGAGACCAGAGCTGCTCCTCCATTTTTTAGAAGTTCTGCGAGAATTCCATCGATACCTGGTGATTTGCCATTTTTCAGTTTTTTAATGGCAGCTTTCACTTCTTCTGTTGCTGGGTAAGGGACAAAAATCTCCTCAGTTGATGGAACTAATTGCTCGAATAGGATGAACTTCATTCGTCCTATTCAGTAGGTCTTGAAAGTGGGATCGCCACACTGACAGCACATCACGTTCACTTGTTGTAAGTTCATTATTTTCATTTTTGATGGCTGTAGATCTTGAGTGGAATGTTTTGAAGCTATTGTGAAGCTGATTATTAAATAATAGGAAAATACAAATTGTTTTAAAATATATGTTAGATATATATATCACAGCTTTTGCTTCACGTCACTCATATATCAGAAGAAGGAACTGAATTACGTGAGGTTATTGCCATGCGAGCAAATGTTAAACAAAAATGAAACAAAACTAAGTTCCACAACATTACAGGAACCGATTCTTAACGATACGACCTAATTCAATAGTAAATTACCTTTGCCTTACATATTTTTTACTGTTCGACTACTAAGCTTTATTATATAATTAGGATAATCCTTTCCGAGTTAAGTAGGAGAATAATTTGATTAAAGATTTTATCATCTAATTAAATTAAAAATTTAACTAAGCTGGTAAAAAAACGGGGTAGTGAAATCCGAAATTCTACGTCCACGCCGTGCTACCTGGGTAATGCTAACAGAATTAGGTTGGTGTAGTTGAGAGGGGCAGAGTAAATACTGCTTATACTCAATGATTCTGCACCATGGCGAGTCATTGGCGCCACAAAACCAATGCAACTCAAGCGTCTGTTCTCCATGTTAGGGGCGGCTTGGAGCGGGCGTCTGTCTTGGATCAAGCGGCTCGCTATATAAACGTGTAGCAAGCGTCTGTTCTCCATGTTAGGGGCGGTTTGTAGCGGGCGTCTGTCTTGGATCAAGCGGCTCGCTATATAAACATGTAAAAAGGTTGTTTCTGGTGACCTAAAGATGCAGAACGAACCCATTCACGAAAATTTGGGTTGGGCGAAGGGCTAACACCCCATTTCCGTAAAAAACTACTTGTCATGAATTCTGTACACAGGCCTCGGATTATCTCGGATTCACTATTAGAACGACCTCGGAAACTGTACCCGGACTACGATTTAAAAATGGGAACCTGGAACGTGCTAAGCCTTAGAAGACCAGGAGATCTACTGAAACTTACAAACCAAATCAATAGCTATACACTGGATATAGTGGCGTTACAAGAACTAAGATGGCTAGGGAGTGGAATCCACGAAACAGCCAAAGGATACACTCTCTACTATTGCGGTCATGAAAACGGAGGAGAATTTGGAGTTGGCTTTCTCACACATCGTCGCGTGAATCAACATGTTATCGACTTTCGCCCAATTAATATGCGGATATGCACAATGAGAATCCGCACGCAAAAATTTAATGTAACGATCATCAATGTTCATGCACCTACTGAAGACAAAGCAGATGACATTAAAGACCTGTTCTTCCTAGAACTCGAAGAAGTCATCAATAACATCCCGCGGCACGATATAAAAATCGTGGTAGGTGACTTCAATGCGCAAATTGGTAGAAGTGCAGAACTTAAAACACATGTCGGCCCTAACAGCTTGCATCATGCTAGTAACAATAACGGCTTTCGCACAGCTGAACTGGCTATGATGTATGATCTAGTAATATCTAGCACTTTCTTTCCTCATAAGAGAATCCACAAAGCAACGTGGAAATCAAATGATGGAAGAACTGAAAATCAAATCGATCACGTCATGATTTCTAAGAGACACTCTACAAGTGTAACTGACGTTCGATCATACAGAGGTGCTGATATGGACACCGATCATATGCTTGTCATCTTTAAGTATAAGTGCAAATTATCATCTACATTTAATAGGCAAGCAAAAAAGACCGTGCGCTGGAATGTCGAAGCATTTAAACACCTGGAAACACTGAATAGATATCAGGAAATTGTAACGCAAAACATAGAAGAGCATGACATCCCATCTGAGATGCCATTAAACATACAAGAAGAATGGCAAACGCTTCAATCAACCATCATATCCGCAGCACAAACTACAATCGGAAAACGACCACCGAAATCACGTAACGAATGGTTTGATGACGAGTGCCGCGAAAGCATTGAGCACAAACAAAAACTGCGAGAAAAATGGTTAACAAGAAATACCCGGAGCTCCCAAACTGATTATCTATGCGCCAGAAAAGCCTCAGCAAAACTTCTACGGAAAAAGAAACGCGAACACATGAAGAGCTGTATCGAAAACATCAACCAACATGCGGCTAATGGAAATTCGAAAGAGTGTTTTGCCAATGCGCGGAATCTGACCAAAGATTTCCACCCAAGATCTACAGCCATCAAAAATGGAAACAACGAGCTTACAACAAGTGAACGTGATGTGCTGGAAGTATGGCGATCCCACTTTCAAGACCTACTGAATAGGACGAACGAAGTTCATCCTATTCGAGCAATTGCTCCGTCAAGTGAGGAGATTTTTGTCCCTTACCCAACAATAGAAGAAGTGGAAGCTGCCATCAAAAAATTAAAAAATGGCAAATCACCAGGTATCGATGGAATCCCTGCAGAACTACTTAAGAATGGAGGAGCAGCTCTGGTCTCACGTATATATGATCTGATTCTTGCAATCTGGGACCAAGAAGAACTACCTGCTGAATGGAAAACAGCTCTCATTGTTCCGCTACATAAAAAAGGTGACCGCCTAAAGTGTGCAAATTATCGTGGAATCGCACTGTTGAACACTGCATATAAAATACTAGCTAATGTCGTACTCGCTCGGCTCATCCCGTTTGCCGAATCTATCATCGGCGACTATCAGTGTGGTTTTCGTCCCAACCGTTCAACCACAGATCAATGTTTTACCTTAAGGATGATTCTGGAAAAATGTTGGGAGTACAACATCAGTATTCACCAGCTCTACGTTGATTTCAAGCAAGCATATGATAGCATCATCCGCGACAACCTCTGGTCTGCACTCATATGCCTTGGTATTCCAGAGAAACTTGTTTCTCTGTGCAAACTCACAACATCGGGATCAAACTGTAGAATAGTAATCGAAGGGTCAGTTTCTGACTCTTTTGATATAACATCAGGTGTTCGACAAGGTGATGCACTCGCACCCGTACTATTTAATTTGGCGCTTGAGTACGCGATAAGAAAAAGCCGCATTGAGACACAAAACTGTATATTTAACAAATCTAGTCAAATTCTTGGCTATGCAGATGATATTGTGCTTCTCGGACGTAGAACAAGCGATATCAAGGATAGTCTCTCTCGGCTTGAAAGAAATGCTAAACGACTTGGATTATGCATTAACACCGGCAAGACTAAACTATTAACAACATCCAGGAATAAACCTCCCGGCAATCTGAATACTGGCGACTATGAAGTGGAACGTGTGGAAAACTTCAAATACCTCGGGTCTGTAATAACATCGTCAAATGACATGCAGGCAGATATTAAAGCTCGTGTCTCAGCCGCATACAGAGTTTTCTACGCATACTCAAAACTTTTGCGATCTAAACATCTTTCGCAGTCGTGCAAACTCACACTTTACAAAGCATTAATTCGACCTGTGCTTACCTTTGGAAGCGAAAGCTGGACACTGACTTCCTCCGATTGTAGAATTTTATCAACATTCGAGAGGAAAGTCATACGAACAATTTATGGTCCATGTAAAGTTGCTGAAAATCAGTATAGAATCCGAATGAATCATGAAATCAGACAGCTTCTTGGAGGCTGCGATGTAATCGGATTCATTAAATCTAACCGGATTAGATGGTTTGGTCATGTAGAAAGGGCACCATTAGATAGAATGATTAAAAAAGCGTCCCAACAACCAGCTGGTTGGTGTTCGTCGAAGAGGAAGACCTAGACAACGCTGGCGTGATGACATCATCCAAGACCTTCGTGATATAGGATGTCGAAACTGGGGTCAACTGGTCATGGAACGAGACGATTGGAAGCTGATTGCACAGACGGCAAAATCCCTCCATGGGATGTAAACGCCAGAGAGAGAGAGAGAGGTAAAAAAACAGCAGATCAAGCCTTTTTAATAAAATATAAAGCTTAATTCTTCTCTGAAAAAATTAAATCAAACTAATTTAATTTTTCCATAAATATAACAAAAAGTTATACAAAATCTTATAGCTCCAAACCATAGTTTAAAAAATTTATGATTATATTTAACAATTTCTTTTCTAATCCTCTTTAACGTTCCACAAAAAAAACCGGAAGTTACTTTAACTATAAACTGATCTAGACAAAAGATAAACAGGGAAACAAAAACTTATCATATTACATTTACGAGAGATGGGTGGTAAGTTTTATTTACATAAACGCCCAAAGTTGGCTTATCAATTTGGTTTTTATATTACAGGAACTTACTATAAATCGAAACTTATGAGCTTCAAAGTAATTTTTTGTAAACGATTTAATGGTTACTATATACGCTAACACCATATCACACGCTCTCCGTTCATATCAAAAATAATAAATCATCGTTTGTTAGAACTTATAATATATGAAACGAATATAAAATTATTATTTTATTACAACACAAACCTCAAAAATATGTTTTACAATTAGGTGAAGTCTATCAAATTTTCATAATATCAAATTTTTATAACAATGTTAACAGGATAACTGCAAACACAACTCAACTTTTTTGCTCATGACTATGTTTAATCAAAATAAACAAAACAAATATTTATTCTCATGCAACAACAACAAGACGATAGCAAACATTTTTAACACAAAAGAGCTTTTCTCAAAAATGGATTTGTGTTTTCAATTCGACGAAAACAGACAATGATAATATATCTACTTCAAGTAATCTTAAATGAAGGTAAGTTGAATAGTGTAGAGCTAGAATTAATTAAAATTAAGGTTTTAGATTAGTGTGTTAAAAAGTAGGATGAAGAAGGCATAACGAGTCTTAATAATCCAGATTTTGTTTGTGAGAATTATAAATTTGTCAAAGCTCCTAGCCGCTTTGAGAGATTCATAATTTTGATTAATGTCCTTAGAACGAACGGAATAGTTTTTGTGTTACTCCATATTACTCCTTACTGAGCTTATCTTTGCATGACTCCATTCTTAAGGGTGAAACATATATATTCACTTCAGTTTTAAAATCCTACAGAACTTTATTGGTGCCATTTTTGTTTCTCTCCAACGAACACAAGCTGAATGGTTTTTGAATATATGTTTAGTCATATGTTATAATGAAGACCATAAACCTTATTTATAAGCCTTGGATCCAGTTCTATTCACACCTATCTGACTATCAAACATGTGGTGCCCGCGGCCTATCTTGTATTTGTCGATCTATAGTCGATCTTTAGTTCATCAGTCTTTAGATTATATACGTTACACCGAAATGTCAAAAAACCGAAACGTGGTAGATGTTGTCATGGTCGACATGGGAAGACTCCGAATTTTGAGTCATTTATTTACCCAGTCTTCTCTAAAAGGAATAACACTGGCAAAGTCAACCTCTGAAGATAGTTTTAGAATGAAATAATTGCTAACCGAACACATATTCATAGACATACTCAATTCCAGAATGTTGGTTTTCTTCCAATTTGCTGTCTAGAATAAGGACTAAGAAGTTGGTTTTGTCCGTCACCCTTGAGACTGATTTTAGGCCAATGTCAAATTATGTGGATTGATGTTATGTCGTCAACTATCGATTTAATTCTCGAGAATGCAAAGCACTTTGCATTAAATCCCTAAACGTATCGGGATATATGTCAACGACGCCAATAGCACCATCATTCAAATAAGCGATTACTTTAAAACCACGCCATTTCAGTTTTAGGAATAATTCATTAATAACCAAGTTTCATAAAAGGCCTTATAGTACTCCACCATGCGCTTTACAGCCTTTTATTACTAACGTACAAATGAAGCAGTCATCAAATTTAATGCCAACAACCATGCCAACCACCATACCACAAATATGTATGTCGATCGTGCTAGCCATCGACTGCTACACGTGTCAGTGGGGAATTGTAACAATATCACAAAAAGTAACAATAGAGAATTAATTACAGTAAAGCAATTTTCCAATTGGACGTATATAGAGAGATTCAATGCAAGAGGTTTCTAGAAACATATCCTTGCAGTAATGTGATGTTTACGATTTTGTAAAATTGAAATTTCTAGAAAGTTTTCTATTAATCTTTTAAGTGTTTTCCGAAAATAAAAAGACAAGCCATAACGGCGTAACCCAAAGAAACAAATTTTTGTTATTTCACAATTTAGAACAAACAAGGACTCCCCAAGTATTTTATAAATTATATGGACGAACGCTAGAACCATATCTGTGTCAAAAGAACTTAAACATTTAAGTCAAACAAAATGTTTATTGAAAAATGATCGGTTAGAGGGGGAGTCTAATCAAGCTGAGTACCTCTTCTTGTGTGCGTACCTGCGTACCAGTAAACTCGCTTTGATCAAACGATACTTAGATACATTTGTTATCGGGTGCTTATTATTACGTGTGAACCATGACTCTCACTGTAAATACTCACATAATTTTGACGTTAATTTAGTTACTGGTCCAGATCAAGTCGGTGTAGTCGACGATAATGAAAGTGGAAAAGACTAATAAAATTGAAGTAACTCCAAGTTTTAGTCTCGTTTTGATCTGTAGCTTGGTGGTTTGTCTAGCCCAAAGCAGAACTACTTGAAGAAGATAAACTGGAATGAGAACATTGTTCAGAATAGGTAATGTATGAAGACGAATTTGGATTAGATGTGGGACTGAGGGTAGTATATGAGTGACTTGTAGATGTGTCGAGAGCTTATTGCTCCATAAAAGTGCCCGCCTTAGCTCATTAACAGGGCTTCACCCTATCATTATAGAGATTTTGACATGTTTGCCCTAAATTCAATTATCAATGTTTTATCAGATCGACCGACTGCGAACAAAGACTGCTTTATTTGCATGTTTTGTTGGTCGGAATGGTCTTAGTTCGTTAAAGTGATTTTTCAAGATCTCCTTGCAATCCTCAAAAAACTGTCCAAGTAGGTGGCATGTCAAATACAAATCGAACAGATTTAAAAAAAATCTGACCGACACATTTTTGATTTGGCTGAAATTTTTTTTAGGGGTTTTATATCGAAAAAAAGATAGACGTGTTCGAAGATTTTTTTGGTTCTAGTGCGGTACTAAATTACGCGGTTCTAAATTTCAAGAATTTCGTGTTTTTTGGCTAGGAAATTTATTTTCAAAAATTCATAGCTGCGGTTCTAACCGTAAGTATTAAAGATTGAAACTTCTAGTTTGTTTTATTTTAAATTAAAAACAAAATCAATAAAAGCTATTAAAAAATTTCTATTGTTATTATCAAATAAAATGTTTAAATCGATTTGGAGTCATTATTCCATCCACGTAATGAGTTTTTAGTATGACCATCGTACTTTACGTTCAATTTTCTATATAAAACGTATTTTTAATTAATGGAGAAATGATTTTTACTGTTACATATAAATTAATTTTTCTACACCCGTACTATAAAAATACATTTATATGGCCAAAATCCGTTTTATAATGATATCCATTTCGATACAGATTTTCATTACGATACAGATTTTTAATCAATAAAAACCCATAGTTTTTCAATCAAACATGCTCAAAAAAAATTAAAAAAACAAATTTTTATTTTTTTTTATTTTTGATCTACGGGTGTGACAACCCCGCGTACTCCAGTCCCTGCTATTGACATACGAGTTAACGTGAGATATCACATACTATTGGCAATAGCAGTGACATATCACTAAGTGACATCTTAGGGGTGGTGGCGGATGAACTGCATTCAGTAAACGGTAGTACCCTCAATATTAGCTGTGAAATCCTTGATGATGAGACGCTATTGCTTCCTTGAAGAAACGAGCCTTCATATAACTATGTGTGGGCTTTAATTTTTAAGAAAGACAGTGCGTCACAGGATCAAGGAATATGCAACCGGCTGGATTATTGGCAACTACATTTTTGTTTTGTTTCAGCAAATTTTTGTAAAAATTTGCTATTTACTTTTATTTTCTCTATTCTATAATAAAATATTGGCCTATGTCATATTTTGTCAGTGATAGGATTTTTTGTTTAGTCATCCATTCTTTAACAAAAAATATAAAAAAAAAACTAAAAAAGAAAGATTTACGTCCATCAACACCTTTGAACGTATGATATTGTGGGACCTTGGTCTTAAAAGGTTTTTGTGTGTTATTGTGACACATATTGTAATATAAGAACTGAATCTAAAAAAGGTTTATATTCATTAGTGTTGACATTTTTTGGTAGAGTTTATCTAGTCGGCTAGCCCTGATGAGAATGATAAACTTTTTTAAAGTTTAAAATTTTCTCATTGGTTCGAATCTAGATCGCTCTAAAATTGTATGGATTGCAAAAAGTTTCATAATTTGCACCATAATTTTTTAGATTCAGTTCTTATATTATTCTTGATGGGAGATTTTCCATCGGGGTGATGTTATATCACAAATAATTTACTGAATTAACATATTGTAATGCCTATTACACAACACATTTTATTAAAAAAAAAAAAATTGACGTTTGTTGAAATTTTCGTATGGGTTTTTTACTATGGGTTTCTATTGATCAAATATTATATTTATATTTGTGTTGAACACAATAACAGTAATTACTCGTATTTCTATAAAAAATTCTACAAACTTGCAATTGTTGATATAGTTTTTCGTACACTTCTTTAGATTTTTGGCGAAAAATACTTTGTACTGCGTTTTCTGTTTTCTCTGATATGTGTGGAGGAGTCGATGATTAATTCTTTTATAGTTTTTCGTTATTGGGTGTAGAAAAAATAGCGTATGCCACTTTCATGTAATGGTTATTAATACACTCGCATATACCATACAAAACTCGCCTACGGCTCGTTTCGTATCCCGATTAATGCTCGTGTATTAATAACCATCATTACATGATCGTTGCATAATATACTATTTCGAGTGCGGGACGACAAAAATTCCATAAATGGATCATTCTTTTACAAACCGAACAAACTAGGGCAAAATCTGATCAACACAGTTTTGATTTAGCTGAATATTGTTTTACGGGTTCTATATAAAAAAAGATATGCCGAGGATTTTTAAATTTCGAAAATTTCGTGATTTTTGGCTTGAAGACTTATTTTCAAAGATTCATAACTTCGGTTTCGGTAAAGATAGACACTTTTTTTGTTTTTTTTTAAGATAAAAGATGGAATTTAAAAAAAAATGTCAACTTTGTCAATGTCAACTATGTCAAATGGCAACTATTAACAAATTTTGATTGTTATGAACAAATAAAATCGATTTTTAGTCATTCTCCAAATATTATATAACCCTCGTATTCTACGTTCAATTGTCTATTAAAACGTATATATAATTAATGGAGAAATGAAAATGAGTTTTACTGTTAGAAATAAATCAATTTTGCCAGCGCGGGACGATTAAAATTTATAAATTTTTTGTCGTCCCGCGCTCGATAAATTAATTTATTTCTAACAGTAAAACTCATTTTTCCATTAACTTAAAACACGTTTTTGATAGAAAATTGAACGTAGAATACGTTGGTCGTACAAAAGAGAACAACTAGCTATAGTCCGAAGCCGAATGGTTTTATTGAGCGTTAGCATCGCACGTTCAAAGTAGCGGTAATGTGCTACATGATCAACCAGATTGGATCCGTATGCTCCCTTTATTGTCATTTGGTCTTCCCTCATCGTTTCACGAGGATTTAAATACTACATCTGGGTCATTCTAAACCGAACACCTTTCTGACCGACACATTTTGGTTTTGACTGAAATTTCAAAAATATAAATATATAATAAGATATAATATACGTGTTCGAGGATTTTTTTTTGTATTAGGACGGTTCTAAATTTCAAGAATTCCGTGATTTTTGGCTTGGAGACTTATTTTGAAAAATTCATAGCTTTGGTTCCATTAAAGATAGAACCTTCTAGTTTGCTTTATTTAAAAATTTAAAACTGTTTTTTAAAAAAAAAATCAATAAAAGTTATTAACAAATTCCTATTGTTATTAACAAATAAAATGTTAAATCGATTTTTAGTCATTGCTTCTTCACCCACTTAATGAGTTATCTCTTCTTTTCAAACCCCATTAATCTAGATAGTTCCACAAACAATTACGATTCGAATTAAGTTCTGAATGTGAGATGATCTGTTACAATTGTTTTTGTAGCATAAAAATGTGCTTTATCTATCCATAAACGTCACACAATATCTTTGATTTCCTATAGTCCAGCAATGGTCCAACAATATCGAGGGGAATTTTAAAAAATCTTGGGAATATGAAAGGGCAATTCTCGAATAGGCTTTTGGTATTACGAAATTTTTTTGCCTGTTGGCAAGCCAGGCAGTTATGAGCCTTTTGTTTTACATCATTTTTAATTGATGGTCAAATGAACTTATTTATCAGCATATTATATTTACTAATACTAAAACGCCTTGGTGAGATATATTATGTACTCTGTTAAACACGGACTTGCGCTGTGACAAATTAATAAATAGTCGACTTACGCCAAGAGACGTGTCACAGTACATGAATTTCTATGAATCAAATGAAATTGCAAATTGTTGGAACTGCGGCGTAGTACTAGTTTCCAACAATTCCTTAATTTCTTCATAGTCCGACATTAATCACTCCAGATATACGTTGAATGTCAGTTGAAAACTGACTGATGAAATAAAGATAATTAAATTTTTGTGGAGACGCTTAATCAGACGCTTTTTCAGATGGTGCAAATGTTAGAGGTTTGATCCTCAAGAGTAAAATTCTAGTCATCAAGAGTAAAATTCCACCCTTAAAGAATGTAACGGATATATTAAATGACAGAGTACGCTGCTAGAAGCTTTCTATCGTAGGCGTTATAACGTTGGTGTGTCTCAGTTAAACAAACTGAGCAAAGCTAAGTAGTTCCTAAATTTCAGCCCTTTTTTGTTGTACAACGGCGCCTATACTTTGTCAGAGGCATCTATAGCATTATTGCAAGTTCTGCACTTGATGAAGAATCAGCAAGTATAGTCGCGTCATTTATTTACTCTTACATAGTTCAAATGTGTGAATAGCTTCGTTGGATTAATTGATAGAGATCGTACGCGTAACATATTTTAAGAAAGAAAACGAATTTTGTTACCGTCATGATATATATGGGCTTTTTTATTTCAATAGAAAGGTTGACTCACCAAAGACTAGTTTGAAAGCAGGTCTTCTACATAATGGTAACGAGAAGCCGTCTATACCGGTATGTCAAACGGTTAATACCATAGAAACATCCCCAACAGAAATTAGTTAGGGAAAGGCTGAATAAAGGCAGGACGTGATCTGGCCAGAAAGGGCAATCCTTATTAGGACAACCTGATTTGAATAAATCCAGTCCTGATTTGGTTTTTCGTATTTGACCCATAGCTAGATAATCTGATAACTTGCCTAACTTAATTTTCCATAACAAACTTGATCAGAGCCTGTTATGACTACTCCAAGCAGTGCCTGATTGAACAAAGTGTTACACTCATGATCAGAGCCTTATAAAACACGTGCAAACCTGCTATTTAAGCCCTAACAAATCTCTGCTCGGGATATGCAACGTTGCCAACACTAACTAAACTAATAAAATACTAAGTCACAATTGGATTGTTTGTAGTGATTTAGAAGTATTTCTTTTACTTTTGGGCTTGGTTTACTTTGTCAGGGATTTAAACAAAACAAGCGAACTCGTTATTTAAGCATTTTCGCTCTATTTGCTCTATCTTTTTGTGGCATTCCAGAAAGACAGATACGTTTGTTTCAAAATGCGAATACTATTGATCAGGCAAAGATCATTCTTTAGGCACAGCTCAAAGTGGGACTCCGTTTGACATGAAATTTGAGCCAAATCTGATATCAAAACTTATTGCCTGCCACAGGTGAGAATGCTTAGTTGAGAAAAATCCCGAAGTCAATAATCTTGTACATTGATGTCAGTATACTATTTCCGTATGATATTTGTTTGCATCACATTTAATGGAGATTCCGACTTGCCACCCTTGAGCCATCGTGGCTAGAATACTCAAAACTAAAATGTGCCAGAAGTTGCGGTTATTAATCTTCAAGCCCTTACTGTTGTCTGCAACGCTATGGTCTATATAAATAGGAAAATGCTTAGATTCCGTTGATGATACAAGAACGCCCTTATATTGGTTTTCCATAAACAATCGTTTGTGGTTTAAAGTCTTTAGTTCAAGTACTTGGTCGATGGAAACCTATGGTTTCTAGATAAAGACAACGCCTAGGTCATCTTTTAAAAGTTTGAGTAGAAGTTCAGCAAGAACTGTCTTGTAGTGAAACAGGTAGAGTTGAATAAACTTTGGCTTTTTCCCACTTTTGCTTTTTCCCCCAATCGTAACATGCGACTCATCAGCCTAGATAGGAAGTACTCCCGTTTATTAATTTAGCTTTGTATCTGCAAGTGTAACTTTGGTGATCTTTTTTTGAGATTGTATAGTATTTGTTGAGCATCTTTCTTCTGTCGAGGCGCTCTCCGTAAATGAAGCATCCTCAATCGATCATTACTATCAGATAAACTGCTCCAAAGTCTTATATAATCATGAAAGCCGAAAATCCATTATTCTTAGCATCATCCAGTTTAAGCAAGAAGCTATAGTTGCGATATTCCGAGTTTTCAAAAGCCTTTCTATATCTTTAGGTTTTGCAGGGATCCAAGGACGAGCTTTCAGTTGATTTGGTATATCTCCTGTAACAACCGCTTCTAGTTTGGCACCAGAACAAAACTCTTCAAAAGACTGATTGTCTTCTTAGACATTGTCAGATATTAAAAATTACCATACGCTTTTAATTTTCCATGATTTGTCAACCATAATCTTTGCAAACAAAATACGACTTGGAACTCTCTGGAAGCGTTATGCAGCCATTATTCTAGAAACTTTCTTTCAGAGCCACTACTAAATAATCTTTTACAACATTACTAAAATAACTGACTTTAACCTGTGTTTTTAGTCTTAAAGGGTCTTTAGAAATTCTAATTGATATATCTGTTTTTTACAAACCAAGTGTTTAGTTGGATTTCTGGACCAACATTTTGTAGCTCCATCGAAGATAACTATATTTCGATCTGTTTTATCAGCATCCGACATATCTTTCCGCAGCTTGGGAGCTTCATTTATTTCTACGTTATACGCCAGCCTGATAGGTGTAGGGAGATCTGCTACATTTTTCTCATGTATTCCAATTACCAGTGTCCTTAGTGCCATTCTCTCGGCTTCCCTCCTATATTTTCCGAATACTCCCTGGCTCAAACTCCAAAAGCTGTAGCGCCAGCTTGGCCCAGGCTTAGTTCCTTAGCTTTTTCTTAGCCGGGTATCTTTAATATATGTGCAAACTGTTAATGTATCGCTATTTCTACAAGATTGATTTCTTATAATCTTACCCTTGTAAATCCTACTAATTCACATAAAAACTTTTGGAATGCATTTTCACTTAACAAAAATTTTCAATTTTCACTTAAGGTTGGAAAACTTGAAAACTTATTTGTAGTCAAGTATTTTATTCAAAACATGAAAAAAAGATAAATAAATAAATATAATGAAATTTGAGATAGAAAAGATATCGATATAATATAACAAAAACGATAAACAGTAACAACATAATAAAATCTTTATTATATACAAAAAAAAAACAACAAATAAAAAAATTATGAAATGTGGTTTGGAAAATTTTTCAAAACGGAAAAATATGGAATGAGGTTTTGGGAATTAAGAAAAATTTATTCTATTTTAGAAAAACCATTATCGTTATTATTTAATGTTTGTGTTTTTTTCATTGTTTTTAGGAAAGATTGAAGTAAGGAATATAAAAATCCATAGAATCCATAGGACAATGTGCTAAAGGAGAAAAGTTTTCGATAATAATTTTTGTTGGTTTTTAAGGATAAGTTAATATTTAATGAATGCAATTTAATATAGAATATAGATGGATAAATTAATATTTAAATTGATTTTGAATATATACAACAATTTCGTTATGAACTAAATTATTTATGATTATCTCATAACAGTGTGGTGTGAGAAAAATTAAAAGTCTTTTATCAGTATACATTTTCGTTTTCACCCAACCTAATTAATAGAAGGAAAAGAGACATAAGTCCTTCAACACTTTTCTTACGTTCACTGGAATGATGTTTTTAAATTATAAACTCTAAATTTGATTAAATGTTGGTATATTATTGATTCTATGAATAACGACAATCCGTACAATTAAACTTAAAAAATAATTAGCTATTTTTCAAGCTGATTTCAGTTTAAATCTGATTTAAAATCAAAAATCAGACAAAAATAAAGTAAAACAAAACAAATGGAGGTTAGCAAAAATTTATTTTTCACTTCTGTAACTTTCGATCATACAGAGTTGCTGTGCTTGAACATCAATTTATAAATGAGGTATAACGGAATTAAGCGGTATTCGGTATTAACTCTTAAAAAATTTTAACTATTAAAAAATATTTTCTGGAGATGTGTTTTGGTAACAAATTTGTTTTGGTAATGATTTTATTTTTTTATTGCATTTATATTTTTTATCAAAAATTTTTCACTTATTGGTCTATATCTCAATTTAGTACAAATATTTTCATTACTATGTTGATACGAGCCTTGATATGCAAGTTAAAAACTGAGTATTATCAATTTTAAAACAACGGCCAATATCTGAGTTAATGGATTAATGAATAAAATTTTTATTGTTGCAAAATTATTAAAATTAGGTTAAGTTTCTTGTTTTGTATCAAAGATTTGAAGACAAAATTTTGTTCTACAATTTAGAAGGATTATTTAATATTCGGCCAGTTGTGTATGGGTCATTTGTTGTTTGGCGTTGTTTTTACTGTTAGCAAACCCTTTCAAAAATATGTGCTGAAAGAAAATTTAAATTAAATAATGTCGCAATTGATTTTTATATTATTACAAAATAGACACGTACGGTATCTATTTATCCAAAGGTTTTAATTTTAAAAATGAAACATGAGTGAACGGATAATGCGCGGACTCTACTAAGGAAAAATCTCTAATATAACTTAGATAATTTAATTTTAATCATTATGACTTCTAGAACAAACAAAATAATTTATTATAACTAGCATGCAACTAAAAAGTAAAAACTAACAATGAGAGAAATAAAGAATTAAAAAGTGTGTTAATTGTATTCTTGTCTTGTATCAATTTCCAGTTAATAATTATATTAGACGTCAAAGATATTTCTTTCAGCATATTCAGGCTATAACCGTAGCTGTTCCACGTAGCAATATTAACAATAGCGGATGTAAAAGACCTTCAGAAATTTCGGTGTAACCAAAATGCGCCACTCTCAAAAATAGCCCCATTATGGAACGAACTCACCCAATCAGCTATGTTTGACCATTTTGTTCACGGCCTCTGCTTTGAAACAATCCAATCTTACTTTCACTCCGTTTGCTTACACCCACACGGACTGAGGAATCTTTATCGTCATGCGTTATTTTTTTTGTTTAAGGAAGATGACAAACGAAAACTTTGTATCCTTAACAATATATATTTCTTTATTTGCTGTCTTTTTAACTTGACCCTAAACAACCCAAGACGCAGATTCAACTTCAAGATATAAATTATTATCTAATAAACACAATTTTTCCAAACAGCCATTTTTATTTTTTTATATAATTTTCTCTATAATAAAAAAATTCACTTTACCATATATTGTAATATAATACATATTTATATGATTCAACAACAAACACAAATATTTAAATTAAAATAAACAAATCAATCAATATATAAATATTTTATATATTTTTATTTAGGTAACTAATCACATTTTTGTTTTCATTTTAAAATCGCGACTGCGTGAAACAATAATTTTTTTATTGACATCTTAATTACCGCTCAACCAAATTGAAAAATGTTTGTTGTTTATATATTTTTAAAATTAATTAAACAAGAGAGAAGAAGAGTTGATTGCATATATTCTTAACTCGTTGTGCATATTGTTGTAAACAATACATTTATAATTTATAACAAAAACAGTTAATAACAGATTGTTTAATTTTTTCCAAAACATTTTTACTTGTTTTTCTATTATTTTGTAAAACACTAACAGGTCCCTACACCCTTTTATCAACAAATAATCATATCGTATCATCGACTGATTATTGCACACATCAATCGGCAAAAAAAAAAACAACTAACACATCGAAATGCTTCCGAAAAAAGAAACTTAAAATGAACATCCATATTTTAAGTTTTCTTTTTGTATGTTTTTATACAAAAAAATTATACGAAAAGAGATTTCATATATTAACATCTCTTTTGTTTTGTTTTATTTAAGCAAAGAGATTATAAAAGAAAACAAATAAAATTCATAACGTTTGTAAAGAGAATGCAAGTATATAACAAAACCTATTATATCCTTGATGCTCCGACAGTGAGTCAAAAATTTATATATACAGACTGATTGTTAATAAAAATGTTAACGAAAAATGCAATGAGGTGGTATCATAAATGAAAAAACGGAGAAGTGTGGGTTGTATATTGTTACAAACGATGCCTGTTAGACATCACGCAATTTGGCGGTAATAACACCATTTTAGTCAAAAGAAATCACGCTGAAATGAAATGAATCGCGAAGAGGCTTAGTTAAAAAAAAAATGACCACCATTACAAACATAAACATAGAAGGACTACTAAGCGAAGAGTCGAAAGCCTCCTCAAAGAGCACCATGCGTTCAGCATGTTGTAAAATGTTATAGATTTGTAATGAAAAAAATTAGTTAATAATTAAAACAGAGAAAATAAATTAATAAAGACAATAAGAAAACTATTACGAAATAAATTAACAGGGATCTATCCTACGACTAATATAAAATAAGTTAACAGAGATTTAAAACTAATCGGGGACTGAGTCAATGTCATAATCTGAAGTTGTTAGAATGGTAAGTCTCCATGGCCTTATCATATAAATTCGTACATTTAAATAGGTTTAATATTGAATTCTGACAACAGTTTTTTTCTGGAAAGAATTAATGAGGAATCGTATATCATTGTCACAGTGAAGACACTTTGGAACCCGGATGTTAGAAAAACTTCCTTCCTCAAGAATGCATTCACTGAAGGTGAAGTTGTATTTCTGAGAGCTTTGATTTATATGAATTTAGACAGATGATCAAGAACAATCAGGAGACCAATAGTCCCGGATTTTGTCTGGGATACGTACTCGAAAATTTAATATAAACTTGTACACTGCCATGGTCAATCAGAGACAAACCGAGATTGCATTGGAGGGTGCAATATCTGATTTGTAGCCTTTATATTCGATGAAGACCCTCCATAGTCTTCTTCACCTCTACATGAGCAGCTATACAATTATCATGATGTTCCTTGATTAATTCTATTGTTAATGGTTTTGGTATGCAGAGTTTCCACATCGGCAAATCGTTAGGAACCGCCCCAGGTTTAGGTTCAATTCGCATGTATAGTTTTTCGTCCAACTGTTTCACCATAGAAAAGTCTTGAGAAGCAACAACAACAAATGGAAATGATATGTTACTCCTATATGTGATTTTTTTTCAAGCGGAGGTAAAAAAAACATTAACCCAATATATACGGAAAAAAAGTTAAGCCGAGCAAAAACTAAACGACGAACGCGACCACGAGAAAATGTTTATGCAATCGTCCCTTATCTCTCGTTTTACACAATTTATCAAACTTTAATTTTTAATTAATTTTATATATATATTTAGAGAATAAATGTTTGACTATGTATTTATTGATGTGCAAGAAAAGTATTAATATACTTATAATTAGTTATTCATGTGCAAGGAAATAGTAATTATTTACTTATATGTAGCTTAAAAATATTTATTTGTTTGTTTATTTGTTTAAAAAAAATATTTATTTATTTATTTAGAAAATATTTATATATTTATTGGCAAAAAATCTAATATTTGTTATTTATTTATTAAATACAGTTATGAGATCCTTCCTGGGCAGAATCCACACCGATTAATTGTACAATTAAATTTTAAAAAAATGTAGGAGAAGGGGTGGAAAGGAAGATTGAACTCGCGATCCCTCTCCAGCAACGATATGTGAGGCTAGAATGAATATAGGTCTAAAATCCTAAAATCTACATTCTAGTATCCTCCCGAATGATGAAAAAAAACTCAGCATCTGTTCAAGATACAGCCTAAACAACTGTTTTCAACAAAATCAGATGCTGTGTTCATGCACCCCTAATACTAAGAAAACAAAATATAAAAAAATTAACGCTAATATCGTTGTTGAGAGTAGACCAGTATAGAGTTCCGGCCCTCAGATCCAGCTTTAGTACAAAACCACTTATAGAATTGAAAAAATCATTTGTTGCATCATAAACTTGTCGATCAGGAATTATATAATACAATAGGTATATAATAATAGAAAAGGTATATAATAATACAATAGGTATATATAAATACAATAGCTATATAAAAATACAATAGCTATATAAAAAAATTAATCAAAGGTCAAACAACAGATGCAACAAAATCATCACAAATTACAATATTCAAAACATCAAAAACGTATTCTAACGTTATAAAAAAACCGTATCATTCAAAAACATCAAAAAAATTATGCGTATTACAAAATTATTGTCTTCTAAACATAAACATAACCAAATAAAATTTAAAATTTCATAATAAATTTTTTTTTTTAACATATTAACATACATAATACAATACCATCAAAATAATAACTAAAAAAAGGAAAATATTAAAAAATATTCACTGTCTCTTTTTACTGTTAAAATTTCGTTTCATCCAGCTTAAAATCACAACGATACTAAAGAAGTTTTCACTTCAAAAATCGTACTTTTTTGTAGGAAACTTGATTGTCTACAAAAACGTCCTAGTCATTTGTTGCCTAAAACGTATATTTCTGATGATATTTTGAAAAAAACTTGTAAACCTTCGTAACCCATAAAAAACTGCAATATTAAGGATGACGAAAAAGTATTAAGTTTCTTCTCCTGCTATTGAATAAAAATATATTTGTGAAAAAAAAAACAAAATTGTTATTTTTTCACAATATTTAATTTTACGAGTTACGACGAATATCTTTTTTTTTTTTGAAAATATCATCAGAAATAATATACGTTTTAGGCAAAAAATACCCAGGACGTTTTTATAGATAATTAATTGAATAAAGAAATTGAAAAAAAATGGTAATATGTTTTTTAAAAATCTTCATCTTGCGTGAGATATTTCGATGATTGTGCGGCACGTGTTCTTTTATTTAAAAAAAAAGCCCTCTTACTTTTTAACCAAAATGAATTGTTTTAGAGGAGCATTTGAGAAAGAAAACCAGCTAAATTTATTGGGCTTACGATTTCTTGGCATGAACACAAAACAGTCAGACTTGTAACTAAAGCTGGATTAATAACAAACAAACGTGCTAGCAAAATGGTTGTTCAACAACACTGTAAGCAATCTTTGATAAATCCTAACATAAATTTCAAAGGAAAAAAAATTGGAACATATGTATCAAAAATATGAACATGCGACTAAATTTAGAAAAGTGCTTTGCAAATGCTTGAGATCTAAAAAATAATCCACGAAAAGCGAGTTGAAGCATAAAACTACATCTTAAATCAATCAAATTTATTCATTAGCTATGCAAAAGACTTTATGCTTCTTGGTGACTAAGAAGTCGTAATTGCACACATCACGTATCATAAATTCAACAAAGGCTTAAATATGGAAATTAAAAGTCGACTCTGGTTCCCATCGATTGGAGAATCCTATCACCATTCAAGAAAACGGACAATTAATAATCTGCAAACATAATTGTTGAATAATTTTGTTGTTGTCTAACTTAATCAGCAATTTTTCAACCATTTTCCATGGTTGTTGCTTCCAAAATATAAGATCTTTACTGAGCATCCTGCAACTAATCTTAGTTTGAATTTCCATTTGTCTAGGTATTTCTTCTCTCGAAATATTGTTAGTGAAATAAATCGGATCGATTAACACCAGGAAGCAGGTTGTTTACCTAAAAATAAATGAAAAATAAGGAAGAAGACTCTTTTTGTTCCTATTTTTTTCATAATTCAAACTAATAATTTTCATTTCTTAAAAAACATTTTGAATGAACTTCAAAACTACACCTGAGCTTTTACAACAAAAGTTTGCGTTTTTTTCCATTCATGTATAAGTATTTTAATTTTTAATATAAATTGTTAAATTAAATATTTCCTTAACTAACAAACACAAACAAATGAACTAACAACAAACAGAATGTATGTACATGAAAATTAAATCAATTCTCTTAGCGTCTGTACCGTTATATTTATGATAATGAAAATACGCAATGTAAAGGTAACAAAACACGGTACAATAAAGAAAAAGAAGAAACAAAAAAATTAAAAACGAATTAATTATTTATGATTGAAATAAACCTTGAAATTATGTAACTTTGTTTTTGCTGTTGTTTTTCCGTAATAAATTATTACGATTAATTAACTTTTTTGTTGTTTACTTATAACAAAAATATCTAAGAATTAGGGATTAGGATTTAAATTAGGAGAATTGGGAATTTTAATGGAGTTTTGGGACACGGTTACTATAGATTATATCAATAAAAGTGGTGACACATTTTTGTATTGGATATACAAAATTTTGTTGTTTTAGTCGAGAGTAATGGACTAATTATATGTTTGCGTTCTCATAATGTTAGTGATGTTTCTAATGGAAAAGGGGACGTTTTGTTGAATAAGTTTGAATAATTTAGTACGTTAATTGAACCAACCAAATATGTTTTTGGTGTACCGATTTTTTCGAAGCATAACATATAAAATTATTTGGGTTGAATAATTAAAATTATTCAACATACAACTTTAATCAATAAATTTTTAATTTTAAACTTTTTATATTATATCATGCACGCAAAGAAAAGTTTTTAACAGTATTATTGTAAAATCAAAAACTGAAATCTAATACTGTTTAGATGGTGGTTTTTTGTATGATTCCCAATGAAACTGGTAACACCTTTCTATGACCTAGTTTTCTAGAGAATTATGAATACGAGCTCATTAACATGACATTGTGTTGCAGCCGAGCTTAACAAGTAAGCCAGATCCTAAAAATAAAAAGTATATTTAGCATTTAATTAAACTTACCTAAAATTTCATATTCATCTGCAGCAGGCAAATCTTAAAATAACGACTCTAATAATGAAAAAACAACTTTGAAATTAATATTCAGATATGTTCAAATAATTGTCGTTTGTACAATAAATGTCTAGAATCTAGCTAGATATTAATAATTTTCAAAATAACTAATTAAAAGTTTATAGAAAAATATTGAAAATGTATTTAAAATGAAGATTTTAGTTTGTTTCATTAAATTTTATTGATAAAATAATATCTCAATAGAATTTCCAAAATGGCGATGATTAGTGGTGGAATATTGTTTTAGTGCATGATAAATGCTATGATTTTTAATTAACGAAAACCTATTATCAACTTGGATAAAGTTTACAAAATTATTTAGAAAAATTAATGCCTGCAGTTTAAAAATAAATAAAATAAAAAGTCACTATGACAAATAAAATGGAAAATATTAGCAGATGTTGCACATTTATTATAGTAAAATTATTACTTCGGTCTGAAAGACCTAAGTATTACATTCATAAGCTAAAAGTGAAATTCTTACCCCCACTTTTTGGCATTTCTCGACGTTTTAGGACCTACTGATTCTAAATAATAAAAAAAAAAATGTATGTCTGTCTGCCGGCCGGCCCTCACAACCGACGAAATCTAGAAAACGGCTGAAGGGATTTGAAAAACTTTGAATTCTAAAAATAGGTACACTCAATGGTACGAGCCAAAAGGACGATGTGTTCGATAACTGTACCGTAAGTGTGTCAAAAAAATAGTGAAGTGTGTCAAAACAAGGAAATATGCATATCTTAAAAAACTTTCATTTTAAGTGATTACGAGTGGTAACATAGAATTTGGAGAAATATTTATGGTCGGAATTGGTATGTGAGACCAAAATCTAGATTATTGCATTGGAAGTTTGTCAAAAAAATGTTGTCAAATGTGTCAAAAGAAAGATTTTTATTTATTTGTTACCCAATTTTTAAAAAAAAATAAAATTAAATATTTGTTTGATATGAAATTTTATTATTATTATTGAGAATTATGGCATTATAAGTTTGTTAAACAAATAATGTCAAGTGTGTCAAAAAACGATTTCATTTATTTTTTTAGCCAATTTTTTGGAAAAAAAAATTTAGCTGTTATTATAACGTAAACGTAATTGAAAATGAAATTGGACATGGAAATTTTTGAATTTGTTATAGTTTTAGAAATATTTTTGGAATTTTGAAAAAAAATTGTATTTTTGATTTTGTAATAATTTTTGGAATATTTCTAGAATTTTGAAAAATTTAAAATTTTTGATTTTATTATAATTTTTGGAATTCTGAAAAAAGTTTCAATTTTTGATTTTGTAATGATTTTTGCAATATTCTTAGAATTTTGAAAAAGTTTGAATTTTTAAGAATTTTTGGAATATTATTGGAATTTAGAAAAAGTTTAAATATTTGATTTCATTCTAATTTTTGGAATATTTTTGTCATTTGGAAAAGTTTGATTTTATTTAATGTTTACAATATTTTTGGTATTTTGACAGAAATATGAATTTGTGATTTTGTAATATTTTCTCGAAATGCTAAATGAAGAGGTTTTTGAGTAGTTTGCTGAGTGTATCATCTTTTCACTAAATTATGTTAATTTATGATCTGTTATAATTTTCCGGCAACGTATTGATGTTTCGTGTTAGTTCCGTAATAAATTTCTAAACAGAGATAAAAAATACTTGTTCTTTAACAAAGAGTTATGTTTGATATACATCGCTGCCCAAAACTAAAAACTATGTACTCATAAAAGTTTTTTGCCGAAAACTATATCAAACTGCTTAACCCAGACCGAAGTCTTGATATCTCAGAGCTGTGAAATTTCAACCCCTCTATATTTTGTTATTAACTTTTGAAAGAAATGTCTGTTTAATAAAACGATTTATTTATTTAAATTATCAAAAATATATTTATTTATTGTTTTAATTTAATAAAAAGCAAAAGATATTTTCAAATCCGAGATTCGTCTGACGAGAAAAATTCAAAATTGAATTAATTTTCCCCAAAAATTGTAGTTATTGAACCTAAAAAACAAAATTTGCAGTTTTTTAAAAAAAAATGTTGTAAAACGGCATATAGTATTAACCGCACCTACTATTAACATTAAAAACTAATAAAAACAATATTTACAAGAAACCAGATATCTCCACTATTATGATTGTGAAATTGTTTCTATAAGATACCAGTCGCACACACTATTAAAATTTAAACTAATAAAAGTAATTATTAAAAGAAACCTGGGGCCGCCACCATTATAATTATGCAATAGTTTTTATAAAAAAACTAGCCGCCCCCACAGAATAATAAAAATAAGTTTTACACGAAACCAGGGGCCTCCACTATTATTATCCTCCACAATTATATTATATTAATGAAAACTGTGAAAAGTGGTCGAAACCCAGATGTTAAATTTAGAAGTGAAAAATAAAGACAAAATTGTTAGAACGTTTTGGTTTATTCTGTTAAGATAGTATCTTGGATTTAATTAAAAAAACCGAAGCTGGAATTTAATTAGGAGAAAGGTCACAAACACACAACAAATTACTAGGCAGCGATATAAAGTTTATTTAGCACTAACAGGAACCAATACGATGGCGTTCTAGTTTTACAAATGAGTAGATAGATGTTTCTTGTTGCAGTAAGTTTCTACAAAAATTTAAAATATTCTAATAATCTAAGCAATTGTAGTAGTTTTTTATTCTTATTTAATTTAATTAACCTAAATATCGACAAAAACTTGCAAAATAGGCCAGAAGAGACAGACCTATAATTATATCAATAGACTTAAGTTTTTTCAATTCCAGGAAACTGAGTTGTCACTGATCTAGAAATTTGAGCTTAATTTAATAACCACCACAGCGAGCGAATAACCAGACCACAACTCATGAGAATAGCTAATGTCCACAGTTTGATTTCGTTTGTTAATATTGTCCACAAAGTTCAGGTTTTGGTCCAACTTTATTTCTTATATATACATAAACTCTATATTTCAACAGAATTTCAATGGTCACATATCTGCTCTAGCAGATTACATGGCATTTTGCTACTGTCCCACCCCAATGTACATTGTTGTTGAAGATATAGATTTTGATTAAAATATGTTAAAAAAGGGTTTACAGTGCACCTTAATCTTTAGTTTTTCTTTCTCTATCCGGGTTTTACATCCATGCAAAGATTTTGCCATCTGTGCAATCAGCTTCAATTCTTTTCGTTCCATTACTAGTTGACCTTAGTTTCGACATCCTATATCACGAAAGTCTTGAATGATGTCTTTTCGACGAATATCAGCTGGTTGCCGTTGGGATACTTTGATTAGCATTCTTTTAAATCACCATCTTTACATGGACCATAAATTCTTTGTACGATCTTCCTCTCGAATATTGATAGAACTCTACAATTGAAGGAAGTAAGTATCCAGCGTGCACTTCCAAATGTAAACACAGGTCGAATTAATGCTTTGTAAAGTGTGAGTTTACACGACCGCAAAATATTTTTTAATCGCAGAAGTATTGGGTTTGCTTAGAATACTTTGTATGCGGCAGTGACACGGGCTTTGCTTCTGCCTGCATGTCATTTGACGATGTTATTACGTTACCTGAGGTATTTGAAGTTTTCCACGCGTTATACTTCATCGTTCGTGTTGATGCATTCCAAGTCGTTTAGAATTTCTTGTTTCCTGTTGCAAACAGGTCTAACCCATGAGTACCTCTCTCTCTCTGGCGTTTACATCCCATGAAGGGATTTTGCCGTCTGTGCAATAAGCTTCCAGTCATCTCGTTCCATGACCAGTTGACCCCAGTTTCGACATCCTATATCACGAAGGTCTTGGATGATGTCATCACGCCAGCGTTGTCTAGGTCTTCCTCTTCGACGAACACCAGCTGGTTGTTGTTGGGACGCTTTTTTAATCATTCTATCTAATGGTGACCTTTCTACATGACCAAACCATCTAATCCGGTTGGATTTAATGAATCCGATTACATCGCAGCCTCCAAGGAGCTGTCTGATTTCGTGATTCATTCGGATTCTATACTGATTTTCAGCAACTTTCCATGGACCATAAATTGTTCGTATGACCTTTCTCTCGAATGTTGACAAAATTCTACAATCGGAGGAAGTCAGTGTCCAGTTTTCACTTCCAAATGTAAGCACAGGTCGAATTAATGCTTTGTAAAGTGTTACACGACCGCGAAAGATGTTTTGATCGCAGAAGTTTTGAGTATGCGTAGAAAACTCTGTATGCGGCAGAGACACGGGCTTTGATATCTGCCTGCATGTCATTTGACGATGTTATTACAGACCCGAGGTATTTGAAGTTTTCCACGCGTTCCACTTCGTAGTCGCCAGTATCCAGATTTCCGGGAGGTATGTTCTTAGATGTTGTTAACACTTTAGTTTTGCCGGTGTTGATGCATAATACAAGTCGTTTAGCATTTCTTTCAAGCTGAGAGAGACCATTTTTGATGTCGCTCGTTCTACGTCCGAGAAGCACAATATCATCTGCGTAGCCAAGAACTTGACTAGATTTATTATATATGCAGTTTTGCGTCTCAATTCGGCTTTTTCTTATCGCGTACTCCAGCGCCAAATTAAACAGTACAAGCGCGAGTGCATCACCTTGTCGAACACCTGATGTTATATCGAAAGGATCAGAGACTGACCCTTCGATTACTATTCTACAATTTGATCCCGATGTTGTGAGTTTGCACAGAGAAACAAGTTTCTCTGGGATACCAAGGCATATTAGTGCGGACCAGAGGTTGTCGCGGATGATACTTTGATATGCTTGCCTGAAATCAACGTAGAGCTGGTGAATGCTGATGTTGTACTCCCAACATTTTTCCAGAATCATCCTTAATGTAAAACATTGATCTGTGGCTGAGCGGTTGGGACGAAAACCACACTGATAGTCACCGATGATAGATTCGGCGAACGGGATGAGTCAAGCAAGTACGACATTAGCTAGTATTTTATATGCAGTGTTCAATAGTGCGATGCCACGATAATTCGCACACTTTAGACGGTCACCTTTCTTATGTAGCGGAACAATGAGAGCCGTTTTCCATTCAGCAGGCAGTTCTTCTTGGTCCCAGATTGCAAGAATCAGATCGTATATACGTGAGACCAGAGCTGCTCCTCCATTTTTCAGAAGTTCTGCGGGAATTCCATCGAAACCTGGTGATTTGCCGTTTTTCAGTTTTTTAATTGCAGCTTCCACTTCTTCTATTGCTGGGTAAGGGACAAAAATCTCTTCAGTTGATGGAGCAATTGCTCGAATAGGATGAACTTCATTCGTCCTATTCAATAAGTCTTGAAAGTGGGATCGCCACACTGCCAGCACATCACGTTCACTTGTTGTAAGTTCATTATTTTCATTTTTGATGGCTGTAGATCTTGGGTGGAAATCTTTTGTCAGATTCCGAGCATTGGCAAAGCACTCTTTTGAATTTCCGTTGGCCGCATGTTGGTTGATGTCTTCAATGCAGCTCTTCATGTGTTCGCGCTTCCTTTTACGTAGAAGTTTTGTTGAGGCTTTCCTGGCGCATAGATAATCAGCTTGGGAGCTTCGAGTGTTCCTTGTTAACCATTTTTCTCGCAGTTTTTGTTTATGTTCAACGGATTGGCGGCACTCGTCGTCGAACCATTCGTTGTGTGATTTCGGTGGCCGCTTTCCGATTGTAGTTTGTGCTGCGGCTATAATGGTTGATTGAAGCGTTTGCCATTCTTCTTGTATGTTTAATGGCATCTCAGAAGAGATGTCATGCTCTTCTATGTTTTGTGTTATTATTTCCTGATATCTGTTCAGCGTTTCCGGATGTTTAAATGCATCGACGTTCCAGCGCACGGTCTTTTTTGCTTGTCTATTAAATGTAGATGATAATTTGCACTTGTACTTAAAGATGACAAGCATATGATCAGTGTCCATATCAGCACCTCTGTATGATCGAACGTCAGTTACACTTGTGGAGTGTCTCTTAGAGATCATGACGTGATCGATTTGATTTTCCGTTCTTCCGTCATTTGATTTCCAAGTTGCATTGTGAATTCTCTTGTGAGGGAAGAAAGTGCTGGAAATTACTAGATCATACATCATAGCCAGCTCGGCTGCGCGAAAACCGTTATTGTTGCTGGTATGATGCAAGCTGTCAGTGTAGTGGCACTTACGAGTGTAGCTATATTATACTCCACGTATCTCACTATAACTTTTTATATTAATAAACAGTTTTTAACTAAAACAAAAGATATCAAATTCCAAGCGCTTGACGCAGCAATTCTGTTATTTCGATATATTAAAAAGAAGAATATATATTCATTATGTGTTGTGCCGCGGTTAGTGTAACTTATAATAAATGAATATTACAAATAAATATTAAATGTTAACCTGTGTGTTTTATTCAATATAAATACAATCTGAAACATATATAAATATAAATCCTGAATATGAATATAATATATGGCGACCTGGCCACGAGAGGCGAATGCTGAAATTAAAAAAAAAACTAACAACCGCGAGCGGATTGTAAAACTATACCAAACACCATACAATCCAGCAACCATAATCAATAACATCAAAATTAAAAAACAAAATTTTTTGAAACTACCAACCGCGAGCGAATTGTAAAACTATAACAAACACCATACAATCCAGCAACCATAATCAATACCATCAATTCATCATACCATACGTTTTGTGATATTCAACTCATCATACCATACGGATTGTGAAACAACACCCAACACAACACGCATTCAGCAACCACAATACAGATTGGACGATGCTAACAATCAAACAGATTCCTGTTGTTCGAGAATGAATCAAAGGATATAGTCAGGTACAAAATTTTATTTTCTAAAGTGCAAGTGAAATATCATTATCATGTGCTAAACGGAAAGAAAAATCCAATTACATGTACACGTATTCAAATGTTTTATATACACGTACAAATGAGAGATTGTATCATGTAAAATTCTCATATAAAACTCATTCATATAAAAATTTTTAAATAATAATTTTAATAATAATCTTTCAATAAGATAAAACCTAAAGTAAACAAAAAAGAAGAATTAAGAATTATTTAAACTAAACTCTTTTTTTTTACACTCAATTTCTATAAGAATAAGAAAAATAAATTTTCAATTTTTCTTTATACGATGTGCAACTCAAAAGTTGACGCACCGATTAAAACAAAAAACGAAAACAGCGTAATTCACCTCGAACACTTAGAAAAAATTAGCGTATTGCACGAAAAGGTAGACAACCAAACTACAATATTATACTACAGTATAGTAATAATTGGTATAATTTTATTCCTAACATTTCTCTATATTGTATATAGAGTTACTTTAAAAAAAATAAGTGTACAAATAACCCGTGCGGTTACCCAAGAAAATTTAAACCAAATTGGAAATAACGTAAACATATAGATTATTATAAATAATTATAATTTTTTCTCCTTAAAAAGATTTATAGTTAAATACTTGTTTGATTAACCAAATAAATTCAGAAAACTCTAAATAAGAATACGATTCAAACAACTTAAGAATTGTTTTTTTTTTATTGCTAACAATTTATATGAAACAGTCTCATAGTTTTATTAGAGATTGGTTGTTAAATCTTTTATTCCAACAAACATATTTCCTTAGATAATTAAATTAAGTTAAAAAAATAAAATTTTTATTCTTAATAAGAATTAGAATTGAGACGTTATACTTGATGAGACTAAAATGCCTCATACACTTTTGATTTTTAATAAATGAAAGAAAGTGTTAAGAAAGTAAATTCGTATTTACAATAATAATTTGTTTTGAATTTTATTAACAAAATACTTTTATATACTTATATATTTTATATATTTTACATTGAAACCAATTGTATAAAAAATGATTAATCCGATTTAATATTTGACTTCAGTTAGTGCATTTTTTTTACATTTGATTTCGCCGAGTGTTATTGTTGTAATTTTGTTTTTATTTGCCGAGTGTTGACACCACATACTCAAGTGAATTGAGAATTATTTTGTGATTAACAATTAAATAATCTTTCTTTGCATTATTTACAAGTAAACTTTACATAATAAACAAGGAAACAAATGAAATGCGAGTTAATTATTGCTTATGATTTAATATGATTTAATTCCGTTATTATTAAATAAAACAAAAATAAAAATATAATCAATAATTTCTTATCTACAAACAAAAAAAAATTTAAATGTTTCATATATTTTATGATGTCCAATGATGAACATATTGGTTTATAGTCAGGAATGTACGTCATAGGTTTAAATATGAGTGTCTAAACTATAATATGAGTGTTATTATATTTCTTTTACGAATTCAAACTTAAAAATAATGATGCTTGTTTTGTTTTCATTCATCTCTTTTACAAACAAAAAACAATTTTATTTCTTTTCAAATACCGAAACGATAATTAGTAAAATAGTAAAAATAATTTGCGAATAATAATTTCTTGATGAGCAGTATAGAAAAAATAAGAAAGTGTATCAAAAATTTAAACATACTTTATGAACAATTCTGTGATAAAAAACCAATATCACAAATCGCTATCAACACCTACGAAGACGCGTGTATTGCCAATTGCAATAAATTTTTAGAACTTTGTCGAACAATCGATACCTTAAGTCCTATAGACAAGAACACACTAGAGCTTAACTTCGACTCTCTATTAACCAAAATCAAAACAACTTTTAGTTCTCTTAACCTAAAATACAATTATCCATCAAAATTATTCGAAAACGAATTATTTATAGTAAAAATACAAGATTCTAAACTAATAGACACATTAAAAATCATGGCACTTACAAAGGAACAAGTCGTTAACATGATAGTACGAATAATGAGAGAAAATTACAACGGTGATCCTCTTATCCTAGATTCAGTGTTAGATAAACTAAAAATTCTTGAACTATCGGTAACTGAAACAGCAAATCAAGCCTTATTGTTATCGCTAATAAAATCTAAACTCATACGAAGGGCACGCGAAGTGACAGAAAACGCAACATCAGTTAAAGAAATAATAGATAGCTTAAAATTAAAATGCAAAGGACAGTCTACTCAACAAATAAAAACTAAACTAGAAGGCTTAAACGCAAGCAAAGGAAAAGAACAATTCATAAAGCAAATTGAAGAAACTGCAGAAACATTAAAAAACGCGTATGCCAACGAAGGCGTTTCTTCAGAAACGGCTAATATCTATACAATACAGGAAATAGTTAAAACCATTAAAAGAAACTTTTCAAATAATACTATATTAATGAGTACTATGACAAATAATTTTACGGAAATTTCTGAAATTATCCAAAAGTTCAGGGAAATAAATAATGATACTTGTAGCATACCTTACTTGAAACAAATTATGATGGCCCGAACACAACAAAACTATCACAATACGAGAAATAACTACCGGTCGTATAAAAGGTTCACGAATAGAGGAAACCTGCATAATAGAAATTGGAATAATTACAAACGTGTTAATTACAATAACAGAACTAATAATAACACGCCAAGAAATAACTATACAAATTATAGAAATAGATACAATAATAATGGTAATCCTAATAAACCTTATCATAATAATTCTCCTGCGTACAGAAATCTTAGAAACCCACCATCAACATATAGCAGTCAACCAAATACTGCGTATAACAATAACAAACGTAGCATCAGGATGTATACTGACAATACAAATGACAATGATTTGGGGTTTCAGATAGAACAGATGAAACTAAAAGAAGATTAACGAAAATATTTAAAATAAATGAAAACGTACCAAATTTTATTATATTATATGTAAATAAACGAAAATTGCGATTCCTATTAGATACAGGTGCAGAAATTTCGGTTTTAAAAGAAAACTGCGTTAATAATCTTAATATTTTAGACTATAGCAGAATAAAAATACAAGGAGTTACACATGGGTATTCCCTTACACTAGGCTCGTTACCGTTAACATTATATGATAGTAATATAAATCAATTTACAGAAACATTTCATCTAGTAAGATACGATTTTCCTATTCCATTCGATGGAATAATTGGAATAAACTTTCTAAAAAATCATTCAGCTATAATAGACTTCAGTAATTCCATACTTACCTTAACTACGTGTAATGGCAACAGTACGGAAATAGAAATTAAAAGTGTATTCGATATTGAAAACAATACTGACAATATATCACGAGTATTACCCAACAACAAAAAAACAATACCAGAAAGATCAGAAGCTATACACCAATTACCTTTCACATTTCCACAAGATATGTTAATAGAAAGAAAAGAAATTGAAGAAGGGATTTTTATAGGAAACACTATTACAAATCGAAATTGCCCAATTATTAAAATTTTAAACACAAATAATAAACCATTTACAATTGATTTAAGCAAAATAGATTTAAACGTTATACCTATAGATCAATACGATATAATTGATAGATCAAAAACTAAGAAAGTATTTAGTATAACTAGGAATTTAGATAGAAATAGAAACGAAAAACTATTCAACCTCATAACTAATAGAAACGTTACTTTAGATGAAGAAGTAAAACAGGGTTTGAAAAGGATGATTAGTAAATACTCAACAGAATTTCTTTTACCAGATGAAAAAATTACGAAAAATAACTTTTACAAACAAAAATTAAAGCTAAAAGACAATGAACCAGTATATATTAAAGCACACCGATTGCCTTTATCACAAAAAGAGGAAGTAAAAAAACAACTGAACGAATTAATTCAAAATAACATTGTAGAACCAAGCACCTCGGAATATTCGTCACCTATCTTTGTCGTCCCGAAGAAGAAATTGACTACAGGCGAAGGGAAAAACTGGAGGCTTGTCGTAGACTACAGAGCGTTAAACAAAAAACTAGTCGGAGATGTCTATCCACTTCCACGAATAGACGAATTAATTGAATCAGCAGGAAAATCAAGACACTTTTCCATAATGGACTTAGCTTCAGGATTTCATCAAATAGAACTAGATGCAGACTCTAGAGACTACACATCATTTACGTCAGAACAGGGAAGTTTTAGATTCACAAGAGTTCCATTCGGATTAAAAATAGCTCCTAACTCTTTCGCAAGAATGATAAACTTAGCATTTTCTGGTTTACCACCGGAAACCGCATTTATATACATAGATGACATTATAGTTATAGGAAACACAGTAGAACAACATTTCGCTAACATAGAGAAAGTACTGGAAACTTGCAAAAAATATAACTTAAAACTAAACCCAAGTAAATGTGAATTCTTTAGACCAGAGGTTACGTTTTTAGGTCATACATGTACCCAAAATGGCATTAAAATAGATAACTCAAAACTAGATCTAATAAAAAACTGGCCAATACCAACTTCCGCCGAAGAAATCGTTAGATTTGTTGCTTTCTGTAATTATTATAGAAAATTTATCGAAAACTTTGCAACAATTACAGCTCCATTAAATCATTTAACCAAGAAAAGAATAAAGTTCATTTGGGATAATGAAACACAATCAGCATTTGACACATTAAAAAGGAAAATACTTAATTCACCATTTTTAGAAAAACCTATTTTTAAACGTGAATTTATCTTAACAACAGATGCATCCAACACCGGATGTGGCGCGGTACTAAGTCAAGAAATAGACAATATGGATAAACCAATTTCATTTTTCTCTAGAAACTTCACCAAAGGCGAAAAAAATAAATCAACTATCGAAAAAGAGCTTCTAGCTATATTCTTTGCTATTAAACATTTCCATCCTTACTTATATGGTCAAAAATTCACCATCTGAACTGACCACAAACCTCTTGTTTACCTATTTTCTTTAAAAGATCCTTCATCACGCTTGACGAGAATTCGTCTAGAACTAGAAGAATATGATTTTAATATACAATACATAAAAGGAAAAGAAAACTGCGTAGCGGACGCGCTATCCAGAATTTCAATAGAAACTTTAAAAGACATAAACAATAGAAATGAAACAACCATAAACGCAATGACCACAAGGTCAATGAGCAAAAAAGAAAAAGATATTCCACTACAAAGAAGTATAATACAAAAAGAAATAATAAAAAGGTCAATAGAAAAACCTAAACTGATAAACTCAAAAATCGATTTTAAAACAAATAAAATAACTCTTAAAATAAGAAGAGCTCATGAGAATAATAAAGAAGTAAGAAACGGAGTTATAACAATACCATTCAGCAATATAGATAATATTGTGGATTCAATATTAGCTCAGCTAAGAAAATTAGCAATTGCGACGATGGCAATAAGTTATAAAATTTTTAAAAATGGCGATATTTTTAAAATTATTACTCCTGAAATATTAGAAACAAAAGCTAAGGAATATAAAATTATAATTGAAATAGTGGAATCACCTAAATTAATAAGTAATCAGAACGAAAAATTAGAAATTTTAAATAAATACCACAATGATCCAATTTTCGGAGGACATACAGGTCAAAACCGAACTAAAAAGAAAATAATGGAAAACTATACTTGGAAGAACATATCAAAGGATATCAATAAATTGCCAAAAAAACAAATACAATCCAAGAACTAAAGAAAATATGATACTAACGGAAACACCAAGCGAAGCATTTGAAACACTGCAAGTAGACTTAGTAGGACCATTACCTATAACAAAACATAATAATAAATTTATACTTACCGCTCAATGTGAGTTAACTAGTTTTGTAATACTAGTCCCAATACCTAACAAAGAAAGTTCAAGCATCGCTAAAGAAATATTCGAAAAAATAATATGCACTTTTGGAACACCCAAAATTCTTAAATCAGACAGAGGAACCGAATTTTTAAATGAAACTTTAACAGAAATTTCAAAATTATTAAAGATTAAACAAATTTTTAGTACAGCTTACCATCCACAAACAATAGGTAAGGTCGAGAGAAATCATAAAGAACTAAATGCCTATTTAAGACATTACTCAAACGAAAATCACACAGATTGGGATGAGCGGATACCAATTTATACTTTGTGTTATAATACAACTCCTAGCGCTTACCATGCATACACACCTTTTGAACTGATATTTGGTAAAACTGTAAATCTTGACGACATTAAAAAAACTGCAAAATCTTACAATTTAGAACAATATGCGTCACTTATCAGGCAACGATTAATAACTGCAAATTCAAGAGTTAAAGACATTTTAGAAAAAGAAAAACTGAAACGAAAATTAACTTACGATAGAAATAACAATAATCCAATATCACTCAAACCAGGAGACAAAGTGTACTTAGAACAAGAAAACAAACACAAACTAGATAATGTTTATGTAGGTCCATACGACATAGTTCGAAACTTGCCAAACAATAATATAGAAATCAAATTAAATAACAGAAAATACACAACTGTTCATCGAAACAGGGTAAAACTAGCTAACTACTAGCAACAAAAAATTTCATATAAAAAGATAAATAACTATTGTTTTCAAATTTGTAATTTTTGATAATCCTAGAAGTATAGAAAATATAATGGTATAAATATAAATAAAGCATAAGTAATTGAACACATTTTTTGTATTTAACGTTTAATTTAAATGGAATGAATAACATTTTAAAGGCAAATAATGGATTTTATAAGCCTAGTTTAAAACAAACAAAATAATTTTAAGTAAGTAATTCAACTAATTTTTGTATTTAATGTTTAATTTAAACGGAATGAAAAATTTTTTTAACATTTTAAAGGCTAATAATGGATTTTGTAAGCCTAGTTTAAATAAACAAAATAATTTAAGTAATATACTGCGCAGTAAGAAATTTAACATTTTTAAAGATGTATTTTAGTTACTTGAAATAAGTTACCAAGCTATTTGAAATAAGCAAATAAATCAAAATAAAACTAGTAATAAATTTAAGATTTTAAGGTAAAATAATGGATTTTAGTTATCTGAAATAAGTTACCAAGCTATTTGAAATAAGCAAATAAATCAAAATAAAACCAGTAATAAATTTAACGTTTTTAAAGGTAATATAATGTATTTTAGTTACCTGAAATAGGTTACCAGGTTATTTGAAATAAGCAAATAAATCAAAATAAAACTAGTAATATAATAAAAAATATACTAAAAATATAATCAACTATAATAATAAAGTTTTATATGTTAATTACCCAATAAAATAAAAATTCAATTTTAATTCATAATTTTACATTTTGACAATACTTTAAGTAAAAAAAAAAAAAAAAGGGGAACGGTCAGCACTGATGAAGAAAAAAATATATGGAAAACAAAACTTAACAAATATGATTTATTGTAACAAACTAATTAAAAAACAAAATAACAAATGTAATATAAAGAACCGAATAACTACGGATCATAATTAGAGTAGCTAACTAATTACCGAAGTAGTGATTATTCAGTTGCTTATAAAAATATAATAGAATGGTCTGGAGCAGCTTGGATAAACTTTTATAATTAGCTTTTCACTAAAAAAAAAAAAATAAAAATAAAAAGGGGAAGGTGTAGTGGCACTTACGAGTGTAGCTATATTATACTCCACGTATCTCACTATAACTTTTTATATTAATAAACTTTTACTTTTTATATTAATAAACTATAACTTTTTATATTAATAAGATCAACTACCGATCTATTAAACTATGTAGCGCATTGTTGGAACAGCATACTTGATAAAGGTGGTGAAACATACGTTATCGCTTTAGACATCTCCAAGGCATTCGATCGAGTCTGGCATGCCAACTTAATCAACAAGCTCGTTGCGTACGGTTTTCATCCCAATGTTGTGAAGCTGATTCAAAATTTTCTATCCGACCGATACATTTCGGTAACCTTAGACGGATATTCTTCTGAGTCTAAACTAATTAACGCTGGTGTACCCCAAGGCTCAGTATTGTCCCCAACCCTATTTTTGATTTATATCAACGAATTGTTGAAAATCACCAGCAACCCAATAAATAGTTTTGCAGATGATAGTACTCTGCACAAGTCGTTCGAGCCCCTTCCTTCAAAAGGTAAAATGCACGAACGAATTAATCCTGCCCGGAGAGACGCTGCCATAAACGTGAACAAAGACCTGAATAAAGTCGCCGACTGGGGTGACCAAAACCTTGTCAATTTCAACTCCACCAAAACACAGCTGTTGATTGTTTCCAGATTAAAGACCGAGTTCCCCAAAGATATTTTATTTAGTATGTGTGATGAACCAATAGGTGAATGTAAAAACATTCGTTTATTGGGTGTCACAGTTTCAAATGACCTACTCTGGAACGATCATGTAATGGCGATGGCAAAAAGCGCGTCTAAAAAACTCGGCCTCCTAAATAGATGCAAAAAATTTTTCACTCCATACCAATTGCTCCATGTTTATAAGTCCTATATTCGTCCCTGTATGGAGTACTGCTGTCAAGTTTGGGGTGCTGCCTCTGTTTCCATCTTGGCCCTCTTGGACTCTGTTCAAAAGCGAGCTATACGAATTGTAGGTGATCGAACTTTGACATCACAACTTGATTCCCTACAACATCGTCGCACTGTTGCTGACCTCGTTGTTTTTTACAAATATCGTCATCAGCAGTGCTCAGATGAAATCAGCGGCATCATGCCTCAAACTTATTCTTACCCCCGTTCCACTCGGCAATCGGCTGCCGCAACCAGTGAAACGGTAAAGATCCCGCGCTGTCATACTGGCAGATCGCAGAGAGACTTCTTTGTCCGAACTGCGTACAAATGGAATAGTTTGCCGGAACACTTAGTCTCAGGTGGCTTCAACCCACAGATGTTTAAAAAAAGCGTTAATCTACACCTCAGAACGCCAGTTGTTGTGGGACCCAGGTCTAGACCTAGGTCTTAAAAGGTATTTATGTGTTGTTGTGACACATATTCTAAACCCTATTACACAACACGTTTTATTAAAAAAAAAAAAAAATAAATATAAATCCTGAATATGAATATAATATATCAGGGCCGATATGTGTTTTAAGTTCTGCAATCCTACCGATTTGAGCATTAAAGTCACCTACCACGATTTTTATATCGTGCCGCGGGATTTTATTGATGACTTCTTCGAGTTCTAGGAAGAACAGGTCTTTAATATCATCTGCTTTATCTTCAGTAGGTGCATGAACATAGACGATCGTTACATTGAATTTTTGCGTGTGGATTCTCAGTGTGCATAACCGCATATTAATTGGGCAGAAGTCGATAACATGCTGATTCACGCGACGGTGTGTAAGAAAGCCAACTCCAAATTCTCCTCCGTTTTGATGACCGCAATAATAAAGAGTGTATCCTTTCGCTGTTTCGTGGATTCCACTCCCAGGCCATCTTAGTTCTTGTAATGCCACTATATCTAGTGTGTAGCTCTCGACTTGTTGTGTGAGTTTTAGGAGATCTCCTGGTCTTTAAAGGCTTAGCACGTTCCAGGTTCCCATTTTTAAATCGTAGTCCGGGTACAGTTTCCGAGGTCGTTCCAATAATGAATCCGAGATATTCCGAGGCCTGTGTACAGAATTCATGACAATAATTTTTTTACGGAAATGGGGTGTTAGCCCTTCGCCCAACCCAAATTTTCGTGAATGGGTTCGTTCTGCATCTTAAGGTCACCAGAAACAACCTTTTTACATGTTTATATAGCGAGCCGCTTGATCCAAGACAGACGCCCGCTGAAAACCGCCCCTTACATGGAGAACAGACGATTTCTACACATTTATATAGCGAGCAGCTTGATCCAAGACAGACGCCCGCTCCAAGCCGCCCTAACATGGAGAACAGACGCTTGAGTTGCATTGGTTTTATGGCGCCAATGACTCGCCATGGTGCAGAATCATTGAGTATAAGCAGTATTTACTCTGCCCCTCTCAACTACACCAACCTAATTCTGTTAGCGTTACCCAGGTAGCACGGCGTGGACGTAGAATTTCGGATTTTCGCTACCCACCCATGAGTACCGTTTATAAGTAAAATTAAAAGCCGGTTTCTTTTTGATCAGCAGTCTAGTCTTAGAAATTTAAATAAAAAAGCATATTCATCAAAGTGTGTAACGATACTGGAAAGTGAGAAAAGTTTTAGTGGTGTAATGTGGGAATATCTTCCATGTGAGTTATGGTTCCCATTCCGTCCTCTTTACCTATAGTAATATACTTTAGAGATCTTCGAAGTCACTATACTTCTCATCTCAATTGTGTGTAAGAACACAATTATTTGATCTATTTCTAAAATTTGATACTACCGGAAGCTGGTATCAATTAATTTTCTTTTCTATTTTCAATTCATAATTTTTTACATAATTATGAAAATTAAAAAAGAAACAAATTGCAGAATGTGCAATTTAACAGTAAAAGAAAATTTATGCTGACCGTGTATTTTTCATTTTGGCTTGTGCCATTGAAGATTAGTTATTTTTATGTAAAAAAACTAGTTCGTTTTGGAATATTGTATTGGTCAGTATGGAGTTGGTGTTATGGACTTGACTAAGTTGTTGAGTTGGTTGAGAGATAAATTTTGGTTTTAATATCGAGTGAATTGAGAACTAATTAAAACAAAAAGAATTACACTTAAGTGAAAGTGGTGAAAATATTGTAAATTAAGAAAATATATTACTAATAATTGAAAAGTGATTTTTGTGACTGATTTGGGATTACAGTGAGAACAAAAAGACGTACACGTTAGTGAAAATTTTGCAACCTATGTTAAGAACATGTATTGATTCTAATTACTAAGGGCTGGTTGTACACTTGCAGTACAGCCGAGGTTTAAGCTGAAATTATGCTAAACCTGATATTTTGTTCAGTTACGCGTTGAACAATTGCGGTTTAGTCGCGAGTATGAGCTTAAGTCAGGGTTCAAGTTGGGCGCCCAATTTTGTTGGTTCAAGTGCGGTTCTAGAAACTTCCTAGCTTGTAACCTAACCTAAGCTCCTATTGGGTTCTACTAAGCTTTAGCTAAACTGCTATTGAACAACCAGCCCTAAATGATTGAAATAAAAATTAAAATCAAAAGCAAAGAACGAAGAAGTTTGATTTAGTTATTGATGAGTTTATGTATTGGGCAGAACTGTTAAAGTGGCCTATACCATTCAACTTGTTTATATAAGAGATTTTTGGGGGCTTGTGCTATGGTTATTTTAACATCCAGGTATTACTACCATATTATTAGGAAATTCAACAAGCAACAACATGATAGTAAGCTTTTTATGTATTTTTAATGCTAAATTCAATTTTTTTGTTAACTTCATGTCAGAACCCAAAATTAAAATAATGCTCAGATAAACCAAAATTAATTAATGCCGACGTGGGAGTGACTTTGACATACCATAAAGGTTCTTAAAAATCCTTTTTAATGTAACATCCAACACATTTTCTTTTTGTTGCGAAAGGGATAAAAACATAATCATTGAAAACTGCCGCCAAAAAAATGGGTGTGGGTTAAATAAGGTGATGTTTTGTGAAACAAACAACCTGTTTTGTTAATTATATAAAACTTTAGTAACATTCACAACATTTTTTGTTAATTTCATCAGCAATAATCAGTTTATTATTTTGTAAATTTTGTCAATTTCTTAGAAAATTTCAAAAGATGTTGCTTTATTTAAAACTTTAAAACTGCAGATTTAAAAATTGTGCACCATATAAAGATCTATCCATCTGCATATTGATAAAATACATTTTACAGACTCACTTAATGTGATAACCTTTTGGTATCATTTTATTACGGAATTCGATTCAAAATATTTGTATCGATTTGACAGTTTTCTACTAAAATTTGTAACTTTTCCTTTATTTTTAATATCTATCTTTTCTAATTTTCTAAAAATAAATTTAAAATAGACAGACAACTTTCATTCGTCATCAATCTGAAATTGCTAAAAATAATTTAAAAATATGGAGGGTTGAAATCTCTCAGCTCTGAGATGTCAAGACCTCGGTCTGGGTTAAGAATTTTGATATAGTTTTCGGCAAAAAATTTTATGAGGACATGGTTTTAGTTTTGGGCAGCGATGTATATCAAGCATAACTCTTTGTTAAAGCACAAGTATTTTTTTATCTCTGTTTAGAAATTTAATACGTTGCCGGAAAATTATAACAGATCATAAATTAACATAATTTAGTGAAAAGATGATACACTCAGCAAACTACTCAAAAACCTCTCCATTTAGCGTTTCGAGAAAATATTACAAAATCACAAATTCACATTTCTTTCAAAATTCCAAAAATATTGTAAAAACTAAATAAAATCAAACTTTTTTCAAAATAATAAAAATATTCCAAAAACTATTACAAAATCAAAGATTAAAATTTTCTTCAAAAATTCTAAAAATATTGTAAAAATTGTAACAAAATCAAAAATTAAAACTGTTTTTTAAAATTCCAATAATATTCCAAAAATTAGAATGAAATCATTCATCCCGCATGGAGGGATCAGTTTTTAATGTTTTGAAATTTTTTTTTATTTTTGATCTACGGGTGTGACAACTAGCCAACTAGCCAAGGTGACATCTTAGGGGTGGTGGCGGATGAACTGTATTCAGTCAACGGTAGCCCCCTCGATCTTAGCTGTGAAATAATCCTTGATGATGAGACGCTATTGCTTCCTTGAAGAAATGAGCCTTCATATAATTATGTGTGGACTTTAATCTTTGAGAAAGAGAGTGCGTCACTGGATCAAGGAATATGCAACCGGCTGGATTATTGGCAACTACATTTTTGTTTTGTTTCCGCAAATTTTTGTAACAATTTGCTATTAACTTTTTAATTTACTTTTGTTTTCTCTATTCTATCATAAAATATTGGCCTATGTCATATTTTGTCAGTGATGGGATTTTTTGTTTAGTTGTCCATTTTTTAACAAAAAATATAAAAATACAAAGAAGAAAGATTTATGTCCACCTTTGAACGTGTGTTGTTGTGGGACCTTGGTCTTAAAAGGTTTTTGTGTGTTGTTGTGACACATGTTGTAATTCTTACCACACAACACATTTTATTAAAAAAAAAAATATATCTAAACTTTTTCTAAATTCCATTAATATTCCAAAAATTCTTAAAAATTCAAACTTTTTCCAAAATTCTAAAAATATTGCAAAAATCATTTTAAAATCAAAAATTGAAATTTTTTTTCAAAATTCCAAAAATTATAAAAAAATCAAATATTTAAAAATTTTCAATATTCTAAAAATATTCCAAAAATTCTTACAAAATTATAAATTGAAACTTTTTTCATATATAATCTTTTTTCCAAAATTCCAAAATTGTTTCAAAAAACTAACAAATTCAAAAATTTCCATGTCCAATGTTCAATACATTTACGTCATAAAACAACTAAATGCTTTTCCCAAAAAATTGTCAAAAAAAATAAATGAAATCATTTTTTGATACACTTGACATTATTTTTTTGACAAACTTATAATGCCATAATTCTCTATAATAATAACAAAATTTCATATCATACAAATAAATAATTTAATATTTTTTCCAAAAACTGGTAAAAAACTTAATCAAAATCTTTCTTTTGACACACATGACAACTTTTTTTGACAAAATTCTAATGCAATAATCTAGTTTTTGATATCACATACCAATCCCTACCGTCAAAATTTCTCCAGATTTAACGTTTTTTAAGCCAAAAATTTGAAAATTTGCTATCTTTGACACACTTAATGATTTTTTTGACACACTTCTGGTACAGTTATCGAACACAGCGTCCTTTTGGACCATTCCCTTGAGTATACCTATTTTTAGAAAAAAAAATTTTTGAAATCCCTCCGACGGTTCTCTAGATTTCGTAGGTAATGACGGCCGGCAGACAGACTTACATTTTTTTATTTGCTTTTTTAGAATCAGTAAGTCCTAAAACGTCGAGAAATGTGAAAAAAATTCGGGTTAAGAATTTCACTTTTGGCTCATGAATGTAATAGTCAGGTCTTTCAGACCGAATTAATTGTACAAATTTTCTCTAGCGTTTCTCTAACTGTGAAATTTCCTTAATTTTGAGATTGTATCTTGATAGATTTACAACATTTTTTATTGATTATTTGTATGAAGCAAGTTTTAGTAAAACTGACAAGTATAACAATATTTTGATTAAAACTATTAAAATAAATTATGCTTGGGCACATCCATTTTTTTAGATATTTGTTTTTAAAGATGCCATAATAGGAGCTCTTAGGAACAATCAAAGTTTATTTAATACTTGGATTCACTATTTCGTCTTTTGTTTATGAATTTCAAGAATCGGTTCCATTTATTAATCAGTTCTGCTCCGTTCTGTTTTCCTTCAAATTACAATTTATATCAATGAGCTGTTGAAAATCGCCAATAGCTCATGCGTAATTCGTCACAAGTTCGCCTCCTTCTCACTGTAAACTGTAATATCTTTAAGTGGCATGAAGTGCCATGTGCTGTGATGCTCAGGATTTAAACCTTCAATGAATCTTTCTCTCTTTAACGATTGATTGCCTAGATAGTTTTATTTTACTTTTTACTTCCATCCATAGTTTGCTGTTTTAGTCATCCAAAGCACGGTTCTGTATTAACGAATTTTATATTGGCACCTTTTTTGTTACAGAGTCTGCCACTGTTTTTCCTTGTAATTCTTCGTAGCTAGGTGCCCATAGAAAGGTGACGCAGATGATGCATGCAATATTTTATAGATTTTAATGACATATCCATCTTACATTTACTTTATTCAAAGTATATTAACCATAATTCAAGAACGATCTGTGTGCCGGACGTTAGTTGAATCTAGTGGTGACAGTCAGTTTTCTCAATACCATGTCTGATATCTATTTGGTTAAATTGATTGATTTTGTCATACAGTCTAAAATGTGTTAGGAATTCATTTTGTTCCGTTGTTTTGAAATAATCTTTAGATGGTCTTAAATTTGCCATATAAATACTTCGGTGAGTCGTCACTTCATCACTTTACGTGACTGCAGATTTAAATTGCAGATAAAGTACACAAAGTAGGCGATGTATTCCAATTGTTACTGTTATTGTCGATTTAATAGCATCTGTAGCCTTTCAACACACATGTCTCGGTATTATTGTGCACACTATATGCGCAGATATTTATTTGGGGTCATTAACTTATAAACAAATCGGTTTTGTGATATTTTAGTGCAATTTTAATTTTATTTTTCACATTGTCCGAAAGGTTTCCCAGCAAGTTTCTGCAAACAAAAATATTGTAGCGATAATTCAGCACATAAAGTGAGCGTGCTTAGGTTCGTTCTACCGACAGTGGAGTTGGATATACCTATCTCCCCCCCTGCATGAGTATTAAAGACAAAATGTATCAACCAAGTTAGAATGCTATCAGTTAAATCGGTGGAGAGGGTAATTCTCTTTGGGGACAGCCCCAAGATGTCACGACAATCTACTGTGTTTTGCCCAGTGTGATCATAATTTTTGTACCATTTTTAAGATTCATGTGATAATATGCGTATTGAGACATTGTTGCAGATCCTTTGTTCGCTTACGAATTCAGAAACTGTCTACATTTAATTCAAAGTACTGTTAATCTCTTGTACGACTTAATGCAATGAAGTTTCTATAAGTTTTTCGTTTCGGCAGGCATTCTGGCCTCTAATAACCTATCTGATTTAACTTCGTTTGGTTTTTCTGCTTCGGTATTTAGAATTTTCTACCACAATTTTTTTAACTATGGGGGGTGGAAATTTATTTTAGAAAACGAAGGTAACCTTGTCCATCAAATATGTGTCACCAATAACAGACACATTTTTGTTGGACAAGGTCACCTTTATGTTTTAAAACAAATTTCCACCCCCCATAGTTTAAAAAAATTGAAGTGGCAGATGGCCCCAGGCAATCGGCATTTTCCGGAGCTTGCCGAACGAGAAAGCGGCTGAATTGGGAAAAATGGCAGTACAAAAGTTTTCGGACCTGTGCAGGATCAGTGCCTCAAGAAGTAGAAAATATGTGGTAATCATCAAATGAAATCGACTTTGGCCTAGGGACTATAACTAAAGCTGGGTTGCCAGTAGCATTTTCCTTGAACATGTGACGCACTTTCTTCCTAAATAATTAAAGGCATGATATAGAGTTATATGCAGGCTCGGATCTTAAAACATTACCTTGGATATAATAATATAATATAAAATAATATATTACCTTGGATAGTTACAGTTATTATTTGTTTATTTGTTAATTTATACTACTTACCAGTAGTATAAGGATTTCTCACGTTAATTTATGTGAATAGCAGAAACTAGAGTATGGGGGATTCAACAAAACTCCTTCATCCGTACAACTACTATAGTTAACATATCATGTTAAGCGATATTGAACAGGACTTTTGGTAGGAGTTTTAATAGTAAGGTTTGTTTATCTCAAAGTGTTGTTTTACTACCCGATTCATTAACAGTGTTGCCTTGCAACACATTTTCAACACCACCATCTCTATTACAGCAGTTTAACGTTAACAACCACAACAATTTAGTATTATTATTAGGGTTCCGTTTTTTATAACGAACCCTATTGGTGAGAGTAAATGAGTTTGCTACATTAAATTGATTATCTCGTAAACTATAAATGCTATGGACCTGAAATTTGAGGTGCGTATAAAACTCATCTGTTCACATAAGATGACAGATACAAATTCAGTATTCATTTAAGTATTCCTTAAAAATTTATTTTGGAATTTTACACGTCATCATTTTTTTTTTAGAATTTTGAATAATGACGTTTACTTCGTGTTTGCTTACCTCGATTAACTCCGATCGAAAATCTTCAAATGTAGTGGGAATGATAGAAAAATTAGAAAGGTTTTATGAAAAATATAGGAAAGTGTCACATACTCATAATTATATTTATTAAGGGGGTAAAAATGAGGAGGGGTAAAAATACTATTAAAAACGTGGTCAAATGGGGTGTCATTTGAAAGAGCACCTTTTTTAGAGTTTTGCGGTGCACAGTTTTTGAGTTATTGTCAAAAAAGTGCAAAATTCAAACACCAATATACCCCCCCCCCCCCGCCCTACGTTTTGAAACTGATTTACAGAAAAATTCAAGGAGATTGGAAGTTTGGTAACTTTTGAATGAAAATCATAGCGAAGTCTCAAATAATTATATTTCTGGGTGTTTAGAGGACGGGGGTGGAGAGGATAGAAAAAATCTTTTTTGACCCAAGTGAGTCGTCATTTGAAAGAGTACCTAATTTAGAAACCATTGCTATTTTTCTAAGAATTTTGCGGTGCATAGTTTTTGTGTTATGGTCAAAAAAGTGCAACTTTCAAACCGTTCCGCCCACTACGTTTTGACGTTGATAGACAGAAAAATTTGAAAAAATTCACAGCGGAAGGCAAAGTGGAATTTTGAATGAAAATCATAGCGAACTCTCAAATAATTATATATTTGTGTGTTTAGGGAATGGATGTGGGGAGAGTAAAAAAACCATTTTAGACACAAATGAGTGGGGTTTCATATGGAGGAGCACCTAATTTAAGAAACATTACATCTTTTTCAAAATTTTGCAATGCACAGTATTTGTGTTAGTATAAAAAAAAAAAATAATTTTAGTATGTAGCCTCTCCACTCCCTAAATTTGGACACTTGATTGACCGAAAAAATAATCAAATTTAAACCATTTACAAGCTGGTGTAAATGAATCTGTCGTAAGTTACCATAAACAGCTATGGAAAGATTTAACCTGAAGCAACATTTTTGGTGTGATTTTTGACCAATGTATGTATGTGATTATAATTTACTATTGACATTTACGATTTAACATTTATTTTGTTATGCGTCTATGGTCTGGTATTATAAAAACATTACAAGTTTTCTCAGTTATTTTTGATATTGTGTTCCTTTACATTCACGGAACCCTTGGTGAACGAATTTTATTCGCACTTGTCTGACTTCTTTTTTATTTAAACTCATACTACATAAATTTATATTTACATTATATAATATTTTTTTTATAAACATAGTTAGGAAGTCCAAATCGCACCTACTTAATGTTTATTATTAGAAAAATGGAAATTCTTCGTTTAGATCGTTCAACTGTTTCAAATATCTAAATAGAAAAATAATCTTGGAATAGCTTTATTATGGTTTATATAAATAAATTATACACCTTCTATATTTTGGAACAATTTAACTATGTAATTAACTCTATAACAAGCCGAGTGTGTTAAAACACTAGTCTATACATTGTTAGGGTCGACGGTTCGAATCCAGTCAAATCCAATATGGAATTACTGAATTAGAATTGCAGAGCCGATTTAGATGTTAAGTATTTTTGTTGGGTAGTATATAAGTTAGTTCATAGGGTGATATGGGCCAGCGCTTAAACTGGTTAGTTAAGTAAAATTGGAAAAAAAATCTCTATAACTAGTAGTTTATAATATTTCAATAACTTTCATTTAAAAGTATTGTATAAATTCACAATTTTGAAATTCGCGGTACAAATTGTAAATAATTTTATGTACATAGAATTAGGTCACAGCATACCTTTGTCAAAAGAAAAGCTTTTTTGGGGCGCTCACTTAATCATCTACCAAGGAAGCGATAACATCATTTATTTCATTATAATAAAAATAATAAAAAATTGTAAATTATTGGTTTTTTGACTAACGGTATATCTACATTTTCTGGAAGATATTTACAATTATCACGAAATATTGAATATATTACTACTAACCTTTTTAAATTTTGCGTTAGGAAATATTTTCAACACAAAACGGTCTCGTACAAAAATAATCTGTATACTTCCTTCGATGAGTTTCTATAAAATCAGGCAGTTCCACGGTTAATTACATCTTTACATCTCCTAATAATTTTCTTACCACATAAAAGACTGTAAACGTGTATAAAAACTGTCAACTAATCACCCTGACCCAATAACCGTTGGATAAAAACAAAAAGGAGGCGATATAAAAACAATTAGTTGACCGTTACAAAATGGCGCCCAATTTCTGGAAACTTAAAGGTTGTTACAAAATGCCGCCCAATTCAGCTTTGTCAATCTTTTCAGGTGCAGACGAGACCACAACCTTTTTTGGGAACTCACATTTGCAGTTTGTAGTAACAAATAATCCGTAACACATTTTAGAGTCCTGTAATTACTCGTACCGGAACTTATGTTTCTTATTTGCTGATGCTATGACCTTCCCAGTCAACTCTTTTGGTATGCCATCTCTGTTTAGAGCGTGTAGGTCTAAAAATTTAAAAAACACACTGGATTTGTTGGCTTCCTATTTAGAACGAAACATTTTGCGTGTTATGTTTATACCAAAAAATTATTTTGATGGAACAACAGATTGAACGATGCCTGGTTGAAGCGTGTTCAATGTACTAAGTAGTCAAAATTCAGTGCTAACAACAAATCACCATTTTACCAGTTTTTTGTTATTCCAAATTTCTTGAACCTGATGTCGGTTGGAAGAACCTTTGCTCAAGTGAGCTAGTAGCAGGGTGATTGCGTACAACCACCAACTGGTGAGCCTTCACGGACATCCAGACAAACTTCGTACCACAATATGGCGTCCTACGGGGCCTGTAGAGCAACCATGTTTGGGTCTTAGGAATTTTTAGATTTTTTTTAATTTTTATAAAATTTTTTGGAAATTTGTTAATTGTTTTTTGATGATTTGTTTTGAAAATTTTTAAATAACTTTTCTTATTATTTTGAAAGGTTTTGAAGTTTTTATAATTTTAGAAAATTTCTATTTTTTTGGAAAATTTTTGTGAAAGTGGAAACCACCTCAACTACTCAACGTACAACTGCCACCATCCCGCTCAATATTTTGAATATTTAAAATTTTTTTATTTATTTTGGTTTATTGAACTTTTGAATTTCTCGTATATTTTAAATTGTTAAATTTTTCGGATTGTTTTAGGTTATATTAAGTTTTTGAAATTTTGAAAATTTTTTTTACGTCGACTGCCAGACTCCAGCTACTGCGTCCAACTACCAACCTCCAACTCAAGATTGGTTTATGCTTTTTTGAAATTTTTTGTTTCAAATAATTTTTTTTCATTCGCTTATTTGTAACATTTTGTTTGAATTTAGCGAGCTTTGAATTTTATTTGAACACATAACTTTTTATTGAAATTTTGTTGAATTTTTTAGTTTTTTGTTTGGTTTTCCTCTCTAATTTTCTCATTATTAGTTGTTAACCCTCGTTGTTTTTGTCAAGTATGACATAAAATTTTCCAATCTTTTGCAAGGCCAAATTAATTTTTTTACTAATTAGTAATTACAATCCGTTTTTGTATGACACATTCTTAGTCATTATGGCTTCTAACCCTGGCTAGCTCTCCGCAGCGGATTGTGTAATTGGACCACTCAGAAAATAAACGGTCTGAACAGGACCCAGCTTGTGTCCTGTGGTCATGTCTTTCATTTTTAAGTCTTATTATTTTAGTTTATTTGAAATTTGTTTTGAATTTGTATTTTATTTTTCAGTTGTTGTTTGAAATTTTTTGGTTTTTTGTATATGTTGAATTTGTTGTTCTCTGGGCGAAAGGCAAGAAGTCTTGTTCTGAAGCGCAGAAAACATTTGTATTTTGATGTGTGAGTTTGTTATTGTGTGTTAGTTGATCTGTGGGCAGATAGCAAGATGTCATGTAAGTCCTAACGCGCAGGCAACATTTTTGTTTTATGCTATTTTTTGATCAGTTTTGTTCTGTGGGCGTAAGAAAAGATCCTTGTAAGTCCTGGCGTGCAGGCAGTTCTTTGAGGTTTTATTTATTTTTTTTGTGTGTTTGTTGTAGAGTTGTTGTTCTGGGGGTGAAAGGCAGAATTTGTAATTTCCTTGACACACCTACAACATGTATGTTTACATTTTTTTATGCTTAATTTAGAACCGCAAAGGTAGGAAAGGTCATTCAGACGTATTACTAACAAGCTTTACTACCCCGTGTACCTTAGCTGGGTGGGAAATCATGACTGCTGCGAGAGGATCGTGAGTGGTGAAGTGACATGGACCGAATCTTGTTGAACCCAGATAGTTTACCATCTAGGTCACCCTACTATGGTGATTTCACCCCGTTCAAGGGTTCTCAATGAGATCATGACCACCAAGAATTAGGATCAAGTAGTCTTTTGTCTTTGAAAATTTTATTCGTTCTAGCGTAAACTATTTGAGGGTACGAAGAGTGCAGACTAGTGAACGATTACAGGGAAATGGATTGCCTGTCGTTCGGGCCACTGTAACTGGTGTTCTCTCTACGCCTATCTAAACCTCTTACTCATAATACAGCGTGTTTTGGTAGGGTCTTTACAGGAAACGAGGAAAAGGGAAATGCTGGCTCTTGGCTTTCTGAGTCAGAGCTAGACCGCTTCTGTCCTCTGGTCATCCTTTGACTTCACCGAGGCAACCGTCCAAAATCCCATTTGTTTATTATATTAAATAATTTTTTTGACTTTAGATTTTGTTTGTTAGGAATTAGCTCGATCATTCTGCTGCCACCTATTCCAATGGTTTTCTTATTTCCTCCTCAAGACTTTCTTTGATTTTTTTCTTGGTATATATTTTTGGCTCCTTACGTTTTTGTGTTTGACTTTATTTTGGTTTTTAGTGATTTTTGTCTGGCCCGGCTAGTTCAGTTGGTACAGCCTGAGAGTATCTCGGGGTTTGGGTTCGAGCCCTGCTTCCATTTCATTTCTTAACTTTTTTTATGATTATCTGGAGGAATGTAGTCAGCCAGACTGCTTCTTTTCGTTCTGTCCTGTAATGTGCAAGATATTTTATTTCAGTTGTGCTTTGATTTTCCGTCTTCTTTAGCTTTAGTAATATACTGTAAAGATCTTCATATTCAATAAACTTCTCAGCCCACTCGTGCATAAAAACACAATTAAATAAAGTGTTTATTAAATTTTTCCCTTCTGGAAGCTCGTATAAACCTCTTTTTTTATTTTTTATTTTTTTTTTTCATCTAATTATGTGAAATTGGAGAGAATCAATGAATTACAACATACAATTCTAATATAAAATAAAATTTATGCTAACGAGATTTTTTTTTGAATCGTGCTCTAGAATTTTGCTAGTTTTCAGACAGCAGGGTTTAAAATATTGAGGTAGGGAGTTGGTGGTTGGTAGTAGAGCTACACGGTGAGTTGAGGAGTTGGTTTTGAAAAAATTAGTGTCAGAATTTTTAAGAGTTGAGTTGGTTTTGTTTTTGATATTGGGTTGTGTTTTTTTCCGGTTTATTATTTTTTTGTACACATTTTATGTTAAATATTTATGCTAAATATTGTGAGCTTAGTGACAGAAAAATTTAATAATGAAATGGTTTAAGAACAAAATTTTAAATACCCAGATATATGTATTGTTTTATTAAAAAGTTTTCGTAGCAATGGATAGTGTCGAATTGTACATCGATACCACAATTGATGTAGCCGGAATGTGGTGAGGTGGAGATAGGATACTGGGATACGAGTGAATCTAAAACTGTAGCAGTTCCAAACTTACTGTTACAAACCTGAAACAAAGAATACAAGTTCATTAAACGTCAATCGTAATCAGCCGCAACAAAATGCGTTTGCTATCCATATCTGATTTAATAAGATAACCGTTAAATCCCACAATATTTAACACTATATACATAAATCTTATAATTATATATAAGCAAAAATTAAAACAGTATAAAGTAAACATGACTGTAACAAACACATATAGTTTTATTTTTATAATAAGGAAATAGCAGAAAAACGTTAAGCTTACGTTCTACTAATGTGTCACTTTTATTTCATTGCAAAAAGAAACAGTTTATTTTCTCTATCTGTCAACCATACGTTTCCCACATAAAATGAAAACCTCAAAAATACGTAATCTTGTATACTTTTGGTAATTTGTTTGTTGTTTTTTGTTAATTATTTCTTCCTCTTAACTTTTTACTAGCTCAGCTGGAAAAGTTTTGCCTTTCTCTCATTAAACAAAAATATTTTATTTAACCTAAAAATTAAAGAAGAAGAAAAAGAAAATAAACAGAATTAAATAATATAAGATGTATAAAACTATATTTAAAGATCTTAAGACTATCATAATTTATAATTTTTGTTTTCCTTTCTGTTGTGTTTTTTTCTTTCCTATAAATATTCTTTCCTCCCTCAAAAACAAATGCAACTATAGAATTGAGATAATGCCAAAACACAAGAAAAGAAAACAATTTTCTTATTTTTGGCTTAAGAATACTTGTTCGTTTACAAAAAGTAACTGTATTTTTTGTTCGGTTTATTTTAATAAATATAATCCTCGTAATTACATTAACATAAATTTTTGGGTACAAAATTTATGAGGTTAGGGTTTGGTTCTTATATCGTTTTAGGGAAAATTTGAAGAATATTTTTTTCTAATTGAGGACAAATATTTTCATATCGGCTTGTTTTGCATTAGTTGGAGTGGTTGAATATTTGTATGTGTTGGGTTGGAGCAAATCGTTTTTGCATAGGACTAGTTTTTTTATATTGTATTGGAAAGTGTTGTAGTGATACCATTTGTGGGTGCGGATAAAAACGTCAGTTTATACTGAGTGTTTCAATCTGGATACAAACCAGTCACATTTTGTGGATTTGAAGTGAATGATTGTTATGGTTTACTCTAGTTTATTGTTTATTTTAGAAGCATACTTATACTAAGTTTACACCAGTATATAATTTGCTACGTATCAAATTTGCTAGCCATTTTCACATCATACTTTTTAAATTTGATACGGTGATGTAAACTCTTATTAATTAGGTATGACATATTGATTTTTAGCGCGTCCTTTTCATTGTTAATTTTTTGGTTAGGAAAAAATAATTTCCATAAATATTTTTTATAAAAAACTGAAAACATTTATTATATTAATGCTAAAATTTATTTTACTTTTAATTTCAGCAAAAAAATCAAATCAAACATAAATACATATTTATAAAATAAGTTGATTTATTTTTATTTTAAATGTCATACCTAATTTTAGTGTTCACACCGTATAAATAATACCTATTTGCTATGTACCTAATTTAATACGTAGCAAATCATCCTACCAAATGTTTGGTACGTACTTTTTTGATAACTGTTTACATCGACCATAGTCGCCCTAATAAGTATAGTATGTACCTATTAGATCCTGGTGTAAACTTAGTATTAGATACAGTTCTGATCTAACGCATTAGCTAGAAAGTAATGATAGGATTCTCAAAATAGGTTGTACGGATCTGTAGTTGGTTCGTACAACACAAACAACTAGGATTATAATGCAATTTATATATTTTATTATAAAGTTTATAAATTACTTCGGTCTGAAAGACCTAAGGAAAACAACATTCATGAGCTATCAGTGAAATTCTTTCCCCCACTATTTTTGGCATTTCTCAACGTTTTAGGACCTACTGATCCTAAAAAAGCGAAAGAAAAAATGTATGTCTGTCTGCCGGCCGGCCGTCACAACCTACGAAATCTAGAAAACCGCTGGACAGATTTCAAAGATTTCAAAAATATTTTTTTCTACAAATAGGTTTACTCAATGGGAAGAGGCGAAAGGACGATGTGTTCGAAAACTGTACGGAAAATGTGTCAAAAAATCGTAAAGTGTGTCAAAACAAGGAAATTTGCATATGTTTTGCTTAAAAAACTTTCATTTGATTAAAACTTTCATATTGATGTGATTACGAGTTGGTACATTGAATCTGGAGAGATCTTGATGGTAGGGATTGGTATGTGAGACCAAAATCTTGATTCTTGCATTATAAGTTTGTCAAAAAAATGTCTTCAAGTGTGTCAAAAGACAGAATTTTATTTTTACCCAATTTTTTAGAAAAAAAATAAAATTAATTATTTTTTTGACATGAAATTTTATTATTACTATTGAGAATTATGGCATTATAAGTTGTTAAAAAAATGTTGTCAAGTGTGTCAAAAGAAAGATTTTAATTTTTTTTTTACCCAATTTTTTGGAAAAAAATAAAATTAATTATTTGTTTGACATGAAATTATTTTGGTCTGAAAGACCTAAGTATTGCACTCATGAGCCAAAAGTGAAATTCTTACCCCATTATTTTTGGCATTTCTCGACGTTTAAGGACCTAATGATTCTAAAAAGGCAAAAAAAATGCATGCCTGTCTGTCAGCCGTCCGGCCGTCCGTCACAACCAACGAAATCTAGAAAACAGCTAAAGGGATTTCAAAAATGTTTGTTTCTAAAAATAGGTTCACTCAATGGTAAGAGCAGAAAGGACGATGTGTTCGATAACTGTACCGGAAGTGTGTCAAAAAATCGTCAAGGGTGCCAAAACAAGGAAATATGCATATTTTTTGCTTAAAAAACGTTCATTTTGAGTAATAATGAGTAGGAACAAAAAATGCGGAGAAATCTTGATGCTCGGGATTGGTATGTGAGACCAAAAACTAGAATATTGCATTAAACGTTTGTCAAAAAATGTTGTCAAGTGTGTCAAAAAAAAGATTTGTATGTTTGGGGTGCTGCCTCTGTTTCCATCTTTCTTGGACTCTGTTCAAAAGCGAGCTATACGAATTGTGGGTGATCGAACTTTGACATCAAAACTTGATTCCCTACAACATCGTCGCACTGTTGCTGACCTCGTTGTTTTTTACAAATATCGTCATCAGCAGTGCTCAGATGAAATCAGCGGCATCATGCCTCAAACTTATTCTTACCCCCGTTCCACTCGGCAATCGGCTGCCGCAACCGGTGAAACGGTAAAGATCCCGCGTTGTCATACTGGCAGATCGCAGAGAGACTTCTTTGTCCGAACTGCGTACAAATGGAATAGTCTGCCGGAACACTTAGTCTCAGGTGGCTTCAACCCACAGATGTTTAAAAAAAAGCGTTAATCTACACCTTAGAACGCCAGTTGTTGTGGGACCTAGGTTTTAAAAGGTATTTATGTGTTGTTGTGAGTAGGCAATGAAATCGAGTAGGCAATGAAAATTGAATAGACAGAAAATTTTTGAGCTCCGAAAAATTTATTTATTTAAATCGTATAGTTTTAATTTATATCAAATTGTATTATAAACATCTGCTAAACATTAATACTAAAGATGATAACAAGAAATAGTTTTCTCACTGCAAATTCAACTAATTTCAAGATTGAAAATAAATCTAATTTGGATGATGAAAAACTGAAGCAATTGGATGAAAAATTCAAGTTACTCGAAAGTGAGACTTTAAAGAAATTGGATCAATCAATTGCCTTATGGGCTGAAGATCAGCGTAATACAATTTCTAATCATTTCTCGGATCTGAAGAAAGCTTTCTTGGAAGAAATTAACCAAGAAATTGAAACTCTCAAGAAAAAGGTTGTTACCCTTGAAAACAAAGTCAATTCCTTTGAAGATAAAGATAGTTTAATGAATGATTTCAATAATAACCGGACAAAACTGGTCATCAATGGAATCCCCAAAATTGTCAATGATTCAAATGAAATTATCGTGTCTAAGATTTCAAGTGCTGTTGGTTTTGAAAATCCTCCAAGAGTCAGAGCTTACCGGACCAAGTTTAATGATCAAAGTGATTCTCTATTGTTAAACTTTGAATCTGAATTTAACAAGGATGAATTCTTCTTCAACTATATGAAAATTGCAAACAGTCTAACCGTTGAAAATATCTTTAACGAACCAGGAAATTTCAATAGGATCTTTATTCAATTTGCGATGTCCAAAAATCAATTTGCACTTTTCAAAGAGGCCATGAAATTTAAAAAGGAACGAAAAATTAGAAATGTCAAGGTTGGACAAATCGGTCTTGATGTTACTTTTAACAATGGCAGAAAAACTAGTTTCTCATCAATTAATGATCTAAATCATATGATTATCGCAAACCAAGTTTTATAGGAGCTCTCTTTTTTCCGAAGATAATGTCAAAAACAAATATATATGAAAAACTAACCTTTTTTATCCTCAATCTGGTGAGTGTTATTATGAAATGCTTTCTTTTGTTTCCTTTTTTAATTTTGTTGTTTATTTCATCACTTGATTTTTATTTCTGTGCCTTTGATTATGCCTTTTTCATGATATCTAAATGTTTGCCTCTCTTATTGAGGCTTTCAAAATTTAATTTCCCAGATTAATTCATTTAAACTTTCCACAAATACTCTTAACATTAATAATATTATTTTAAAATCAGCTTTTAATAACAATAATAATTTCAATTTTATTCATATTAATCCTGGAAGTCTTAAACCAAATCTAAATGAAATTCGTTCTGTTATCAATAATTTAAACTTACATGCACTTGCTATTTCTGAATCTTGGTTTAATGAGAGTATTAATGATCGTTTAATTGCAATTAATGGACTTAATTTATTCAGACATGATCGTGTTGGAAAACGTGGTGGGGGTGTTGCTATTTATTTACTTAATAGTATTAAGGGTAAAATTGTATGCAAAAGCAGATCAAATAGTATTGTTGAATATTTATTCATTGAAATCATTAATAATAATAATGAGAAATTGTGTTTTGGAGTCGTTTACAATCCTCCCAATAATAAAATTTCTGATAATTTGAAGCGTGTTTTTTCTGATTTATCAATTAGATATCCTCATTTAATTATTGTTGGAGATTTTAATATTAATCTTCTTTCTAAATTAAAAAAAACAACTAGTTTTATAAATTTTTTGTCATCAATTTCCTTAAATATCTGTTCTGAAGAACCAACTAATTTTGTTGACGGATGTAATCCAAGTTTAATTGACCTGTCAATTGTCAAAAATCGTAGCTTAGTTAAAAGTTTTTCCCAACTTTCTATTGGTAGCTTTACGACACATGATTTATTATTTGGTTCTTATTCAATCAACATGTCTTCTTTTGTTAATAATAGTTTTAAATTTTATCGTAATTTCAAAAATATTAATTTAGATAATTTATTATTTTGTGCTTCAAAATGTGATTTTGATAAAATTTATTGTCTTTCTAATATTGATGACCAAGTTCAAGTTTTGACCGATGAATTAAAAAAATTAATGAATATTTTTGCTCCTTTGAGGAAAATTAAAATCAAGAAAAACACTGCTGCACCTTGGATGAACGATTCACTAATAAATTTGATTAATCGTAAAAATTTTTACTATTCATCGTTTAAATCTGAAGTGAACATTCACCTTAAAAACAATCATCTCATAATGTTTAAAAAACTTCGTAACAAATGTACTAATCTTAGAAAATTTCTTCAACGTGAATGGTTTAATTCTAAAATTGATCCAGACCTTCCTTCTAAGACATTATGGAATAATTTGAAAAATAATGGTGTTACTAAAGATTCTAATAATGTTATTACCAGTTTTTCGGCTGAAGAATTCAATAACTATTTTTCAAATTCATTTTCTAAAAAAACTGCACATCTGGTAACTTTTGATAATGATTGTGATGAAGCTGGTTGTTTTGAATTCTCTACTATCACTGATATCGATGTCGATTTTTATCTTAGTTCTATTAAAACTAATGCTTGTGGTGTTGATGAGATTCCAATATTTTTCATAAAAATGCTTGGTTGTTTCATCATCCCATTTATCACTTATATTGTCAATAACTGTATTACACAGTCTTATTTCCCTGAGCATTGGAAATGTAGTATTATAAAACCTATCCCAAAAAAATCAAATCCAACTAATCTAGAAGACTTCAGGCCAATTAGCATTTTACCATCATTATCAAAAGTTTTGGAAAAAGTATTGAAAAACCAAATTCAAAGTTATGTTGATAATAATTCTCTTCTCTATAAATTTCAATCAGGGTTTAGAAATGGACTCAGTACTAATTCAGCAATGCTTAAAGTTATTCATGATCTTTGCCTTGCCTTTGAAGAGAATAAAGTGTCAATAATTTGTTTCCTTGACTTCAAAAAAGCTTTTGATCTTGTTGATCATATGTCTCTTTTGTTGAAACTAAGAAATAAATTCAAATTCTCAATCAGATCTTGGAACTTTATTAAATCGTTTTTATCTAATCGCAAACAACAAGTTTCTATTAATAATATTTTATCACATCAAGTTGAGATTAGCTCTGGTACTCCTCAAGGTGGCATTTTATCTGCTTTATTATTCACTATTTTTATTAATGACCTTCCTGATTATGTTGACATCAATACCCATCTTTATGCGGATGACTCTCAGATTTATTGTTCTTTTCCGTTTGATCAATTTAATTTATGTGTTGATAAAATGAATGCTTCTCTTTTTTCTATTTCTGATTGGACAAATTTGAATCATGTTTATGTTAACCCATTAAAATCACATGCTATGATTATTAGCAGAAAGAAAATTAATAATCCTCCTCCCATTTTATTTGATGGTAATGTCATTAATTATGTTGAAAAAACAAAATCATTAGGTTTAATTCTTGATTATGATCTCACTTTTGATGATCATGTTATTAAAATTTGTGGTGAAGTTAACAGTTGCTTAGGGATGCTTTATCAATCAGTTAGTTTCACACCTGTCAATTTACGTTTAAAACTTGTTAGAGCTTTAATAATACCCAAATTACTATATTGCTCAAATATTTTCCATAATTGTTCAAGAAAAAGTTGGGATTTACTAAATGTAACATTTAATAACTGCGCAAGATATATATTTAATCGAAACAGATTTAGTTCAATTTCTACCTTTTCTTTTCAAATTTTAAATTGTTCTCTTGAAAATTATCTTAAATATCGTACTTGTCTATTTTTGCATAATTTAATAAAATATAAATGTCCAGACTATCTTTATGAACTTCTCATTTTTCCAAGATTTCAACGAAATAAGTTACTGAAACTTCCAAACAGTTGCCTTTCTTCACAATTTAGATCATCGTTCTTTGTTGAGAGTATTAGATTGTGGAATAATCTTGAAGCAGGCATTAGAATTCTTGAATCAACTTCTGACTTCAAGAGGAAATGCTTGCTTCATTTCTCCTCATGTTAAGGGTTTGGTCATTGCACAGAAGTGATAATCAATAAGTTTAGGCTTTTTGAACTCAAATTGCTATTTATTAAAGAAAGCAGTTCATTAATGTCACCAGATTGATTTTGTAACATTTTCAATAATTCTTTTTTTTTCACAATTATTTAATTCTTTTTTTTTTTTTTTTATTAATTAATCAATGAATAATTAATTTTTTAATATTAAACTCTGTTCACGATAAACTTAGGTTTAAAAAGGAATTCCTTATGTGAAACTACACTGGATAAATAAATAAATAAATAAATATTCTAAACCCTATTACACAACACATTTTATTAAAAAAAAAAAAATATATGTTTTTACCCAATTTATTGGAAAAAAATAAAATTAATTATTTGTATGAAATTAAATTTTATTATTATTATAGATAAGTATGGCATTATAGGTTTGTCAAAAAAAATTTCAAGTTTGTCAAAAAATGATTCATTTATTTTTTCAGTCAATTTTTTGAGAAAAAAAAAATTTAACTGTTTTTATGACGTAAATGTAATTGAAAATTAAATTGGAAATGGTAGTTTTTGAATTTGTTATAGTTTTTGAATATATTTGGAATTTTGAAAAAATTTTGTATTTTCAAGAAGAATTTTTGCAATAGTTTTAGAATTTCGAAAAATTTCAATTTTTTGCTTTTACTATAATTTTTGGAATTTTGAAAGGGTTTCAATTTTTAATACTGTTATAATTTTTGCAATATTCTTAGAATTTTGGAAAAAGTTTGAATTTTTAAGAGTTCTTGAAATATTATTGGAATTTAGAAAAAGCATTTTGGAATTTGAATTCTATATTTTTGGCATTTCGAAAAAAGTTTCAATTTTTGATTTCCTTATAATTGTTGCAATAATCTTAGAATTTTTGAAAAAAGTTTTAATCTTTGATTTTGTAACAATTCTTGGAATATTTTTAGAATTATGAAAAAAGTTTGATTTTATTTAATTTTTACAATATTTTGATTTTGTAATAATATTTGCAATATATTTTGAATTTTGGAAAAAGTTTTAATTTTTGATTTTGTTATAATTTTTGCAATATTTTTAAAATTTAGAATAAAATAGAATTTTTTCATATATATTTTTAGAATTTTGAAAAAAGTTTCAATTTTTGATTTTATAAGAATTTTTGGAATATATTTAGAATTTTGAAAAATTTTATATTTTTGATTTTATTATAATTTTTGGAATTTTGAAAAAAGTTTCATTTTTTGATATTGTTATAATGTTCGCAATATGTTTCGAATTTTGGAAAAGTTTGAATTTTTAAGAATTTTTGGAATGTTTTTGGAATTTAGAAAAAGTTTAAATATTTGATTCGATTCTAATTTTTGGAATATTTTTGGAATTTTGAAAAAAGTTTCCACTTTTGATTTTGTTGTGATTTTTGCAATAGTTCTAAAATCTATGAAAAAAGTTTTAATCTTTGATTTTGTAATAATTTTTGGAATATTTTTAGAATTTTGAAAAAAGTTGGATTTTACATATTTAATTTTTCCAATATTTTTGGTATTTTGAAATATGAATTTGTGATTTTGGAATATTTTCTCGAAACGCTAAATGGGAGGTTTTTGAGTAGTTTGCTGATTGAATCATCTTTTCACTAAATTATGTTAATTTACGATCTATTATAAATTTCTAAACAGACATAAAAAAAACATGTACTTTAACAAAGAGTTATGTTTGATATACATCGCTGCCCAAAACTAAAAACCATGTCCTCATAAAAGTTTTTTGCCGAAAACTATATCAAAATCCTTAACCCAGACCGAAGTCTTGATATCTTAAAACTCCATATTTTTATTATTATTATTGTGAATTATGGCATTATGAGTTTGTCAAAAAAATATTGTCAAGTGTGTCAAAAAAATGATTTTATTTATTTTTTTAGATACGGTTTTGGAAAAAAAAATTTAGCTGTTTGTTTACGTAAATATTATTGAACATGGAAATTTTTGAATTTGTTATAGTTTTTGAAATATTTTTGGAATTTTGAAAAAGTTTCAACTTTTGATTTTGTAAGAGTTTTTGGAATATTTTTAGAATATTGGAAAAATTTTAAATGTTTGATTTTATTATAGTTTTTATAATTTTGAAAAAAGTTACAATTTTTGATTTTGTTATAATTTATGCAATATTCTTAGAATATTTGAAAAAAGTTCTAATCTTTGATTTTGATATAATTTTTGAAATATTTTTAGGGTTGGTTTGAATTTTTTATTTTATATATATTTTTAGAATTTTGAAAAAAGTTTCAATTTTTGATTTTGTAAGAATTTTTGGAATATTTTTAAAATTTTGGAAAATTTTAAATTTTTGATTTTAATATAATTTTGGAAAAAGTTTCAATATTTGATATTGTTATAATTTTTGCAGTATTTTTAGAATTTTTGAAAGAGTTTGAATTTTAAAAATTTTTTGGAATATCATTGGAATTTAGAAAAAATTTAAATATTTGATTTTATTCAAAGCCTTGGTATATGTTTAGAATTTTGAAAAAAAAAAATAGAATTTTGGATTTTTATATATATTTTTAGAATTTTGAAAAAAGTTTCAATTTTTGATTTTGAAAGAATTTTTACAACATATCTTAACCCAGACCGAAGTCTTGATATCTCAGAGCTTGAGATTTCAGCCCCTCCATATTTTTATTTTGTATTTTAATTATAAATTTAAATAGATTTGTTTTAGCGATGGTCATATAAGCGCACTTTATTGATTGATGCCCGGTAATTGTCAAATAATAAATGCGTATGCTAGGAAGTTCGGCTTAAATGTGAAAGTTGAACTTTAAGTTTGTTTACCTTACTGTCAAAACCAAAAAGAGGAAACTCGTTCCATTGAACCCAAAACCGATTGTTTTGATTAGATCCATTAACTTATTATTCAAATTAGTGTTGCTATCTGACGTCGACTAGCCCGTTAAACAATTTTGCAAAAAAATGCATCAACTGCGCATTATTCGTGCATGATACAAAATCCAAGTGCACATAATTGTGCATAATGCATGTTATGCACATGATGTCCACCATACCGTGCACATGTCGTAAAAGCATTAGCACATATGTGCATACTAATCTCAGCTTTTCACGAACAATAAAAAACGAAGCGAAACGAAATTTATTTAATGTGTAATGCTAATAAAAATATAAAACTACGGCATAAAAAAAATTGTTTACATTTTCTAAAATATCAAGTTTCATTTAGCTTTTTATGAAATAATGATGAATTCAAATTTATCTGTATCCAAAATATGGACGCAAGAAATTTGTTTAGTAAAGGTAATGAAAACAAACACAAAAAACAAACGGGAACTTTGAAACATTAATTTTGGTGATTTTAAAAATTATTATATATTTTCAATATTTTTTTTTGCAATGTTTCATGTCGGTTTACTGATATTTAAATTTAATTTTTTATAACATTAGGAAAATTATGTCAAATCAGTATTTTTTTGTGTACGTAAGTCAAAAATTTATTATTATTAATATTATTATTATTATTATTATAAATATTTATTAACAATTATTTTTTTTATGTAAATAAATTAATCCCTACAGTTCCGCTCTTGTAGATGAATAATAGGTCAGATTGTTGACTGTTTGAAGAGAACACTTTTGTGAATTAGAGTGGCTGGTAAATGATTTATATCTTTGTTTATACTTGATCAAAAACACTGAGCTGAAATCGATTTACAATCAGTCGCAGTATAGCAGATACCAGAATGTGACAAGTTGTGTTAAGTATGGAAAATAGTTTTTCGTAACAGCTTTGCGATTCGTAGAGTAACACAATGATGTTTCCCAAAATACCTCGAAATCTCCAAAATTGGAAACTCTTGTTTCATTGATGATGAATACATAAAAAACCAAAAACTAAATTCTGAATTCCTATGTCGACTTTTTGTGCAGTAATAACAGTATCAAAATCGAAATGAGTCTCGACTGTTCCCGTTTTGCTGTCAGATGCACGACATAATGCATCCAGGAGAGTTGATTTATAAAATTTAAATTAAATTTGGTGATTGCGAGTTGGTATTCGTTTGTATAAACGAAATGTTTCGGAGCCTTGAGCTCATTTAATTAAGCAACCAAATGTGTATGAATTGGGTAGGGGTTTCAACTAATTTAGCCATGAATCGATGATACTTTATCAAACCGATGAATTGCTGAATTTGTTTGTTTTGATGTTGATGACTTCTACTGTGCACATAAACTTGTTAAGATTTTGGAATAGACGTGTCCAGATAAAGTTTATATTGTTTCTCATACATCGATATTTTCTATGAAAACAAACAAGAAGTCTAAGTTTCGAATGATTTTGTTAATAAAATGCATTTGCTCGATATGTCGTATGCCAAATGGTATTTAAAATATCATAAAATAACAATCAAAAACTTTAAGTTTTGCCATTTGATACTGAAGAAACTCGGAGCATATGCGTTTAGTGTGATTTGCCACAGTTTTAAAAAACTTCGGGCCACTTTGTGAGCAGTAAGTAAAAGGGAATAAATTGTTTTGAAACTTCAATAACTTTATTTTTTCACTAAAATTGGATGCTGTTAGTGCGGTCACCCATTGTTTTCTTTTAAATAAAATGTACTGCGTAGTATAAATTACAATATGTATCACAATAACACAAAACAAATTTAAGACATTGACCCTACAAAAACGTACAGAACGTATGTATGTACAAAAACATACAGAACGTATTTTTTTGTTGATAGACTTACAATTTGTTTTTGTTTTTAATCTATTTCTCCAGTCTTTGCGTTTTATTGGTAGAGTTTATCTTCAAATAAAATTCCAATATATACCTCTAGTTTTTTTAATTTTTTCTTAAAGAATGGATAACTAAACAAAAAGTTCTAGCACATTATATGTAAAAAAATTAATAAAATAAAAATAAAATAAGAGATAAAAAGCAAATTTTTTACAAAGCAAATGTAACGCACTGTCTTTTTCAATGATTTAAGCCCATAGAAAGAGTTATACGAAGCCTCATTTCTTCGAGCAAGCACGTCGTGTAATCATAAAGGCAAATGCAATAGCCAAGATTAAGGAAGATACCCTTAAGCTTAATAGAGTTTATCCACCAGCACCATTAAGATATCATTTTGACTAGGAATATTTCACTACTGTTGCCAGTTGTATGTGCTATCGTGATATCGTTATACGTTAACTAATATGTCATTAAAGCATGGATTGTAGTACGCGACTAGAGTATATAAAAAATTACAAATCAACAAAAACTGATCCCCATCCAGAACAATGCGGCAAAATTTTTAGACAAAAATAAACATCATGGAAGAAGGACTCTCAAACAACTTTTATTTGAAGCTCTGTTCATATTCAATTTTCAGATCTTCCTATTCGATCAACGAATTTTACAAGAAAAGGAATTAAAAGTCGTCCCAGTAGTTATCGCATTTTCGTCGTATATGAAGACCGGCCGGTCAGAAGACGAACACACATTTTTTTGGCTATTTGCACTCCGTATAACCCAAAACGTTGAAAAATGCCACCAAAGTGGTGATAAAATTTTGAAAATGTTTTCACAAATTGAGGACTTTGTCGTTTAGACGGAAGTTATAGAAAAAGTTTACAATAAAGTGAATTTTTACTAAAAGTTAAATAGTTAGAAAGTTTTGCTGGGTTGTGAATACATAACAATCAAAAAGCATAAATAATTGTAATAGTATTTTGTTGGCTTATATATTAATTTTATGATAAATATATTGGGAATAGAGCCTATTAGATATTAAAACAAATTAATTAATTTAAATTAATATGTTTATTTTAACGTTTCGGCAAAAATCCTTTGCCATTTTCAAAAAGAAACTAAAATATTTACAAACAACATCAACATTCGTTGAACAAAAAATTATATATACAAAAAACACTAGAAAAAATATAATTTTTATTTGCCTACATATTAAAGTGTTACTTTATTACTGTGATTTGCGGCCTTAAAGTGTCACTTTTAACCATATATTTTGTTGTCATAGTTACGTCTAACAAAGCAACAAACATTTGTATATTTGTTTAAATTCTATAAAAAATAGAAATTTCTATCAAAACAACCTTTCGATTCCAAATTTACTAATCCAATTAAAGTATTTGTTATTCTTTGTCGTCATAGTTATTCGATTTGTTTTAAAAGATATTACAAATATTTTGGTGAAAGCCTACTTGTTCAACATACTTTTATTTCAAAATTTATAAAATTTTTAATTTTAATTTAGATTAATTATTGATTATTTTCTTCTTCAAATATTTTGCTTGCGGCGAATAAAAAATAGTATATGATGCACGGACGTAAGCCATTTTGGACTTAATGTGGATGCAAATCTCGGCTGGCGCCTCGATTCGCAAACTCCACATGCGTTCAAAAACCTTAGTTTTTCGTCCTTGCATCATAATGTACTATTAAATGTCAAAAAATTATTTAATTAGGAGCTACAGTGATACTTTTTGTATTGAGTCTATAGTTCGACAATTATAGACGATACACAAAAAGTCACTTTAGCTCCAAATTAAATACACTATTTTTTTAGCAAACGTTTAAGTTTTTTATAAATATGAAATAAATGCATAAACATTTTTATAAATATGAATTTTTATCGTCATAATTACTTCCGAAAAAAGAGGAAAACATTTAAATTTGTATGAATAAACTTTTTTTATCAAAGCAGCCTTTTCAAAATTTCATAATCCAATTGAAATAGTTGTTATTTTGTTGTCATAGTTATACAACAATTCAAAATTTCACTATCCAATGAAACTGCGTTTGTTATGTTTTGTTGTAATAGTAACATAAAATAATTCCAAATATCATAATCCAATGAGAATCAACTTATTTTTTGTTGTCATAGTTATACAATTTGTTTGAAAAAAATAACGAAATATCAAATAACAAATGCTACTTTACAGCCGCAGTAGTATAAAATAAAAATGGCGTTACTTTTGCAGCCGCAGTAAAAAAAAAAGACTTGAGTAAAGTCTAACTAAAGTTTAACTTTACTGCCACTAGGGAGTAAGTCCTAGCGGCAGTAAAGTTAAACTTTACAGCCGTTTGCCGAAAAAAAATATTTGTTTGTTGATTAAATGGTTACTAAATTCGAAAAACTATAATTCATACCTCGATGTAAATTATTCAACAATATTATAAAAAAAAATTTCGATAGAAAAATTTTTTAAGAAAAAACAAAAAAAAAAAAATTATTAACACAAAATAAATAATTGAATGCAAAAAATATCAAATGTTTATAATATTGTTATAAAAATTTCCTATATAAATCGAATCATTCTGATTGTTTAAACAATTAGGATTCTTTTTAATATAAATCATCTCAAGAATTTTTCGTTTTTGAAGATTTGATTTCTTGGCTAAAATTTTAATATTTTCATAGTTTATTCTATGATTTATATTGCATAAATGATGTGAAAGGGCACTTTTTTTGTCATCATCAACTAAATTAATTTCTGGATTGACATGCCTTGCACCATTCGAATGCTGATACACTAATTTTTCAAGCCATTGCCCAGTTTGTCTAATATAAAAAGAATCACATTCACAAAAAATTTTATAAACTAATTCAGATTGTTTACCAAGAGGAACTTTGTCTTTTAATTTAGTGAAAAACAATTTATAAAAATTAATATTGCTTCTTCCAACAATTTTTATATTATAAGCTTTTAATAACTTTTGAATTTTTTCAAACAAACACCTAACATAAGGAATGGAAATTTTTTAAATTTATTATTTATTATTTAGTTTTTATTTATTTTTAAATTTTTTAAATTTATTGATGTTGTTTGTAAATATTTTTTTTTCTTTTTGAAAATGGCAAAGAATGTTTGCCGAAATGTTAAAGAAAACATATTAATTTAAAATAATTAATTTGTTTTAATATCTAATAGGCTCTATTCCCAATATATTTATCGTAAAAATAAATAATTGTCTAACGAATAGTAGATTCTTGTATAAGCTTAGAATGAAGGCAATTCTTCACGAGGATGAAGTTTCCCGAAACGAGCGTAGCGAGTGGAGGGAATCATCCGAGTGAATAATTGCTGTCATCCTAAGCGAATACAAGATGCTATTTTATCACGACTGTAAAATATTTCGTTTAATTTCCAGTTTTCATGCAAAAATTTGTATCGCCATATTGAAATAAAAACATCAAAAATAGCGAAAAACGAAAAAAGTTTGTTGTTTAATTTGTTAGGGGAATATTTAATAAACTATAGAACTGTTAAAGAATTTTAATCAAATTCACTAGTTGTGGAATGAATACAATTACAATGGAAGACATACGCATAGAAAGCATATATTCTTTAGTAGTCGTGGATAAAATATCTTAAAAGAAAAATTTCGTAGTTTCTTGTTTTAGAGGTTGAAATAAAATTCCAAGTTGTATTTCTATTTAGCTAATATGGTTATTGAAATTGAAACCAGTGTGTATAATTGAATTTATTATTCTGGTTATATGAACCCTCATTAAAATATTTGGAGCACTTAAAATATTAAGCTTACCTTAATATTATTTTATTTACTATCTCAAGCATACATGTTTCTAAAACTAAAAAATATCTCATAATTTTTTCATTTCAAATTTTACTTTATACTCAAATAGTTTTAGAAATTTCATTTACAAAAAAAACTATAATTTGCTTATTCACTTAACCTCTATATATTCCATTTCAAAAGTAATGCTCGTATTATAAAAATATCTCTCATATCCACATCATTTTAAATTACATTTTTACAAAAATAAATGTATCATCATCAAATATATGAAAACTATTTCAAAACTTTCAATTCAATTAACTTCAAATAAAATAAAGGAAAATTGAAAGAAAACTCGATAAAATAAAATTTTGAGCTTCAATAAAAAAAAATAATAAAAAAATTTCGAAATGTATCATATGACAGTAAATAAAATTTTAAACATCGTAAAAGCTTTGGCATTCAGTATGTTGAGGTTAAATTATTCTTAAAACCAAACAACATTCATCATATTCTTTTTTAAAAATTTTTCTCGAACATATTTTTATGCACTACATAAATTTTAAAAGTTATATGTTCGAGATCTTAGTGTCTTTACATTAGAGTTTGTAGAATAACGATTGTGTGATAGGGATTCTAATGATGTTAAAAAATTTTACTGGAAAGCTGAATCAGAATATAAAATTTTATGGTTTATTGAAGGATCAATAAACAAGTTGTTTCAGATTAATAGACAAAAAAGGTAGTTTAATTGGAAAAAGTATTGCTATACGAGAATTTCTTAAATATCAATTCGTTACACGTAATTCCTGATAGTAATACAAAAATAATTAAAGCTTTTATTAAGTTAACAACGACTTTGAGATTTAATCACAATCAATAGCAAATCTAAAAATCTGTAATTAAGCTTTAAGCAGTGTTATGATAGTAAATTCAATGTGTGATGTTTCTTTTAGGCAATGCTATAGCAATTCTATAGTAGAGAATATATTTTATCCACGACTACTAAAGAATATATGCTTTCCATGCGTATGTCTTCCATTGTAATTGTATTTATTCCACAACTAGTGAATTTGATTAAAATTCTTTAACAGTTCTATAGTTTACTAAATATTCCCCTAACAAATTAAACAACAAACTTGTTTTGTTTTTCGCTATCTTTGATGTATTTATTTCAATATGGCGATACAAATTTTTGCATGAAAACTGGAAATTAAACGAAATATTTTACCGTCGTGGATAAAATAGCATCTTTTATTCGCTTAGGATGATGGCAATTCTTCACTCGGATGATTCCCTCCACTCGCTACGCTCGTTTCGGGAAACTTCATCCTCTTGAAGAATTGCCTTCATTCTAAGCTTATACAAGAATCTACTATGTTTCAGATCAGTTTTTAGTTGTTAGGCTGCTTTCCAAACGACGACTTATTTGATACTTATTACTTATTTACCGCCATATTGAAAATGTCAAAAAAATCAATTAAGACAATAATGTCTATAATTATGTCGGTTTAAATCTGATTTATAAAAACGTTTGATCAGTTTAGTGAGATATATTCACTAAATTAAATAAAAAGTATATTTGACATATCAAATTAGATTTTTATGGAAAAAAAATACAAAATAAGTCACCTCGCCAGCATACTTATTGGAATAAGTTTAGAATAAGTTACGTTCCACAAATAAGTCGTCGTTTGGAAAGCACCCTTAGTTGCAATTGCACTACTAAACACTATTTTGTAATCATGACGATACTTTATTTACTTAGTATTCTACTTTATACTAATCGTTGAGGAAGACAGTTAAGATATAGACGCAGCTTGAATATCTCACCATAAAATACTGGATTTAAATTGTCATCAGTTTACAGCTAGAAATTTAGCTATATAATCCTGGAGCTAAATTTAAATCAAACTCTTCAAAAGGCCCTTATTAATTTGTATTTATTAAATATATTTATTATATCTTCCGGAAGTTTCATTATAAATTCTGCGTCTAAATTCAGCGAAAAAGTTTTTACTGTACTGATAAAGTTACGCTACTGATAAAGTTTTCCGTAAGTGGTATTTAACCGACTTTACTACCGCTTCAAATATCCCATGTAATTTGATTCTGTAAAAGAAAATTGGAAATTTGATCATCATTTACAATTTTAAATAACTCATCCAGATCAGTTTAAGCTCCAATAACATTTGATCCATTATTGATCCATTATAATTTCGATACAAAGTCCACGTCATGAAATAAAACGATGAAATGCAGAAATAAAGAAGTCAGTTGACATGCTGCCCACTATATGTATGATTTATTTGATTTATTTATCTCTTCGTTTCGACGGTCGTACATAGATTGGTCCAGCATAGTCGGCTCCTGTTGCTAGAAAAGGTCTCAAAGGGTAACTCTGCTGATTGGTAAATTGGTCATAATTAGCCGAATTATTTGCGGTTTATATCAGACCCACTAAACACACAGTTTGACCACTCGTCGTATTAATAACTGATTATCCAATAACTCTGCTTTAGAGTGGTGAACATACATGTGTGGTTTCCACATAATAAATTTTAATGCGTGGTGCAAACCAGGCATTCGGCTAAATTGATAATTTAGCCGAATGCCTGCTAAATTGACAATTGATAATATTATTGGATGCTTCATCAAACGAAACCGTTGCTTGTTGTATCCGACTCCCAACTTTAAAAATACCATTTTTATCAAGGAAAGGATTAAGGTTTATTAATTTATTAGTTTTTAGTAATTCTAAATTGTTTGTTAATATCTTTATTTCAAATGAAAAGTAATTTTTTTGAACATATTTAATTATACAGATTTTAGTCTCACTCAATTCATCGCATCCAATAAAACCTCTACGCATTTCTTCAAACTTCGACTTAGAGTTGTTAACATTTCTTTTGCAAAACGCTAGTAGATGAATAATTGTATTAACATTTGACGTTTTTGCTACAATTATGTCTGTTACTGATGAAGATGATGCCAAATTACAGACTACTGGATATTAAAACTTCATCGGCCATTCTGAAGTAAGCAATCTAACCCATTCAGGTCATGTCCATCAGAGAGAATGCACTAGTAATGCACTCATTGCTGGATTTTGGTATGTGGGTATGTGTTTCCCATTTTTTCTGGGACGTTGAGTGATAATTTGTGAAACTCAGCTTCCAACGAAAACGCCCAGAAATCGTGGTAATGTTACGAAAACTAATAACACAATAGTTAAATCACTTCAAATGAATAAATTAACTTCTTGGTCAACTAATGATTCTGAATGCCATTCATTAGCTTAGAAAGAAGTAAAGCGCACAAACCTCAAATTGTTATTTTCTTTTGTCCAGGAGTGACCCTTGTTTTGGCTGACACAATCGTAACTTCTGCAGAACCATTTCAATAATACATGAAGCGTAGATAATGGCGGCATAAGCAAGCTGGGAGGCATATGCGACATCGTGCAATGTTATCGGTTTGTTAGTAAGTTTAAGTCATATTTATATGGTAACTGTTTCAATTAACTTTAATTCATTGTGAAACTTGCACCAATCATCCAGGATATCTTTAGGTAATGGGTCATCCCAGTCCAAACATTTTAATTACTTTCTTTGAAAAATTATTTACTGGAACCAGCCACCCATGGGGATCAAAAAGCCTAGACGCTTCAGATAGCATTTCTCTCCTTGTGAATGATGCGACTTTATTTAGAATGATGCGATTTTATTTAGGAAACCAACCAACGTAAAAAGATCAGATGTTGTGTTCCGGCATATTGGTGGAAGCTAAACCTAAGAAGAATCGGATGCAGTATTTGTTGAATTGTCGGGTGCCAATAACAAGGGTTTAATTCAATAATGGTCCCAATTTGGTTTTGGCTGAAGCATCAAAAACAACCCGCAACTTGGTAGTGGTACTGGTTTTCTTCAGAACACAGTGATGTGGTAAATAGTAGGACTGGTTGATGGATTATTTCGGAACCTGATATCTGCCACATGTGTCCTAATTGCTCGTATTGTCTTATAAAATTGATGTATTCTTTTTAATTTCGGGAGCTTTTACAAATTTTCTGTCTTGAGGTTGAAGTCTTTGTATGGTTTGTGATTTTAATTTGCTGAGTGGTTTGGCTTCTGGATCGAATAGGTAATAAACGATATATCGACCTTCTGGATTCCTTTTGTATGTTTCTTTAAACTTTACACAGTGTGATATCGTGTGAGTTTTTTGGCATGGCTGTATGCATATCTTCAATTGCCCAAAATTTGGCCAAAGCATTCATCAACATTGATGCTAGTGCTCAGATTGGGGATTTGGAATGATTCTTACACTTTAATTTTCCGAAAATTATCCAAAAGATAATAGTTCCTACGCTACATGACTGTTGTTCTGGCTCTACTTGTGACCCGGTAGAATTAACGATCGGTAATGACGACGCCCAATCAAGATTTCTATATCATCTGGCTCCATAAAATTTGAATCTGTCAACTCAATGTTTTTAAATTCATCGCAGTGGTAACTAGCAATTTGTAGATGAGGCTGTGGAGAGAATAAGAATAAGTGCCATCAATGTTTATCGAGGTGTTAGTTTTTGTTCGAGAGAAGGTTTATTAACTTCTGTGTCCTCTGGTAGTGCAAACTTATGTTGATGCTATATCTTCAACTATGGTTTGTTGGTTTTTACGACGTAAACCTAATTTTTGAACGCAAGATTCGGTGATGAATGACGCTATGCTTCCAGAATTTAAAAGCGCTCAAAAACTATAAAATATATTATTTGCTCCTCAAACATCTACTAACGCAGTCTGTAACAGTCCTCGGCTGCAACCTACAAATTTAGTTAGTTAAGATTATGTGGTAGAGGTATCAAACAAACAGCATGTTGTATGGCTTATGAATTGAAACATTTTCCACACTCAAATCGGTTGTGTTCTGCTTTGAAACTGCATCGAAAGTAGCTGGTAGATAATATGTTGTATTTTATATTACATTTTATACATGATGTTTTTGATCTACGTCTATGTGTAAGATCTACAACTGATTGGGAATCACACAAACAATTAAAACTTCGGTGGGCCTTGTGCATATATTAGCACCGTGCAGTAATATCTATTTCTTTGAACTTCGAACATTGGTATAAATTATGAACCGTATTACATGACGAACACTTTGGTGTGACTGTAGTTTGACTATGTATGTTACTAACTCTTGGTTAAAGTTTTCTAAATGGTTGGCGATTTTCTAATGAATCCGCACATGAATTCAGGAATTCTAAAAAGGCTTGCCAAGTAAAAAAGTCTACCTCAGTTTGACCAGCATTGTTGGATTTTTTCATCTAATTTATTTAAAATTAAATAAATAAGCCATGGATGGCGTCCTTCTGCAGCATTGATGCCTAAAGCTTTAATTCCACTAACCACTTCATCTTATGTATCACACATTTTTGTAGATATATTTTGTCCAATTTATGTGCTAAACATGGTTGATTTATAAATCTTTTCAAAAACGAAGACATAATATACCCCTTTTTACTATATCTTTTCACTAGCTTCTACGTAGCTAGCCTCCGTGGTATTTATATGATGGATATTGCAGCTTTTGTACTCTTACCGTATACATGAACATGTCATGAAACGATTGCCACTCCTGGTAATTTCCGTCAAATTGCAATAGCGAAGAAGTTTTATATCGCAATGATATTGCGTCCCCAAACCAAAACCATTACCGAATGTAAAAGAATTCGATGGATTTGGTGGTTTTCGTTCTATGAGGCGTAGTTGAAAATTTAGTTTGGAAATGGCTGCATAGTAATGCCTTGGACTCTATCTCTGCATTCTTAGCAAATAACTCACTCTCGGTATCTGTAAATTTTTTACAAGTTTTTGAAGGTGGTCAAGACGAGATTTAAAAATTGCGACGTCAATATCATCCTTCACTGTATCCTAAAATAATTTAATGACGTTTGTCTGTGACAACGTGATTTCACGGCGACGGACATATTGGTCAATTTTAGGCGGCACTATACATACTACTATTAAGAACGAGCGTTTAATAAATTTTTTGGCAATGGTATATTTTTTGGTTAAATGAAGATTTACTTGCGATTGATGATATGTTGAGTGAAATAACAGAAACCAAAATTTCTTACGTAAACTTGAATTCAATTATTTCAAAATGTTAAGAATACATAGCCGGTAATGTTAAGAATACATAACCAAAAATATCAGCAGCTTTCCGTAATTATAAAAAATTCACAAATTCATTTAAATTAAAAGCAAGGAGAAATCCACTAAATTTAAATTATATAAACTAAACTTAAATGATACTTAAATTTGTGAGATGATCCCACGAGAATGTTGAACAATTGTGTTCCATGTTGATGCCAAACCGCGTGTGTATTTTTGACCGTTGACACTAATCGCATGATTTGGCCATATTCCTGTGTCAACATTTGTTGTTGGTCAAAAGCATATGTAGATGTAATTAATTTGCACGCACGATAGGATGTTATAAGCCATATCAGTAATCAAAAATCGTTTTTTGATGATTCGTGAGAAGCATGGTCGATTATACCGAAATGTTGTTTTGCATCTGATTTTGTTATTTTACATGTTGATTGTTTAAGCCTAGGTTTGTAAACAAACAATTCATTTAGAACTTAAGCCTTTGATTGCAGCAAGTCTTTGTCATGCTCTAAAGCGATTGGATTGCATTGGTGATCATGAATTTCCTATTTGGAATTACTATTATCCATGGGGCTTAAACCTTAAGCCTTTTTTGGGTTATTCCTTTGGTGTATCCTTGTGTTAATGAAGATACGAACTTTTTTACAGCCTTTCTCCTCAACCATTGCCGCAAATCATCTTTCCATATTTTTAATTTGTCAAAAAATTATTTCCTACCACATTATTTCAAATATTTAAACAAGAATAAATCACAAAAATGGTTATTATAAAAAAATAAATTAATTAGTTTTACCAATTCTATATAATGACTCATATTATTACCATTAGGGACGTTCATAACTTTATTGTTTTGGTTCTGAGGCTAGGGTAGACATATTCAAAAGTTTTATGAATATGCCAGTAGAAACCAATTGTAGTACATTATGATTAAAGGACTTAAAGCTAAGGTCTTAGGACGTATGTAGAGTTTGCGAATTGAGGCACCAGCTTAGATTTCCACCCACAGTATGTCCAAAACGGCTTACGACCGTGCATCATATATTATTTGCCACAAGCAAAATATTTAAAAAAGATTGTCCAAACAAATCGTATAACTATGACAACCCAAAATAATGGAAAATAATAATTGAAAAGTTGGTTTTATTATTTATTTATTTATTTTTATTATTTTATATTGTTAAATATTTTTCTTCATTCACCATATAAGCAAAAACTAACAACTATTATATTGATGAAAACTAAAAAATAAACTGAAATATTATATTTTTTGTAGATCAATAATTCCTATGATTTTTATAGCTGCAAAATTATCAATAACTTTTTCTTTAAAAAACAGCTCAATAGCTAATTTTTGTAAAAAATCTTTCTCAATCGATAATGTTGACAACGCTTCCAGCCTTGTACTTTTCATAAAACTTCTTAGCTCGTTTTTTAAACGTTTCAAAGTACTGTTAAATCTCTCATACAAGAAACTGTGGTCGTTGGAATTCCCAATGCGATCGTAAAAATTATAACAAAATCAAAAATTCAAAATTTTTCATATAATTCCAAAAATATTGCAATAATTATATTGAAATCAAAGATTGAAACTGTTTTTAAAATTCTAAAAATAATACAAAAATTAATCCTAAATCAAAGATTGAAATTTCAAAATCACAAAGTTATTGCAAAAGTTATTACATAATCAAAAATTGAAATTTAGTTTCCAATTACGTCTGTTATTCAGAAGTCAAGGAATCTGGAATCGCAGAAAAAATTACTCAAGAAACATCTCCCTAATAATTACAATTTTTGTTGAAAAACGATATTTAATCTGCAACAACTTGATATTTGCCAACTGTTCCTATAAGTTTGGAGGAGTTAAAACTAGAAAAAATCATATTCCATGTCCAATTTCATGTTCAATTACATTTCATGTCATAAGATTTATTTTGTTTTACAAAAAAATTGGTTAAAAAAATAAACGAAAATAATTTTTTTGATACGATTTTTTTTAAATCGCTCCAGCGGTTTTGTAATTTTTGTCGACTGTGACGACCGATATTTTGCTTTTTTTCCTTTCGAATCGTTATCATCGTTCAAAGGACGGTGATAATTCGAAACTTTTTTTCTCGCAAATTTCAAACGCAAATAAATTGGTAAAGCCCGCAACCCCAGGCTGAGAGCAACTAGCAACGCCACTTACATGAGGGATTTTCTAAAATTTGTGTATTTATCACCGGTCTAGGGATTCGATTGTAAATTGTTTTCTCAACTTAGCTAATATGTAACTAAAACAATTATCATTTAACTAAAAATTTAAAGACATTTTTCAATTTATAATTGCACCTAATATTATACTGTTTTAATTTTTTCGATGTAGTAATTACATATAGTCTCACTTGAGCGAGGGAGTGTAAATCGTTTCTTCCTAAGAACTTCCATTCGTTTAGGAGATCAATAAAAGAACCAATGATACGCTGATAAGTTGCACGTGAAACGTTTTACACTAAGTCTAAATTTAGTTGGTGAGCAATGAAAATAGAAATCATTTAGACTTTTGAAATATCAAAAATTAATCGATTTTATGTTTCGTAAATTGTAAATTACTCCCATTTACTTCCATCACAGTATTTCAATATTTATGCCAATTCAAAAATCAACAACAATCTCCTTTGATATGATATTATTTATTCGTTTTTCCTTAAAAACCGATTTAGTATGACGAAACAAAATATATGTATTAACAGAAATAGACACAAGCAAAAATGTGTATCCAAGAAGGAATAAAGATTGAAAATTTGTTGTTGTTGCTATTGCTTATTGCAGTAGTCATAATTTGATATGTCTACTGTGAGGAAAAGGTTTTTGTTGATTGTATGAAACTCGGAAATGTTTGTGTTAAAGCTTCAGGATCATAGTTAAATTTTTTTTTGTTCTAATTATTGTATTAAAATAAATGATTTTCTATGAACGTTTGATAAAATAGTATTAAGTCGACAATATGTGAACAATATAAAAACAAAGGTTCATATTTATATTATGTTTGGGTAGACACTGTCTAGTGTGTCTATACCGACGCTTCGCCACTGATATTTAGAGTACAAATGATATCGTAAAATAATTGTTTGAATATATAAATAAAAGTAAGGACGTTATCAAAATATTATTTCGATCATTTAAGCGTTGTTCTCTCTGACTGGCCAGCCTGTCGAAACAACTGTTTCGAGAAATTTTTTAAAAAATGACTCAGTGCTACAAAATAGGCAGAATGTAACTTGACATAAGAAATTTCGTAAAAATAGTTAATAATAGTTAATATTTAAAAATAGTTAATAATAGTTAACATATACAATTACAAACTAAACATAAAAAGTCAGTTTTCGACTTACGTTTAAATTTTTTTATAAATATGAAATAAATGAATCAAAGTTTTTATAAATATGATTTATTATCGTCATAATAACGTTTAAAAAAGTAAAAAGCATTTAAATTTGTATAAATTATAAAAAGAATTAAAATTTTTTTCAAAGCAACCTTCCAACTAAAAATTTCATAATCAAATCAAAATATTTTTTTGTTGTCATAGCTAGAGTTTGTTTGAAAAAATAACAAATATTTTGGTCTTGTTCAACATATTTTTTTTTATTCATAATCTCTTGTTGTGTTACTTTTTCTGTCGTCGTAAAAATATGAATAAATGGACAAATGGCGACACTTTTCTGCCGCCGTAAAATTATGATGGTTATTTAACGCCCGTAGTAAACAAGGAAAAAATGGCGTTATATGACAAAAAAGTAAACTTTAAACCCTTCTCCCAAGTGGCTCTAAAGTTAAGTTTTGCAATCGTTTGCCGAAAAAACTTTATTAGACCGTGGTTTTTATTGAGGCAAATGTTAAATGTTTTTGTATATTTGTAAAATTCTACAGTTATTCTGATGTTAAGAAAAGGGATGGTGTAAAAAATAAGCCAAGTTATTTAAGTCAAGTCATTTTATATAAACCTGTATTGCCAGGTAGATATAAAAAATGAAACTCGCGCTAAATTGCTTGTGTCCATATCAACATATTTCAGAATGTTGATTGTAAACGTAATATAGAGACATTCAATAATTGATTTTTCGTCATTTCGATATGTTTTTCACCATTCAATCTACCGTAACATAATGATTTTCAATTACATCTTTTCCTCTCGCTATAACACGCTAAACTATAACACAGTAATAGAGACATTTTTCGTTGTCTTGTTAATTCACCTTTATCATAAACAAAAAATAGAAAGGAAGAAATAGTACGTTATATAAACTATAGAGTATCGCTTTTTAGACTGTATGGTGTCAACAAAAACCAAAGCGGTGTAGTTAATGTTTCAATAGCTTTGTGCCTATAATTCAAGTAACTAGAATACCCATTTGAATCCGGTTTTTGTTTATGGACATTGTTTGCCAAATTTGTTGATTAAAAATAATTAACACTTCCATCTGTATATATATTATGATCTACTCTGTATTAATTTATGCACTAAAAAATCGCAAATTGAATTTTCCTCCGAAACAGTCCAAAAAATTAAACCACAATAACAAATTAAATGATATTGGTTTTGTGTCTTATTGGTTTTGACAAGGGTTCCGATTTAAGGATTATTCAAACATAATAAACCCCATTGCGAAAAATATAAATTAAATCCATGAACAAAAAGCAAATAAGAACAAAAATTAAAGTAAAGTAAAATAAATACAATAAAAATAATAACTATCGCAAGGAAAACCAAAAATAAACAGCAAAAAATACGAACGGAAAATTCATCCTAATTTTATAGAACTTAAATGAAAATAAAAGAAAAACTCGAATAAAAAAAAATTACGTATTGATGTGCTCAATTTTTTTTATTACTTTTTTTTTGTTTTCTTAATTTTTTTGGTGTCTGTTCTTTGGTATCGCATTAATAGAATGAATGGATCATCAACCAAATAAAATAAAAACGAAAAGGAAAATCAATAAAAGAGATAACAGAAAAAGGGTTTTCGTGAAATGAACATCTAAAAGTGAAAAATCGGTTGATGGTAATGAAAACAACGTCGATGATGATGGTGGTGGTGGTTGCGGTGCTATGTATAAAAAGCGTAAATGTCAAAATCATGAATATAAACAATCAAATTATTTTTAACTGATTTCATTGTTGGACATTGACTATATGTGAAATATTTAATACGTTGGTGTAGGCGTAGACGAAAATTCTGTTTTGTTGACTTATTTATGTTGTTGGGATGAGGTGGTTTGTATCATTTTTATTTTATTGATGGTCAATTGATGATGTCGAAACGATAAGATAATGTAAAAGATGAGGAAAGTATATATTAAATTAAATATTTACAATGTACGAGAGTGTCGGGCTGAGTAATAAAATCGTTCATTAATTTTACGCAATTGTTTTTACTATCGTTGACATATATAATACCATTTTATGGTTACAAAGATCCTAGTATTTATGATAAATATGAAATTTTTGATAACAAATAGAAATACCATGAATAGAAATACGTGTAGGAATGTCATGGTTCTTCGTTGTAGTTATATTATCTGTTATATTGTTAATTAATAAAGGTTTTGAAATTTAGAATTTGTGATGTGTTTTTTAGTGCAGAAAATAGTTATTTTCAAAGAAAAAAATTCATAACTCCAACCACCTATATATTAGTAGCACACTTTAATCCATTTTTCATTTCTCTCTCTCTCTCTCTCTCTCTCTCTCTCTCTCTCTCTCTCTCTCTCTCTCTCTCTCTCTCTCTCTCTCTCTCTCTCTCTCTCTCTCTCTCTCTCTCTCTCTCTCTCTCTCTCTCTCTCTCTCTCTCTCTCTCTCTCTCTCTCTCTCTCTCTCTCTCTCTCTCTCTCTCTCTCTCTCTCTCTCTCTCTCTCTCTCTCCTCTCTCTCCCTCTCTCTCTCTCTCTCTCTCTCTCTCTCTCTCTCTCTCTCTCTCTCTCTCTCTCTGCGTAAGGAGGAAGATGTTTTAGAACTTGACGATAGGCATATCCTTTTCTGTGTCCTATGATTAATTTAAATTCAACCGCTTGCTATCGAATTAAATCTAATCTTGGCTTAAAATTTTTAATAATTTATTTCAGATCATTTCAATAAATTCGTTCGTTTTTGAAGAATTGAATTGATATTTATTCACAAAAGTAGAAGGTTGTTAGAATAAAAAGAATTTATTCATAATGGAACCTAGAATAGGACTTGGTAGATTTTATCAGCCAAGTCTGGTAGTTCTGTTTCTTACGGTAATTACCATTTTTTAGCAATATCACTCCTTCTAACAAATATCCTAATCTTCACATTCAGAATTTTTTAAACAACTTTTACAGAGAGAAGAATTTGTCTGACTTTGATCTTGTTTCTGCAGATCATATAAATTGTGTTAATAATCAAGACATTTCAAAAATTATGATAAACATTTCTGTTACATTCAAACTCTTTCAACTCGTTCGAATGACTTTCAGGTTGCGAGACGGATCTACAAAGATGACCTAATAAATGTTTTCAAACCTTTTGCTTTTGATTGAGAAACACTTTCGTAGATATTCTTGAACATATCATCGATTTATCCTGCATCTAGCCACCCCTTGAAAAAAGTTTACGTCTGGGCAAACTTAGTAAGGGATCAACTGATGCTCTACTCTCATACTCTTCCTAACTTGATGGTAGTGGTCAACCCTTCAAAGAAAGCATTTGAGACTATAATACCTTTTAGTTTCTTCTCTGTTTGACTGAACAATTCGTAACATAAATACAGAGCATCTGCATATGATTTCTAGGACCTTATTCTGCTATCAAGCACTTCAGGTATCTCCTAGAAGACTTAGAACTTTCACTCTTTTCACCAATCATAAGTCTGTTATTTACTATCCCAGAAGCCTGACAAAGCAAAGCCATTGAAAATTGAAATATTCAGTCAGTAAAATTACGATTCATATGCAACAACTATCAAAAATTGCTAATACAGTCAAAATTTAACAATTGGTAATTTGTTTTGATTTGAAAATTTAAACTATGATTAAATTACAGTGGTTTAGTTAAATAATTCCGAACTAAAAGGGTAAGAGGACACTGGCCACACACTAAAATACCGATCAATTACGTTATCTGATGACCAATCTATAACAAAAACTTTTTTCTTAAATAAAGTGTGTTGTGGAGTACGAATTACAATATGTGCCACAACATATTAGAACTTCTTGAAACCTACATTTCATAGCAATATGCGTTTCGAGGTGCTAAGGAACGCAAATTTCTTTGTTTTGTTTTATGATTTTTGAAATTTTTTTAAAGGATGGATAACTGAGTAACAATTGGAGATGCTAACGCATGCCTTGTCGAATATGGCATCAACATAAATGTATCTCTGACTTAAAATTGATTGATTTTTTGCGACATGCTTTTCATAAACAGCATACCTACTTCCATCAAAATATTGTATTACAAACAGTTTAATCCGTTTATGCCGCGATACAAATAGTCCTGTAGTTTTAACGATTAACCTGAATTTTTGTATATCCTTCATTTTGCATTCTAAAATTGTCTCAAAAGTCTCATAAAATCTCGTATCTGCTTATAACAAGTTATTCAAGGTCAAAAGTAAAAAAAACAGTTATATTCAAAATTCCGCTTATCCCTCAAAATGACTGGACTAAAACGTACAGAATGAATAAATATATGGCCTCTCTGGGCCAGAATCTCTAATCAACTATTTAATTTAGCAGATTTAATTTTAAAAAAAATATTAAAAAATATTTATGAGAAAAAAAAAAAAAAAATATCTTGAAACTAAGAAAACTAAATGATAAAAGCACTTAGCTTAATATTTACAGTTGATTGAAGAATCTTCTTTTTTAGCTGTTATCTTGACTTCAATATCTCTCCATTATATTAATTGTTGGTCTTCACAATACTAACGTGTACTAACGATTCCAACGAAATCCTACACTGGCTTCTAATTGGCTTGAGGAATGTCAATTTTTCAGATTCCCAACTCCCACTATAGACTTTCACCAATATTACTATATGATTGGTGCTCATCAAACGTTTGCATATATATATCAATGGTCACTAATAATTCACATATTAAATAAAAACACCTCAAGATTTTGCTAATAGTTCGTTTTCGTTCCTTTAAAATTTTATTCAACAAAAAAACGCTAAACAGTATCTTCGTTTATATATCAAACCTAACAAAAACTTTTCTTTTACAATCAAAAAGGCATTACCATCACAATAAGTTTTTTGTTTATTTTTTTTTTAAATCATTTAAAAGATTTTTCGCCTTAAGCTAAACATTGACAGTATAAAGTATCAACTTAACTTTATGAGAGTTTAATAATAATTTTCAAATAATAATCTATTTTTCTCTGCACAACCAAATAAGATTTATCAAAAAATTAAAGTTATTACTTCAAATCAAACTTAATTTGTTGAAGACGAAAATTTAATTAATTTATTTGCCAAAAAACATTTTACTTTCTGTTTTTGGAGACAAAAAAGGTGATGAAAATCTGTATTACTCTTCAATATCTGTTTTTCTTTTCTATTTCTAGTGAAGCTATATAGAATAAAAGGTGTTTCCAAAAAAAACTCAATTTTACATTGGAAAATACATAAACATTAACATAAACTAGGTGTATCAGTTCATATTCGACTCAAAAAATCTCACAGATAACTAAAAAATTAAATAGAAATAAAGAAAATATAACTTTAAATTGAGACTCTTATTACTGGATGTTTTCTATATATGTTTGTTTTAATTACGATGAATCTCAAAGTCATTGAATGATTGTTGTGGATGGGCTACAAAGGTTAAAAAAAGATAGTGCATTTATTGTGCTAATTGTTTTGTTTGAATGTTTGATTCTTATGCAAGATCAAATATATTTGCAAATGAAAAATGTTAAACATAACAATCACGCCACTGCCATCCAACGCTTTTCACCTCCAACATCAATCCGCCAAATACACCAATTTCGTATTGGTTTTTGCATGAGGTTAATTCGTATGAGCCGTTTCGTACGACGATTAGAACTTTAACGAATCTTTTACTAAAGTAAAAAATTATCTTAGTACATCCGTTGTTCAATTAATAGCTCACATCAGATACTTCGAACACTGGCCACTGGTTTTTACAGAAAATTCAGTCATTATAGACCAAAATAGAGTAAAAATTAGTGGTATAAGCATATATCGATTAAGAATTTTTGTTACTAGCAAAAGTCCCAATTTCTCTGTTTATAGTGATCATAAACGTAAACGTTTATAGTGATCATATTTATTCCATAACATTAAGAAGTAAACGACAAATACGTCATCTTTATTTTATCGCACAGTTTACTACAAACATTCGATACTACACATATATCGATTATCTTTCACGTTAGGGAGATGTGTTTTTCGAAGAGGATCTGTATAGCAGTGTCGCGAGCATAAATGTTCTTTATTATTTCTTTCCATAATACTTGTTTTATAACAAATGCAAGGAACAATAGGGTTTCTTTCTAACCGTAACGCAAAAGTATATTATTTCTTTTATGTACTTTACACTCTATTCACCCATGTTATCGAATAGTGCTCAGTGCTAGAGTTATACCTCTAATCTCTTTTTTCTTGATCCAAAAATTATTCTTTAGATATATTCTGCTAACATCTCCACCGATATTATAAAGTCATTGGCGTAAACAACAGCTTAGGCACCAGGAACAAATCAAATTCAGACAACCTCTAGCATTACATATTACATAGTGCTTTCCGCAGATAGTCTCTTCCCTCCTTTTTTCAAGCGTTACTCTCTTTTTCCAGCATATCTTGAGTTGATTTAAACCTTCCAATCAGCTTTTTTGTAGCATTTCAGTTAATATGGGTTTCAATTGATTTACATCCCGACAGTACATAGAGCACACCCTAGACAATTTTTTTTACGACGTACGAACAACTTTCAAGGCAATTATGATTGACCACTATAATTGTTTTGCACCTATTGGTTTGCCCTTTCCTTTTATATTAGTTGGAAACCTCATAACTCCTTTTGAACTTACATATGGCTAATGCAGTAATGCCACCAGAATGCTGTATACCATCAGATGGCTTTTTTGTCACACATTACACTCAGGTAAACTTTGTAAATTCAACCGAATCATACATAAGTTTCCCCTTGTTTTCAAATGATTACAGAAAAGATAACCATCAACATCAATTTGTTTTTTAATATATCGAAAGCCGTATATAATATAACTAATAGGTTGTAACACTAAAACAGAGCTACAACTAATCCACTCTATGGTTGATCACCCGTACATAAAATAATCAATTAAATTAATTCAAATAGTGAAACTCGTTAAATTAATTTGATTAATTGATTATGATTAATTTGAAGAAGGTGATTTCAAGAACTTTGTGTATGTTTATTTTCTAGCGTAATTTTATTATAATAAGAAAAAAGTCGGTCAAGTGCGATTAAAATTCGCTCGCTGAGGGTTTCGTAAACAAAGAAGAACCAAATATCGATGGGGTGACAATTCAAAAAAGCACTTTTTTTATTAGTATTTAAAGACTGCTAAATTGTACTAAACTTGCTAATTCAATTTAGTCAACTTTTTATTTGACTAAATCAATATTTTGTTTCTACATGATTGTAAAGAAATTAATGTTTTTATCAATATCGGATAACTTAGTCACATAATTTTAAATTAAAATTGGGCGATTTTGTTAAATCAAATTTAGATTTAGCAGCTTAGTACATTTTAGCAGCCAATTGGAATCCAATGTTAATGAGTATTTTTTGGGGTCAAAATTACTATTTTTTCTACCACTAAACCTGGTAAAAAAACACAAAGAAAAAGATATTATTCAAAATTATACAAAAAATTGTAGGGTGTAGAAACACATTTTAATGGAATACTGAAGTGGAGCTCTTTCATATGATACCTTACTTGACTCTATAAAAAAATGTATTTTTTCAAAGGTCTCACAACGTAACCCAGCAAAACCAACGAATACAACTTTAGTTATTGAAGTGAAAACTTCTTTAGGCGCGTTGTGCAATTATGTATGGGAAAAAAATTTATATATTCGAGTTATAATTTTTACAAATCACCAAAATATTTTTAAATATAAAATTCCTCTATCCGTTCTTAATGTTTCAACTTGCAATATGGATAGTAGCCGTCGACTGAGGTTCTATAGGTCGTTAGTTCAATTCCTGGAGTGGTAAATTTTTTATTGTTTTTTTTAATTTTTTTTTAAACACCATTAAAATTCATGGATTCATAAAAATCATAAAAATTTCTTTTTACGAATTTTAAAAAATTGATCTATAATGCAGTTTTTTAAAGTTATATTGCTACTATCTTTTGCATTCGAGTCATCATGCTAAATAAATATTGAATATATATATATATATAATATATATATATATATATATATATATATAATATATATATATATATATATATATATATATATATATATATATAAAATTGAAATTATATCTGTTTGTCCTTTATGCATTAATACACCATTCATCCGATCATCATTTGGGAAGTTGTTGTGTACACTAGCCTAAAGGCATCTGGCAAATTTTCTTTTTTCAAAAACTGCACCTCAGCGCCCTTATAAATATCTTAAAGGATTTTGCCTAAATGTTGATAATTGTTTAATTTGGGTTTTATTTAAATAAAGTTTTAAACGGTAGTTTGTTTGATCAATTTTTTTTTGTTGAACATAATTTTTATGAAATTAAAAATGAAAGTATAACCTGAAACAATTACATTTGTATATCAAAATTATATGTATTGGAATTTAACACATCATGATGCTACAAATTTCATTATCTACATCAAATATGTTGTTCGTTTGCAATGGTATGTAATACTTGTTTCTAAAATTAAGTAAAGGTCGATTTATCTATTTAAAGCTCACAATTACGAGACGGAAATCGCATAAATACTATACAAAGAAGCATAGCTTATATATGAATAAACATGAATGGCAATCATGATGAATAAGCTAATTAAAAATGGTGGCACTAAGCCAGATAGAGATTTGCAAACGGCAACAATGCGCACTAATACCAATGAATTTGTCTAGCTTTCCGCAGGAAGATTTGTAAAATTTAAAATTGTTGATCTTTGGGTGTGACAACCCCGTGTACTTGAGTCCTTGAATTTGAGTTGTCTTGAGATATCGTATACCACTGGCAATAGCAGTGAAATCTCATTAGCCAAAGTGATATCTTAGGGGTGCTGGTGGATGATGTTTTTTTTCAATCAACGATGTCATCACTTAGTCTTAGTTATGGAATATTCTTTGATGACACGCATTTATTTTTAAAAGTTATTAGTTTAGTTATTTTTCGTTGCAATATTGTACGGAAAATGCTTCTTTCTATCAATATCAACAAATCTGCTGGCCCCGAAAGTATTCCACCCCTCATTCTTAAAAATTTTGCTAGGCAACTAGCTCCAATTTTAACAAAAATTTTCTATTTATCTTATAAAACCGGAATATTGCCCGTCTCTTGGAAGCTGGCCAGCGTTCAACCCATACCAAAGAAAGGCAGTAAGACAGATCCTAAAAATTATAGACCAATTGCAATTTTGTCAGTTTTAGCTAAAATATTTGAAAAATATGTTAACTACAATTTAATCGATTATTTGTATGTGTCGCGAATTATTTATGATAAACAGTATGGTTTTCGTAGAAGTCATGCAACAGGTAATCTGTTAGCCTACGTATCCCATCTCTGGAACAAATTGCTGGAAAACCATGGTGAAACATTCAGTATTTCACTTGACATTTCTAAAGCATTTGATAAAGTGTGGCATAAAAATCTCATAGCTAAATTAAAATCTTATGGCATAGACCATCTTACTGTCTCATGGATTTATAGTTTTCTTACAGGTCGCCAATTTCATGTTAATTTAGATGGTATCACATCCAATATTTTCACAACCAATGCTGGGGTTCCCAAGGCTCTGCACTCTCACCAACCTTGTTTCTTCTATACATTAATGACTAACTTATTTCCACAGTGCACCCAATCCATAGTTTTGCTGATTACAGCACATTGCATGCATCACATGCATCTCCTAAATTTCGATCTCATACTGCAGTTACCACTGATAGAGAGCTGCTAATTGATTCTATCAACAAAGATCTGGAGCGTATAATGGAATGGGGAGATCGTTATCTTGTTTCATTTAATCCAACCAAACCAAACTATGCCGTCTTTCACGAATAGAGCGACATAAAAATTTTCCTACTAAAATAAACCACAAGGAATTGCGTGAGGTGGAATCAGTTAGACTTCTCGGAGTGGATATTCAAAATAATTTGAAATGGAATAAACATGTGTTCAACCTCGCTAAATCTGCAATGCAAAAATTAGGATTCTTGAGTCGATGTAAAAAGTATTTCAATCATGATCAAATTTTGCTAATCTTCAAGTCCTTTATTCGTCCATATATGGAGTACTGCTGTCATGTTTGGGGAGGTGCTTGTCAGTCAACAATAAAATGTCTAGACTCTGTACAGAGAAAAGCAATACGCTTGATTGGTAATACCGAACTAACGGACCAGCTTGATTCACTCCAGCACAGAAGAAATGTGGCTGAATTATCAATCTACTATAAATATAACTTTAGCGAATTCTCCTCTAAGGAAATTCAAAATATACTTCCATCGTGTGCGCAGTATAATTGACAAACAAGAGCTGCCGAGTTATCCCATCCATTTGTTGTACAAATACCTAGTTGTAGAACTGTGTCCTTTAAGAACGACCATTTTAATAGAGTGGCCAAATTGTGGAACTTAATGCCTCCCTCTGTATTTCCCGATGAATTTTCCCCTCAGGCATTTAAAGAAAATGTCCATAATCATTTAAAACAATTAGTATAGTTATCCCTATATCCCCATTCCTTCCATTTTCCTCATCTCCTTCCTTTATAGTTGACATGGTATCTTCGTATATTCAAAGAGTCTAAATAATGAATATTTCATATTTAGTGTGCTAAACATGTCTAACTTATTAATAAAAAAAAATAAAATAAAATGTGTTTGGTAGTAGAAACTACAATGTGTGTCAAACAACAACATAAAAGGCTTTTAAGAACAAGGTCCCACAACAATAGGAGCAAAATTTTTATACGATATTATTTGATTATTTTAAATATAAAAATGTATATAACAGTTGCTTGGAATGCTGATAGATGTGAAACCCAGAATAATTTTTATGATTTTAATTTAAAAATTCTGAAATTTTAATTTGCAATGCTACAATAATTGGAAGATACCAAAAAAACACAGCTATTTCACAGTTTTGAATTTTCACTTCTGTCGGCAGTCCTCAAGACTGCCTTCCGGTTTTTCACCTTCCATTTTGTGTGAATAGATTAGTTTTATAAGCGTCTCAAAGGTCCATAGGATTTAAAGTTTACGAGATAATCGATTTAATGGGAAAACACTCTTATTCTTACCAATAGAATTCGTTATAAAAATGGAAACCAAATAATCGTTTAACTATGGAGTTAAGAGATTTTTTCTTTGAAGTGAAGTAAGTGGTTACATTTAGTTAGCGACTGAGTTTAATCCGATTTATGAGTATTTTTGGTATTTGTTTTAAAAATTTAAATCTATTGTTTAATCTATTGTTGTAACCTAACCTTAACTTCTATCGTACTATAATCCACGATATAGGCCAATATTTGATAATAGTGATACGTTTTTCGTAAAGGCCTTACTCACAATTCGATAAACGTAGTTCCTAAATTTCTTCCTGGATATGATAACTGATTAGTAAGTAAAATTAGTCCATACACAGCGTATATAGAGCGTTTTGCTTACAATTAATTATTTCCACTTAAACTTTTGCAATTTAAATTTGTAATGGAGAATTGTAAAGAATATATACCAACAGGAACAAATCGTAACACTGCGGACCTTAAAATTTTATAATCGAACTAGCGAAAGTCATGTGGATACGAGAATGAACGTTCCACAATCCGGAGCAAAATAAACGTTATGCACGCATTTGAGAAAAAACAGACACACATATAAAAATTTAAAGGATGAGACTCTGACGATCCTAGCATCGAGGAAGCCAAGACTGTTACATCCACACCAATAATATACTTTATTTATAAAAAATATAAACATAAAAATTATATATACGTCGCACACTCCATAGGTAGTACAGATTCAACTCTTCACCACCTTCTTCCCTTAGATAACTAAATTTGTTGCGCCAAATGCAAGAGCGATTGTTGAGCAATTATTGTAAATTGTATAAAGCAAAGAACTTGTTGCTTCAAAATGAAAAGACAATTAAACAATTACTGTAAAAGAATTAACTCGATGCTGTTTGTTGCACCAAATGCAAAGGCGATAGTGGAACAATTTATACGATTTATGTTGACGGATGTAAGAAAAAGAAAATAAATACTGGCACTAGTAGAGGTTATGTACTCAATGTTGAATGCTGATAAATACAAAGGAATAGCAGCTAATGTTGGATATTCATACCAGTATTGTTGAGTGATTAACAGAAAAGAAACTCAAAGGAAGTTCGGGAATTGTAAAGCTCATGCCTTGAAGCAGCAAAACTGACACAGGTAGTCGGTGATCATTGGACCTTGACAGGTGTTTCAAAAAAGAAATTTTATTATAATTGAATCATCGATATGTTAATAAGGTTTTATAATAGTTTTTTATTACAAAAATTTCAAAAACTTATTTCAATTTTTGCTAGAGGAATTTTTTATATATAGTTCTACTTGATTTCTTGATTATTCTAGGAAAGTTTACCCTTTACAAAAAAAGATATAGAACAGAAATCTATGTAATTATTTTTTATATATCTAGTTTATTTCATGTTTGACTTTTGTTCTTAGGAATTGCATCTTGATTTTAGTTTTGAAATATTGTATATCGAAAATTGAAGTTGAATATAATAATTGTTTTGTATTACATCGCGTTTATTGAGAATCGTAACAATATCCTATTGTTACATCAAAGAACATCAAAATCAAATTAAAACTAAATTTTTTAGAAAAACTACCTGAATAAAACTAAAACTGGTTGCGTATAATCTTACTATCATATTCATTGATCATGTTACGCACTGTCTTTCTGAATGACTAAAACTGACATATAGAAGTTTAATTATTTGAGCAGCTCATAATGTGGCAGCATCAAGGAATGCAGCAAAGTGCATGTGGTTGTCACACCCATAAATAGCTTCGATAGATAAAAAATTTCAAATTAACAAAACTGATCCCTGACATGTATTTATTTTAGTGTTCTCTTTTTTAGTATTTCCTTTAGTTTAATTTCAGAAATAAAGTGTTTAAATTTATTTTATTTTATGTTCGGAACGTGCTTTGCTACTGCTGGAAAATGTCATTGGTAAGTTGTACGTTGTAAGATGTAGCCTATTTGCTGTCAAAATATCTCGTTGCAGAACTATGTCCTTCCAAAACGATTATTTTAATAGAGTGGCCAAATTATGGAACTCATTGCCTGCCTCCGTATTTCCCGATGAATTTGCCCCTCAGACATTTAGAAAAAAATGTCAATCGCCATTTAAAAGAATTAGTATAGCTTTAAATAATTTATTTATTTATTTATTATTACAATACAATGAAGGTAAGTATTGCTAAGGTAAGTAAGTATTGTTAAAGTAGGTAAGTATTGTTACAGGTAAGTATTGTCAAAACAGGTAAGTATTGGTCAGTTGTTTTCCTTTTCTCGCTCTTTTTCAGCCATTAACTGAAAAAGTGCGAGAGAATGGAAAATATTGTTTTAATTAAATAATTTCTGAGATCGGCCACTAGAAAAAAAAATTAGTATAGTATTTATTGAGGTTACTGTTGGCACTTGGCGAAACATTATTAATAATAAATTTATTTTAATAAATGAAACACTTGTTTGTATTCCGCAAATTAATTTTTGTTTCTAACTTTATTTATTTTGAAAATAAAATTAAAATTAAAAACAGCTCGACCGGTTTCGGTTTTTACACCATTTTCAAGAGCTTCAAAATTGTTACAAAGAAAAAATAATACAACATGTCATTTATATACAAATAAAATTAAATTAAAAATGAAACTAGATCAAAAATGAATACAAAACAATTTTTAAAATTTAAATGATAGTAAATTCAAAGAGCTGACATTTTTTAAAAACTATTGTTTATCCATTAAATATTAAAATTAATATATGAAATAATGACTGCATCTTGGTATATAACAAAAGGAAATCACAACACAATTTAGAATTTTCTGAAAACAAGTAAAATTTTGTGTTAAAGAAATAGATCTGGGTTGGTTAAAGCCGAATAAATGACATCTGTTTGTAAATTTAATAAACTTTTATTTAAATAAAGAGCTTTACGAATTTCAAACGATTCAAGAATATCAAGTTTGGGGCCTTTAGTTTCAACATGATGAATTTTTAGATTTTCGTTATTAAGAAAACAGCTATTATGGTTTTCGTTAATTAAATGGTTAGAAAAAGTTGAACTTGTGTGTCCCAATCTTAATGCCCTAAAATGTTCTGAACATCGCTGCTTGAAATTACGACCAGTTTGACCTATATATATAGCATTACAATCTTCACAACTAAGTTGGTAGACACCAGATTTCAAAATTAAATTTTGTTTAGGTTTGTTGTTAACTAATAAATTATGTAAGTTGAAATTGTTGTAAAATGCACAGCTTAAATTTGTATATTTAGATAATGTATTACCTAGTCTCTGACTTAAATTACCCGAATAATGAATTTTGCGCCAATGTTTAGTATCTTGTAATAAAATTGGATAAATCAAATTGTAAGCAATACGTTTTAACTTTCGTTGAAGGATTTTGTGAACTAATTTTGATTCGAAACCGTTGTTTTTAGCAATTAATAAAATTAAATTTAGTTCTTTTTGAAAATTTTGGTCAGAAAGTGGTGTTTTAACAAGTCTCTCGACGAGTGAAAAGATTGCGGCATTTTTTGCATTAAAAGAATGATTTGATGAAGAATGTATTAAAATATCAGTACATGTAGGCTTACGATATATGTCAAATTCAAAATTAGTTGTAATATGTTTAATTTGAATATCTAGAAAATTTAAAGTTTTATCAATTTCCTTTTCAAAAGTAAATTTAATTGAAGGATGTTTTCCATTAAGTAAAATAAGAAAATTGTCTAACTGTCTTTCTGTACCGGTCCAAAGGCAAAGAATATCGTCTACGTATCTATACCAAAATAAAATATTACTAGCTTCTTGTAAGTTAGCATCTAGGAATTGATGTTCAAACCAATCCATAAAAATTTCGGAAAGTAAGGGTGATAAAGGCGAACCCATAGGGAGTCCGTCAGTGAATTTAAAAAATTGGTTTTCGAAAGTGAAATAATTTTGTTCCACGCAAGTCCTATATTTAAGGATTAACTCATCTCTAATATCGGCAGATAATACATTTACGTTTATAATTTGAATTACAATATCATTTAGTATATTTAATGGAATAGAAGTAAACAAACTTGATACGTCAAACGATATTAATTTAGAATTTAGAGGAACTACAACATTTTTAATTTTATTAATGAGATCTAAAGAATTTTTAACTGAATATTTGGAAACAAAACCAGTTTTTTCAATGAAAATATTTTGAAACTTTTTGCAAAGTTTGTAGGCAGGAGCACTACAATATGAAACGATTGGCCTAATTGGTATATTTGGTTTGTGTAATTTTGGTAGTCCGTAAAGGACAGGTGCAAACGGATTCATTTGTTTAAATTGAAATGCTGTCGAAACATCCTTCAATTAAATTTACTTTTGAAAAGGAAATTGATAAAACTTTAAATTTTCTAGATATTCAAATTAAACATATTACAACTAATTTTGAATTTGACATATATCGTAAGCCTACATGTACTGATATTTTAATACATTCTTCATCAAATCATTCTTTTAATGCAAAAAATGCCGCAATCTTTTCACTCGTCGAGAAACTTGTTAAAACACCACTTTCTGACCAAAATTTTCAAAAAGAACTAAATTTAATTTTATTAATTGCTAAAAACAACGGTTTCGAATCAAAATTAGTTCACAAAATCCTTCAACGAAAGTTAAAACGTATTGCTTACAATTTGATTTATCCAATTTTATTACAAGATACTAAACATTGGCGCAAAATTCATTATTCGGGTAATTTAAGTCAGAGACTAGGTAATACATTATCTAAATATACAAATTTAAGCTGTGCATTTTACAACAATTTCAACTTACATAATTTATTAGTTAACAACAAACCTAAACAAAATTTAATTTTGAAATCTGGTGTCTACCAACTTAGTTGTGAAGATTGTAATGCTATATATATAGGTCAAACTGGTCGTAATTTCAAGCAGCGATGTTCAGAACATTTTAGGGCATTAAGATTGGGACACACAAGTTCAACTTTTTCTAACCATTTAATTAACGAAAACCATAATAGCTGTTTTCTTAATAACGAAAATCTAAAAATTCATCATGTTGAAACTAAAGGCCCCAAACTTGATATTCTTGAATCGTTTGAAATTCGTAAAGCTCTTTATTTAAATAAAAGTTTATTAAATTTACAAACAGATGTCATTTATTCGGCTTTAACCAACCCAGATCTATTTCTTTAACACAAAATTTTACTTGTTTTCAGAAAATTCTAAATTGTGTTGTGATTTCCTTTTGTTATATACCAAGATGCAGTCATTATTTCATATATTAATTTTAATATTTAATGGATAAACAATAGTTTTTAAAAAATGTCAGCTCTTTGAATTTACTATCATTTAAATTTTAAAAATTGTTTTGTATTCATTTTTGATCTAGTTTCATTTTTAATTTAATTTTATTTGTATATAAATGACATGTTGTATTATTTTTTCTTTGTAACAATTTTGAAGCTCTTGAAAATGGTGTATAAACCGGTCGAGCTGTTTTTAATTTTAATTTTATTTTCAAAATAAATAAAGTTAGAAACAAAAATTAATTTGCGGAATACAAACAAGTGTTTCATTTATTAAAATAAATTTATTAAAAATTAGTATAGTTATTCCCATATCCACGTATTCCTTTCATTTTCCCCATCTCCTTCCTTTCTAGTTGACATGGTATCTTCGGATATTCAAAGAGTCTGAATAATGAATATTTCATATTTAGTGTGCTAAACATGTCTAACTAATTAATAAAAAAAAAAAATTCTAGAAAAGAGGTTAGTTTTTTTAAAATTTTATATGAAAAGTGACGTTAGATAAAAGAAAGCTAAGCTGCTGTTGTGCTTTGGTGGTCGTCTTTATATTTTGTTATTTTAATTTTTCAAAATAAAAACTAAAACGTGTTCTTGGTTGATATTTACAATATATTTTTACTGATCTGTCTACTGACTGACAAAGTGTTGCAATAATTATAAAACGTAATCATTGAAACCAAATCCGATTCGATTCTGAGTAATCCACTTTGTTATCATCTAATCAACTTCTTTAACAATGATTTCAACATAATCATCAGTTTCATCGTCGTTAGAAATCATTATTATTTTATATTCTTTTGTTTTAACTTATTTAAACAATTCAAACCCACTTTTTGTAATTTTTTTCGTACAAGAATACACTCATATATCGTCATATAACAACGTGTAAAGAGAAAAGCAAACCAGAAAATTTCACAAATCTACGTAAAAATAATTTAATTCCGTTTCTGTATTATGTTTCAAGCTTCTTGTTTCCCTTCTCTGTGGTTTATTAGAGAGTCAATAAATTTTTTTTTTGCTGATCTAAGTTTGGTAGTTTTTCTTAAGTCTGGTTTTATTTACAAAAAAAAAATGTACCAAGTGTTTTCCTAAATTTAATAACAAAAAATACTAAAGTAGATAAAAGTATAAAAGCTCATTTTTTGTTAGGAAAATTATTTGTTTTAGCTTTCAACTATGTTGTTCACCAAGTAAACATAAAACATACTTGAGATTGTTCGTAATAAATTGAAATATTTATGTTGATTAAAAATTATTGAAACCATCACGAGAATAACATAACGTTGCCCTATAAATCTAGAAAGAAGAAGAAATAAAAAAAACGAACAAAACACATATCATTACAGTAATAATGTAGCAAATTAATCCATTATCTCAAAACTCTTTATGTTAATGTAATCCTTCAAAAGTACATTCAGGCATTCAAGATTTCAAAAACTCCCATCTAATCTATTTCGTATTAGATTTAATGATAGAAAATGATTTTATTTTTATGTTTTCATTAATTTCTACCGATTATACATAAGGCAAAAAATGTTGGATATACGGATACATTAGTTTGTTCAAAACCACTCATTTCCATTTTACTGTCATTTGAGCTATTTCACGCCCATTGAATTAACCATAATGTATAATGTTAGAGACAAAGTTTTTGGAAATTTTGTATAACAAATAAAAAGAATGATAATGAAATTTGAGTTTGTTGAAATTGTATAGGAAGTCTGGAGGATTCAACAGACGATTGAATTTCAAATTTTATACGCAATCAAGTAATAATTTTGTATCTGAATTATTCATTTCTATCCATTCGGTAAATAATAAGGTAATCCAGCCCTAAGAATATTTGGTACCGTTTTTCAATGCTAGCAATTGTTAAGTGATGTCGTGACAGTTGATTTTATTTGTATCTGTTCATAAATTTTATTAAATGATGGTAAAAAAATTGAAGTTTAATTATTGTGTTTTTATCAGTTATTTTTAACAACGTTACAAAATCTGATAGTTTTGGCTTCAACGTCAATATCAAACAAAAATCAAAAAAATTAATAGAAGAAGATAAACACAATTATCGACGCACTAACACATAAAATTCCTGTAAATAATAACTCGATTTCAAAACATACATACTAAACAAAACCGTCCAGCAGAGGCTACAATGAAAATTATTACCGGTCAAGTCTTTCAGATATTTGGTCATGGAATAGTTTTTTATAGAACCAGCTCGTAAAACACACCTCTTATAATTGTACCTAAAAAAATTTAATAGTAAGGAGAAAAGATGGCGTGTTGTGTTAGACTACAAGAATCTGAATGCAATTATTGTTGGTGATTCTTTTCCGTTATCAAACATAACGGAGGAACTTGATCATCTTGGGAAATGTTTATATTTCTCAACACTAGATCTAGCGAATGATCTATCATCATGTCGCATTAGATCCGGAAGATAGAATGAAGACTGCTTTTAGTACCATTTTGATTTTAATCGGTTGGGTATTGGATTAAAGGGAGTGTGTGTAACGTTCTGACGGTTAATGCGTAATGTGTTATCTTGTAGGCTTATATGTGTCCAACAGAGACTACAATGAAAATTATTACCGGACAAGCATCTCAGATATTTGGTCATGGAATAGTTTTTAATAGAACTAGCTCGTAAAACACACCTCTTATAATTATACTTAAAAAAATTTAATAGCAAGGAGAAAAGATGGCGTGTTGTGTTACACTACAAGAATCTAAATGCAATTATTGTTGGTGATTCTTTTCCGTTATCAAACATAACGGAGAAACTTGATCATCTTGGGAAATGTTTATATTTTTTAACACTAGATCTAGCAAATGATCTATTATCATGTCGCATTAGATCCGGAAGATAAAATGAAGACTGCTTTTAGTACCATTTTGATTTTAATCGGTTGGGTATTGGATTAAAGGGAGTATGTGCAACGTACTGACGGTAAGCAAAAAAAATCACAAATCAACTAAAATTGATCCCTTGGTCTTCAATCTTATTGTTGTCATTTTCTTTGTAAAGAAATTAGTTATCTTGATCATCTCATAAGAAATAATGGTATCAAGTCAGATCTCGGACAAAAATTTATTTTGCATAAAAATTCTTGTTCCTAAAAGTGCTAAACAAGTAAAATGATTCATTGGTCTTGTAGAAAATTTTCTGAAACAGTATAACCCTTAAACCGGCTGTTTAAATAAATTGAAGAGTTTTAAGCCCTTGTGTGACGAGGTGTTTGAAAAGCTAAAGAGTGCTCTTATCAGTCCTCTAAGTTTAAATTTCGATTATTTTGCGAAAGGTTAAAGTCATCGGTGCTGCTTTTGCTAAAAAACTTGGTGATAATAATCCATCTATCGCTCTGGCTATGGTTATAGACCAGACACATAGACATCTCTCAGTGTCTGAGTTTAGGAAGCATACCTCACCATTGCAACTACTTTACCAAACCATTAATTTCACATATAATTGCAGAAGATTTTGTAGAACATTTTTTCTCCTCTGTTGGTACCCTATAATTTCATCACCTTCTTGAACATGAACAATTTAAAGTTTTTATAAGGTTCTTCTTCTGGATATGGTAGTTTTAATTAACCACCAGAAAGATTTGACCTTAAACCTAAATGTTGGTTTCAAATTAAGATAATGGTTATAAATTACGTGAAAAAAATGTCCGTATTCATTTGTCAACTTATGTATTTCAACTTTGTTATATCTACGTAATTGTTTTTGAATTTCGAAATCAGTTTTTCCGACTAAAGTCTTCAACGTAAGGACTTAAGGACCTAGTCGGAACTCAGGACTTCATAAAATACAATTTTTACAATACAATACAATCTGCAACAACTTGATATTTTCCAACTGTTCCTATACATTGGGATTAGTTAAAAATGGAAAGAGTCATATTCATGTCCAATTTCATGTTCAATTACATTTCATGTCATACAAAAAATTAATTTTATGTGTTTCAAAAAAATTGGTTTAAAAATTAAATGTAAATCATTCTTTTGATACACTTTACGGTATTTCTTGGCAAATTTACAATACATTAATCAAACTCCTGGTCTCACACACTAATGCCGACCATCAACATTTCTCTACATTCAATGTTACTCCTCGTTATCAATCTTAGTTTTTTTTTAAAAATATGCAAAATTCTTTCAAACCGAAGCAATAATAAAATCAATATAATCCAATATTAGCATCAGTGTTATCGGTTGAAATTTGAAATCAAAAAAATCTTCAAGATGATGTTGATAAAAAAACCGGTTTAACAAAAAAGAACTCGAATTATTCAATATTTTTGAAAAGTATTTAGACATGTTTATTAATTTGGTAAACAAAATTTAATTATTCAGAAAACTCATATAAAAAACTCTATTTTAGTCGGTAGACATGAGATCCTAAGTATATAAATGTGACTATCAAAATTCTAATAAAATCAGATCCAAAACGGGGTTTTCTGTTAATTATCCTGAGTTAAGTTTAGCTTGTAACGATCGGCCCTATTTTGATTCCTGCTCTAAATTAAGAATCGAAAATCTTCTAAAAACAACTCCATTAAAACAACTTATTGTACTATTTCAATTTTTACTCTATATCATAAAAAATCAAAAGCAAAAACATCTAAAGAAACTCCATAAATAAATTTATTCTGTTTTTGAAGTTATACTTCTTTGCGCTCGTTGTAAATATTTTGATGGGGTGTTAATCGAAAAACCGCGTCACGCTTGTTTAAGTTATATTTTAACCTTTATGCTGTATGGTAATAAAGACGAAATTAGTAAATCAACCTTATGCCGTATGGTAATAAAGACGAAATTACTAAATCAATCATATTTTATAATAATAAAACATTATTCGCTTAGTTATCTTTGATCAATTTTTTTTCACTTTTCGGAATTATCATTAAAAGGAATAGTTAATGTATAATGTGACAAACAAATGTGTACATTTATATGAAAATTATGTTAAATTCTTTTTTAACAAATACATATTTCTAATTTACAACAAATATGTTCTTATGGTTTGCAATTATATAAAGTATGTACATATTTCTATGCATTAGCACCAATACACAGAAAGAAATAACCTGGCTTACATTCGGAAATGCATTTCTCAATTCAAAAATTGCTTAAATACTAAATATAAAGCAGCTTTTGCTTAAAACTATAAATTGAATCATCGAATTAAGCAAGCTTTTCTTCATATAAATTAATATTACATTTCTTAAATTACGATTTCAATACTCAAATCAAGCATAGCAATAGCATTAGTGTAATTTAATTTTTTTTTTTTATTTAAGTCAGCGTTTACTTAAATTAAGAAAAGTTATCTAAAAAATATGGTTATGTAAATTTTTTGTTTTCTTATGCTTCGCTAAAACTGTAGACCTATTTTGGTTTATAACCGTTAATATATTTTTGATAGTTTATCTAAGTGGGTAGCCCTGATGAAAATGATAAACTTTTTTAAGTTTAAAGGAAAATCAATAAATTGATTGATTTTCCTTTAAGCAAGGCAAATCTTGTACTGAGAAATAGATTTCTTAATGTAAGCCAGCTGATTTCTGTCTGTGTTCCACCACAAAATTTATGACTGCTATGACTAAAACATGCTATAATGAGGAAACCATTTCTTTGAATACCATTTCTTCTATATTCAGTCCAGACAGCACTTGATAAATTCTATTGAACGTGCTATTGTTCTAAGTAACGACTTTCTAATAATCAGTGAGGAATATTTTAAATTAAGAAATAAACTCTTATTTCAAGCGAAAACATTGTTAAATTTAAGAAAAACAGTTTCTCAATTTCAAGTTGTATAATTTTTATAGAATTTTTGCTTAATTCAAGCAAGCCGATTACTTAATTGTAGTAATTCTTTCCACTCAAATTGAATATTAGTTGCTTGTTTTAATACATCCCAACCTTTTGTGTTTTAAAACAACATTTCTTAAATAAAGAAAATATTTATTTCTGGTATTATTCCAGCAGAATTTTAATTCAAGAAACATGCTTAGTAGGTTGAAAATCCATGTACAAAAATGATTGCATTAAGCAAGTTTCGTTTAATATTAGCAATCATTTTTTTCTGTGTACGATACATATAAGCATTGCTTATATATGATTAAACAAACCTGCTTGCATTAGCAGAACTGCCCTCACATGTTCCAAAAATTGGAAATTGACGTTTCTTTTCCTCTTCTTAGAAACATTGATTAACCAAGAATTTGCGTTGGAACCTTAGTACCGAAGAAAAAGATTATGAACAATATCAAAGCTACAGGTTTAAAGTGTTTTACTTATTGAGAGAAATATGCTTCTCCATTACTTTCAAAACTATTATTGTTATTGCAAGGGATCTATAAAATATATGCAAATATGTTAACAAATGGTGTGATTTGACTGTTTTAATAATAATATATAAGTCTGAATTTACAAATGAAATTAGTCTTATTATTATTTTTTCCAATTTTTGTTTTAAGTTGTGGGAAGGAATGTCGAAATAAGACGATGACCATAAAGCGATAAAACCCATTAAACGAAAATATTCACTAAAAATGGTGGTATTCTTTAACCGACCGGCGTATGCATCAATGTAGTAGAGTATTGCAGACAATCGATAAAATATATTTTCAAATTGCAATACGACCTTCTTCAGAGCAGTAAAATTTCTGGATTGATAAATGATTATAAGTCTACATGAAATAGGACGCTAAACCAATAGCAATGAGCCAGTGTACCTATTTTTTATGACGAGTACGGTGGTTTCGGAGTAAGTAATTGACAATTGTGACATCCAATAAACAAATATATTTACGCTCACCTAATTGTTCGTGACACATTCAATTATTTGAATTAAATCTTTGGAATAAAATTTTAACTTTTTTCTAACCTTAATCTTCTACATTTATAAAAATTATTTAATTATTATTTGTCTGTCAAATGTGTTTTAATTTTAACATACATTTAATATGTAAATCTATCTATAGCTTTAGAGACATTTACTTAATGGCTTTTGCTGACTGTAAAATGATACTATTACATTTTTTTCAAACTTTTTATGTACATATTACTAATAAAATAAGTTAAATTAAATGACATTAAAAAAACTATAGGAGAATTTACTCAAAAAAAAACAGTTTTCAACCACTTTATCTGGGAAGCACGGGCATCGCCGTGCGGGTACCTTCTAGTAATTAATAATTATTAGTTTTTTGAATAATATTTTTTTTGAATAATATTTTTTTTTTCTTTTTGGATAATATTTTTTTTTTATTTTTTTGACTAATGGTCCAAATACATGTGCAGAAAGTCTGCACGCAGTGCTGCATGCATATCTGCATCTAAAATAGATGTGCAGAACTTTTATATATTTGACGTGCAGAATTTTCGTAACGACAGTTCGTGTTCTTACCTATTATGAAATAGGTATAAGTGAAAGTTGTGAAAGTGAAAGAAAACTGTCTTTTTAATTAAAAAATAGAAGCAAATAATTGAATCGTTGCGTGTAAAAACGTTTATGTCTAAATTAAAATTTAAGTTCAAATAACAAATTTAAGTTCAAATATACCACTGTTTCCGATAATCCTTTCCCAAAAATTTATTTATTAACAATATTAGTTTTAATTATTTTATAATTTGGATTATTGAGAATATTTAAATATCTTTATAAACAAATAATCATTACAAAAATAATTTCATTTTCAAAAAAATATTATTCATTTTTATTTGAGTTATAAAAAATAATTGATTTTCAAACAAAATGTCAAAATCATCCATTTTTATCTGAGTTTTCAAGTAGTTTTTGTTTTTTTGATTGTGGTAGCACTGCCTCTGTGCAGCTAAATTAGAATTAGAGATATCTTGCAGAATTTTTCTGCATGCAGAATTTACATGTAATTGCTCTCATATAACAACACATGTTCTAATTTCGCTGCATGCAGAATTCTGCACATGTATTTGGACCATAAGAAAACCAAGAAAAATCGACGATTATACGTTCTTATACTTTTTGAATAATAATTTTTTTTTTGAATAATATTTTTTTTTTATTTATTTTTTGAATAATATGTTTTTTTTTGCTTTTTTTTTGAACGATATTTTTATTTTTTGTATTATATTTTTTTTTTGAAAAATATTTTTTTTTTTGAATATTTTTTTTTTTATTTTTTTCTTTTTGAATAATATTTTGGTTTTTTTTTTAGTTATTTTTTTTTAATGTATCTGTCTGTCTGTGTGCGTGTGTGCGAGGGAATGGCCAAAGAAGTATAACTTCCACCGTCTGGTCCGACACAGACCCTACTTTTTTTTTTCATTTTTGACCTGACAATAGCATATAAGAACTTTTTTCAAAATTTGTAATATAAATGAGTTTGTGGTTGTTCAAGAATTTATTAAATACGAAATTGTAGTCTTTTAATTTTCATGTTTGTTTGTGTATTTTTTTTGCGATATGATTTAAAATAACGCTAGGGGTGTTTTGATAGAGAGAAAAATGGTTATGTTTTCCCCTTTTTTGTCCTGCAACTGGATCTGTAATTTGATATCATTAGATGGAGGTTCTAAATATGGGCGTGAGGATGATCAATATATATTTGAAAAGAAACGAAAATAGATAATTCTCGCTAATAAAATATCGAGCATTCTTTTCGATCGCAATATTATAAAATAGATTACAAAATAAATTTTCAATTGAATCAGGAATACCAGGAAAACCAGGAATTTAAATCGTTCAATTAGAATCGCATCATAAAATTTCTATATCGTCAATATTCTACATATTAAATTTCTATGTCATTGTATTTCTGTTTGTTTAACGTTGTAAAGCACTGAAAAATAAATGGTTTTGTAAGAACCGTCAACATATCAAAACTGATAAATTTTCCTTTTTTTTATGACAATTGTTAATAATAACTCAGTTCATTTAATGATTCTCTAATAAATATTAAATTATAGTTTAAATCCTGTTGAAATGGCATCCTAAAGCGATACCTATTTTTGCTACATCGGTTGTAATCTCCGAAACGAGCTTATAAAATCCGAGGTACAGATGAAGCATTTGATTTCAAAGAAAATTAGTATTCTTTGAAATATGTTAAACCGAATTTAAAATCCTTGAACCTTTTTCTAAAAAATTTCCGCTTATTAATCTAATCAAGAAATTGTTTTTACACCGATAAGTTGCCAAACCTTCAACATATTCGTATGATTCTGATTTCTACCCAATTAATTTTCAATCTAACATTTACGAGCTGAATCAACAATTCTAATTAAAATTTACAAATTTCAAATTTCTAAACAGTTATCTTCAGAAACAAAGAGCAACAAAAATAAATTGTTGTTGACCTTTTTCAGGATCCCACAAAAATTCATGTCTCGTCTTGTTATTTTGGAATTAGATTCTTATCAATTTACATTTCGTTTTTCAGTCCTTTTGTGGATTGTATACATTCTGTTACCTACCTAACATAGCATTAGAAAAGTATTCACAATAAATATCACAATCGTATTCTGTTAACAATGTTTATTGTTATTCTTATTTCTGTAAAGATTTAAAGATGAAAACCAACCCCAGGAGTGTCTATTCATTTTTAATAAGTAAAAGAGAAAAAGATTTTAGTTTGGAAATTCCAAAAGGGTTAAGGTGATGGCTTATTTATTTATATTTTACCACACACACACAAACGTTAATGAACCCAAAAAATATTTCAGTCCCATTGTTTCGTTTATGTGTAACAGAATCATGAATATTCATTTGATCTAACTTCATCCGCTTTAATGCCTTAAAACCCCCTTCATTTTTCCTTTTCTACTTTTTATTTCTATTTTTATTAATTCGTGGGTTATGTCAACCCGGAAAAACTTCTGAAGGCTAGTAGTTGCTAGTTTCTTGTATCTTTTTTTTAATAAATTCTGGGAAAAAGTAGCAAAAAATAAAACTAAAATGGACTTTTTAAAATAAATTAAAAAAAAAAATGTTTATAAGAATGTACAATGAACATGGATTTGTCACAACCCAAAATTCTTTACATAAAATGTTATCTCTAGGTTTTGTCGTTGGTTTGTTACAATAGTATAGTGATGGTTGGTAAGGTTTTTTTTTTGAAGAAAAATTTTATGATACGGATTTAAGATTTAGTGTTGCCTGAAGTAGAATTAGAAAAAGAAAAATGATTTTATTATACTTTTTTTTAAATCGATATTGTAAGATAAGAAATGTAACAAAATTATTTTTTATCTATTCTTTGGCTTACTTATGTAATCCATTGTTATTTTGAATTTTTATGTTTGGGTTATTTATAACGATTATGACCATGTTATTGAAAAATATCTTGATGATAGGGGATGGTATTGAATTGGTAAGCATTGTAGAAAATCGTTTTGTTATTTTGGTTTTAAATATCGGCATGGGTACAGTTTTTAACCTAATTTTTTTATTTGTATTTAGAGAGAACAATTTTATTTCTGATTAAAGACCACATATGGAATTACATAGATGCTCATTGCTTCGAGCAAGATTGAGATTGATAACATTGACTTGATAGATTTAAACCACCAGTATCGCGAAGATATCATCGTTTATGATATCTCACGTTAACTCGTTTATGAATAGTGGAGGCTCGAGTATGTAAATTTGTTTCACTTGCAAGTTTAAAATATAATATAGATATTTAAAAATCAATAAAACCTGTGCAGATTCAATTTTCTTTATTTCGGTATCTGTTTAAAAAAGATATGTTTGTTTCTTAAAATATGCATTACAGTGGAACATCATAAACAGACAGATACAGAATAATAAACTGCTTGAGTATACAAAAAGAATGTATGATGGTTACGAGAGTTGTTTGTGGTAGATTATAATAGAAAATGTCTAACGAAAAGATTGTTTTTGGTATTTGCAACACAAAAGTCAAAAAAGTCTAGAATTTTCACACGAAATAATAAATAAACATTTAAAAATTGTAGACAAAAAACCGTATGATTGTTGTAACCACTAGAAATGTTGTGCCACAGATTTTCTAAATAATCATCATCAACTATTTTTTCGGTATAAAAATTGAATTGTTTAACTACTGACCTGCATGTTAAAATTAGTTCCTGCATGATAAACTTTCTATAAATAATTCACCGATATATTACACTACAGTCAACCATAACTCACAACTATCACAACTTAATAACTATCATCTTCAATCGTATAATCATCTATTAAATAATATAATCAAACTTTTATCAATTGCAATATATAAATCCTGTAGATCTATTACGGCAGAATGTAGAGCACGTCCGCAAATTCAAGATCAACAATAACAATCACGTGTGAAGTAAAATCCAGCTCAAGTTTCAGTTGAGAGAAAAATACAAATTTTTGAGGTTAGCAACAGAATTTTAAATTTCAAAAGTGAGATTTCTGTCGTATAGCTAGCATAACTGGGCATACATTTTTTCAGAAAATAAAATGGCAACATAATTCCCACACATCTAAGCCTATCAACAATATATTTAAGAAAGGGACTTAGTTAATATCCGATACGATGCCGAATCAGGCATTTTTTACCACCGTAAGAAATAGTTAAATCAAACTTAACAAATATGATATGATGGTTATCGATACAGGGTCAGAGCCAAGCGTATTAAAATTAAACACTCTAAAACCTAAAACAAAAGTAGATACCTAAAAAGAAATTAGTTCAAAGGAGTACAAGGTACTACAACACAAGCTTTACGAATCGCACGAGGGCATTTTTAAACGACCCTCAACAAGTAGGTACTTTTCATATTGTAAAAGACAATTAACTGAATATAGATAAAGACGGAATCTTTAGTATGGATTTTCTATGGAATAACGCAAAAATTGAATGTATAAATTACACAGTTGAAATTTTTTAAATAGATTTCAATCCTGATTTCTGTAATTAATTATCTGAAGCTGTAGTAAGTACTTAGTAAGAAATCAACCGTTGAATGGCATGAGTGTATGCAACAAACCAAAGTGCGAATTAAAGTACACTAATTTACAAATCCCACTAAGACAAACAAAACTTTTAGAAATCTCTGTGCTGCAGATTAAAATCAGAAAATTTTTTTAGGAGTTTATATAGCAAACTCTCTAGTAAAAGTCAGGGATAGTAAAAACAGTACCGCAGTAATAAATACACAAACAAACAATGCAAACATCATCAATCATCACATAACTCTAGAACCATTAGAAAAGTATGAAATAATTAGATAAGTTCAGGATATGCTTATACTATCATCAGCCGAATCATTCAGCCGAGACATTCTCTATTCTTTTCACATTTGTAACTGGTGCCAAAGCGATCCAATAAAACTGTCAAAATCAGTTTCGAGTGGTTGATGATTTTCAAAAATTAACCAAATTACTATAAACGATGATTTACCACTACCACGGATAGAGGAAATTTTAGACCAACTGGGAAATGCAAAATATTTTAAGACCCTAGATTTGACTAGCGGTTATCATTAGATTCTGGTAAAGGAAAATGATCGGGCAAAACAGCGTTCAGCACTTCATTGTAACATTTTGAGTTTGAAGAATCCCATTTGGACTAATTTCTGTTGCAATTACATGCCAAAGGGCTACGAAGTTTATACTTACCACGTCATAGTGCATAGCCTGTTATGTTTATTTTGATGGTATTGTAATATTTACGGTAGAAACCTTGAGGTCATAACCAGAAGCTAATAGACGTACTTCTAAAACTAAGACATTATAATTTTAAATTACAGCCATAGAAATGTCAATTCTTAAGAAGAGCAATATCTTATTTGGGACATCTGTACACCGAAACAGGAGTGTCTTCGGACCCAAACCGAATTCAGTCAATTATTTTTGGGCTAACACTGTATCGAATATTTATTCCAAATTCCAAAGAATTTGAGGCCAATAAATACATTGCTTTAGTGTAAAATTCAAATGGGAACATTTGCACTTTGGTTCTTTGCTATATGTGCATGACATTCATCGGTGTGATTATAAGTGTGATTTAGCTTTCAATAAGTTAAAAGAACTTGTTCTGTATCTTCCAGTACTAATATATTCCGATTTTATCAAACCTTTTAATCTTTCAACTGATGCAAGCAACTACAGATTAGGTACTGAACAAAGTGGAAAAAAAATACTTTACAATTGAGAAAGAAATTTTAGCTATAGTTTTGGCAACCAAGACATTTAGATGCTTTCTGTAGGGTTGGGAATTTACGGTTTTCTCTAACCATCTATCACTAAAAGGCATGTTTAATGTATAAGAGCCGACGTCAAGACTTATAAGATTTCACCATAAATTATCTGAGTTCAACTATAACATTGTTTATTCTTCTGGACCCAAGAACAAGGCAGTGGATTCTTTGAGCAGACTATTTTCAATTGAGCAGACACAAAATGAAACATTGAATCAAATACAGGACTACCTCAATTGGATAAAATTAACCAATTGGGCGCTACCTCAGTTTCAAAATTGTTTAGCAGTTAAAAGAGTCATGACGTTCAGAACAAGAAAAAAACAACGATGAACAAACAATGTTAGCAAGATGAATGCCTACAATCACTAATTACCAGAAAAGACATCGAGACATTTGTAATGAAGCGCTGCTTCGTTCTATGATCAACTCAGTGGCATAGCAGGCCGCACACCTAGATAAGATTTATTTAGCCCCAAGCTAGTTTCAGCCTGTGGGGACGAGTAGACATTTACTTGCTGCTCCAGTTCAAATAACGGTATTGTTCGCGTGTATCTTAAAAACGGATTAAAGGAAAAGCAAGTGAAAATAAGTAGACTCTGGCGACCCCCGTATACGAAAATAACCGCGATCACCACGTCCACTCCCATAGTTCTAACACACACACACACACACACACACACACGCTCTCGCACTTCATCCACTCACACACACACATGACCACATACTCACACACACTTACACACATCCATGTCCATGCGCGCATTCACACTACGCGATGCAGCCAAGCTACCATTTTCAACCAACTAATTTAGCTCGGTATGATTATCATGTTGGTGGATATGTTCCATATGAGATATACCATCAGTATATAAACGATTTTGAGGAAAAACAAATTAAATCAGTTCATGAAAGGAATATCTTATGGCGAAAGACATGAGGCTCTACGGCTTGTACACCATGACGAAAATTAAGGTTTAAAAACCGAGATGCATGTCCCTAAAAGCTGTGGTAACATTTCTAATTTAGTTCCCAACTTAAATGGAAATAAAAAAAAACATTTTGTCCGAAATAATATCGACACCGTTCCCGCAATGTAATATAATAAGAATTATTGCCTAGACACCTTATTATTCGTAGAGACTCCATAATTTTAACGAATATTTGCATGACAATGATAGAAGGACGACACATTCTTCCATCCGTCATATCGTCGTTTATTAATATATTGGTTACGGCTGATTCACGAATTTAATTTTTTTTTTATTACATCATCCAACCCACGATAAACTAAATACATTGATTGGTCAGCCATTAATAAATCAACTGTTTTATATTAAAATTATTTTCAAGTTTATAGTAATAATTTTTTTTTTATTTTTCAATATTTCCGGAAAATTCTTATTTACCTGTTTACAATTATAGTTGGACTGACCTACGCGCAGGCAACCAATATACTTGCTCAGATGCTGATGCAGTACAAATGCTGAGCTGCACGCAAAGTTTCACAAGAAGACGGATTCAAATAAGCAATAAAAATAAAAATAGACTCTGACGACCCCAAGAGATGGAGGAACCAAGACCATGACACACACCGCATCATATATAATTAAAGTTAAAATCTTTCATTCACCCACATTCGAATTTAATCCAACTCTCCATACTAGCTCATCATAGTAAATAATATATAAATTATTCCAATTAAAAAAGTCAGACAAGTGCGAATAAAATTCGCTCGTCAAGGGTTCCGTGAATGTAAAAGAACACAATATCAAAAAATATTGACAAAAAGTTGTGTTGTAATGTCCTTATATTTTCAGACCATAGACACATAACAAAATAAATGTTAAATTGTAAATGTCAATAGTAAATTACAATCAAATCTACATTGATCAAAAATGGCAAAAAAATGTTAATTCAGGTTAAATATTATCCATAGATGTTTTTGGTAACATAAAAAAGATTAAATTACAACAGCTTGTAAATGGATTAAATTTGATTATTTTTTCGGTCAATCGAGTGTTGAAATTTAGGGGGGTGGAAAGGCTACATACTAAAAATATTTTTTTATCAATAACACAAAAACTGTGCATTGCAAAATTCTAAAAATATTGTAAGATTTCTTAAATTAAGTGCTCTTTCATATGACACCCCACTCATTTGGGTCAAAAATGGTTTTTTCCCTCCCCACACCCATCCCATAAACACACAGAATTATAATTATTTGAGTCTTCGATATGATTTTCATTCAAAATTTACCAATATTCCTGTCTCTGGGAATATTTTCAAAGTTTTCAGTCACTCATCGTCGCAAGGTAGGCGGCGGCATGATCTGAATTTTGCCCCTTCTTATCCATAACTCAAAAACTGTGCTGTAGTTTTCATACAAAACTTACCAAATCTCCTGTGAAATTTTCCAAATTTTGGGGGGGGGGGTCGATCTGAATTTCGCACTTTTTCGACAGTAACTCAAAAACTTGGCACCGAAAAATTCTAAAAAAAATTGCAACGAATTTTAAATTAGATGTTCTTTCAAATGACACCCCACTCGCTTGGGTAAAAAAAGTTTTTTTTTTACCCCTTCTACCTCGGTCCTCTAAACACACAGAAATATAATTATTGGAGACTTCGCTATAGTTTTTGTACAAAATTTACCAAATTACCTAACTCTGTGAATTTTTACAAATTTTTCGGTCAACCAGTGTCGAAACGTATGGGGGGGGGGAACGGTGTGAATTTTGAACTTTTTTCACAATAACTCAAAAACTGGGCACCGAAAAATTCAAAAAAAAATTGCAACGAATTCTAAATTAGATGTTCTTTCAAATGACACCCCACTCGCTTGGGTCAACAAACATTTTTTTTACCCCCTCTACCCCGGTCTTCTAAACACACAGAAATATAATTATTGGAGACTTCCCTATAGTTTTCGTACAAAATTTAGCAAATTTCCTAACTCTGTGAATTTTTACAAATTTTTCTGTCAATCAGTGTCGAAACGTATGGGGGGAACGGTCTGGATTTTGCACTTTTTTAAAACTAACTCAAAAACTGGCCACCGAAAAATTTTAAAAAAAATTGCAACGAATTTTAAATTAGATGTTCTTCCAAATGACACCCCACTCGCTTGGGTAAAAAAAAGTTTTTTTTTTACCCCCTCTACCCCGGTCCTCTAAACACACAGAAATATAATTATTGGAGACTTTGCTATAGTTTTTGTACAAAATTTACCAAATTACCTAACTCTGTGAATTTTTACAAATTTTTCTGTCAACCAGTGTCGAAACGTAGGGAGGGGAACGGTCAAAATTCGTACTTTTTTTACTATAACTCAAAAACTGGGCATCGCAAAATTCTAAAAAAATTGCTTTGTTTTTTAAATTAAGTGCTCTTTCAAATGACACCCCACTTGACCACATTTTAAATAGTGTTTTTACCCCTCCTCATTTCCACCCCCTTAATAAATCTAAGTATGGAAATATGACACTTTTTTATATTGTTTATTAAATTGCAACGAATTCTAAATTAGATGTTCTTTCAAATGAACACCCCACTCGCTTGGGTCAAAAAATTTTTTTTTTTACCCTCTCTACCCCGGTCTTCTAAACACACAGAAATATAATTATTGGAGACTTCGCTATAGTTTTCGTACAAAATTTAGCAAATTTCCCAACTCTGCGAATTTTTACAAATTTTTCTGTCAATCAGTGTCAAAACGTATGGGGGGAACGGTCTGGATTTTGCACTTTTTTGAAAATAACTCAAAAACTGGCCACCGAAAAATTCTAAAAAAAATTGCAACGAATTTTAAATTAGATGTTCTTTCAAATGACACCCCACTCGCTTGGGTAAAAAAAAGTTTTTATTTTACCCCCACTACCCCGGTCCTCTAAACACACAAAAATATAATTATTGGAGACTTCGCTATAGTTTTTGTACAAAATTTACCAAATTACCTAACTCTGTGAATTTTTACAAATTTTTCTGTCAACCAGTGTCGAAACGTAGGGGGGGGGGGGGGGGGGGTAACGGTCAAAATTCGCAATTTTTTTACTATAACTCAAAAACTGGGCATCGCAAAATTCTAAAAAAAATTGCTTTGCTTTTTAAATTAAGTGCTCTTTCAAATGACACCCCACTTGGCAACATTTTAAATAGTGTTTTTACCCCTCCCCATTTCCATCCCCTTAAAAAATCTAAGTATGGAAATATGACACTTTATTATATTGTTTATAAAATTGCAACGAATTCTAAATTAGATGTTCTTTCAAATGACACCCCACTCGCTTGGGTCAAAAAAAATTTTTTTTTACCCCCTCTACCCCGGTCTTCTAAACACACAGAAATATAATTTGTAGTTTGAATTATTTCACCAATTATTAATTGTATTTACAGTTGTTACGGGATTTCTATTACGGTGAATTAGATATAGAAGTAGTACATCTTTATTATAATGTTTATTTTATTTCATAGTTGTTATTACAGATTATCTTGTTTCGAATTTTCGACAGTTTTGGCTGTCATTATCAAGAAGTTAAGAACTAGATATGTTAAAAATAAAAAATAATGTAAAAATAGAGACAATTATACTAGAATAAAAACAATAAATTAACTTACATGTGTTGATAACTTATAAACATTAAATATATAATTTTAGAAAACTAAGGTGTAAAAATTTTTTAAAATTAAAATTGCACTTGTTTCATTATCCTACAGTTATAATGTATTTGCATATGCACGTCGCTATTATTATTATAAATTATTCATTAAACGATACAGGAGACAATGGTTACACTATAAGTTATAGAACAAGTTAAAATATTAAAACTTATGAACTGTAATGGAAATGACTAGAAAAATTTATGTAAATCCACAACTTAAACATATTAAAAACTTAAAATTTATGATTGATTAATCTTATCACAGTTAAGAGAATGTACTAAACGTTAAACAATTAGAAAAACGAGAACGAAAAATTATATTAATATTAAATTATGTATAATGAACATAACTCATGTGTGAGAGTTGTTGGTATTGTGAAGAGAGGGAGAACGTTTGTGTATTAAGTTTGATGTTTAATGAGGTCAAGGCAAATTTTTGAGATTCCCGCTGTGTCTGATTTTTTGTTGATTGAATTTCCATACGATAAGATGAATAATGCTTCCTTAGTAACTCGTTTTGAGTGGTTGGTTTCTAAGCATAAGATTTTTGGGTTAGCTAGATCAAAGGAATGTGAAGCGTTGGAGACGTGATATGCTAAAGCAGTCGTGTAATCTCTTTTTGGGGTGATATCTGAAGGGTTAGGATTTATTGTGGTAGGGGTTACACAGATAGGAGGAAGGTTCGGATTTACACAGATAGGGAGTAGGTTAGGATTGTTTTGTGTGGGGATAGGTATAGAAGGTAGTATTGTACTTGTAGGGGATACCGGAGAAGTTATTAGTGGAAAAGAGGCTCTAATATCAGGGACTGTAGACGGCGATTTTGAAATTTTTTTAGAACCTGTTGAGTGTTGTGACATACGTTTATATAGGTATTGGGAAGATTCTCCGATGTAACATGCTGAACAATCTTTGCAATCCACTTTATAAACTGTGTTACACACAACTGTGTTAGACAAAATTAAGATCACCTTTAGATCGGCTAATACAAACAATCTGAAATTCTTCACTAAACTCAAAGACACAACAGAAAAAAACAAAACGTGTAACACAGTTTATAAAGTGGATTGCAAAGATTGTTCAGCATGTTACATCGGAGAATCTTCCCAATACCTATATAAACGTATGTCACAACACTCAACAGATTCTAAAAAAATTTCAAAATCGCCGTCTACAGTCCCTGATATTAGAGGTTTTTTTCCACTAATAACTTCTCCGGTATCCCCTACAAGTACAATACTACCTTCTATACCTATCCCCACACAAAACAATCCTAACCTACTCCCTATCTGTGTAAATCCGAACCTTCCTCCTATCTGTGTAACCCCTACCACAATAACTCCTAACCCTTCAGATATCACCCCAAAAAGAGATTACACGACTGCTTTAGCATATCACGTCTCCAACGCTTCACATTCCTTTGATCTAGCTAACCCAAAAATCTTATGCTTAGAAACCAACCACTCAAAACGAGTTACTAAGGAAGCATTATTCATCTTATCGTATGGAAATTCAATCAACAAAAAATCAGACACAGCGGGAATCTCAAAAATTTGCCTTGACCTCATTAAACATCAAACTTAATACACAAACGTTCTCCCTCTCTTCACAATACCAACAACTCTCACACATGAGTTATGTTCATTATACATAATTTAATATTAATATAATTTTTCGTTCTCGTTTTTCTAATTGTTTAACGTTTAGTACATTCTCTTAACTGTGATAAGATTAATCAATCATAAATTTTAAGTTTTTAATATGTTTAAGTTGTGGATTTACATAAATTTTTCTAGTCATTTCCATTACAGTTCATAAGTTTTAATATTTTAACTTGTTCTATAACTTATAGTGTAACCATTGTCTCCTGTATCGTTTAATGAATAATTTATAATAATAATAGCGACGTGCATATGCAAATACATTATAACTGTAGGATAATGAAACAAGTGCAATTTTAATTTTAAAAAATTTTTACACCTTAGTTTTCTAAAATTATATATTTAATGTTTATAAGTTATCAACACATGTAAGTCAATTTATTGTTTTTATTCTAGTATAATTGTCTCTATTTTTACATTATTTTTTATTTTTAACATATCTAGTTCTTAACTTCTTGATAATGGCAGCCAAAACTGTCGAAAATTCGAAACAAGATAATCTGTAATAACAACTATTAAATAAAATAAACATTATAATAAAGATGTACTACTTCTATATCTAATTCACCGTAATAGAAATCCCGTAACAACCGTAAATACAGAAATATAATTATTGGAGACTTTGCTATAGTTTTCGTACAAAATTTAGCAAATTTCCTAACTCTGTGAATTTTTACAAATTTTTCTGTCAATCAGTGTCGAAACGTATGGGGGGCGACAGTCTGGACTTTGCACTTTTTCGACAATAACTCAAAAACTGGCCACCGCAAAATTCTAAAAAAAATTGCAACGAATTTTAAATCAGGTTTTCTATCAATCAAATGACACCCCACTCGCTTGGGTAAAAAAATTTTTTTTTTACCCCCTCTACCCCGGTCCTCTTAACACACAGAAATATAATTATTGCAGACTTCGCTATAGTTTTCATTCAAAATTTAGCAAATTTTCTAACTCTGTGAATTTTTACAAATTTTTCTGTTAATCAGAGTCGAAACGTATGGGGGGGAACGGTGTGAATTTTGCACTTTTTTGACAATAACTCAAAAACTGGGCATCACAAAATTCTAAAAAAAACTGCAACGAATTCCAAATTAGATGCTCTTTCAAATGACACCCCACTCGCTTGGGTTAAAAAAGTTTTTTTTACCCCCTCTACCCCGGTCCTCTAAACACACAGAAATATAATTATTGGAGACTTCCCTATAGTTTTCGTACAAAATTTAGCAAATTTCTTAACTCTGTGAATTTTTACAAATTTTTCTGTCAATCAGTGTCGAAACGTAGGGGGGGGGGGGGAACGGTCTAAATTCGCACTTTTTTTACTATAACTCAAAAACTGGGCATCGCAAAATTCTAAAAAAATTGCTTTGTTTTTTAAATTAAGTGTTCTTTTAAATGACACCCCACTTGACCACATTTTAAATAGTGTTTTTACCCCTCCCCATTTCCACCCCCTTAATAAATCTAAGTATGGAAATATGACACTTTATTATATTGTTTATTAAAAACGTACTAGTTTTTCTATCATTTCAAGTACATTTGAAAATTTTCGATCAGATAGGTTCGGAGCTAATCGAGGTAAGAAAACCCGAAAAAAACGTCATTATTCAAAATTATACAAAAAATGGTGATGTGTAAAATTCCGAAATAAATTTTTATGGAATACTGAAATAAAGTCCTTTCATATGATACCCTACTTGAATCTATAAAAAAATGTATTTTCTCAAAGGTCTCACATCGCAGCCCTGTAAACCAAACGAAAACCACTTTAGTTTTATTTGTATCCGTCATTTTATGTGGACAGATTAGTTTTATACGCATGCCAAATTTCAAGTCCATAGCATTTATAGTTTACGAGATAATCGATATAATGTTAAAAACACGTTTTACTCTCACCAATAGTGTTACGTATAAAAAACTGAATCCTAAAAACCAACCAATTAGGCGATTGGTTGAATCGAAATAATAGCATCAATAATATAATATAAATAAAAATCGGTGCTCCAACGGTGCCGGCGAATGTTGCATTTGAACAACAAATCAATATAATAGTAAAACTTGTTTTTAGAATATGCAAATAATTGAAATCACATATCGGAATATTTTTTTATTATAAGCAAACACAAAGAAAAAATATGGAGGGGCTGAAATCTCAAGCTCTGGGATATCAAGACTTCGGTTATGGTTAAGGATTTTGATATAGTTTTTGGTATAAAACTTTTATGAGGACATTGATTTTAGTTTTGAGCAGCGATGTATATAAAACATAAAACTCTTTGTTGAAGATGTATTTTTTTTTATCTCTGTTTAGAAAATTTATCACAAACTAACACATCAATACGTTGCCGCAAAATTATAACGGATTATAAATCCACACAATTTAGTGAAAAGAGATACAATCAGCAAACTACTCAAAAACCTCTCCATTTAGCGTTTCGAGAAAATATTACAAAATGAAAAATGCAAACAATTTTCAAAATTCCAAAAATATTCCAAAAACTATAACAAATTCAAAAATTTCCATGTCCAATTTCAAGTCATACAAATAATAAAATTTTTTTTCCAACAAATTGGTTGAAAAAGTAAATGAAAATCATTTTTTTGACATACTTGACAATATTTTTTTGACAAAATTATAATGCAATAAAATTCTCAATAAAAATAATTTCGTGTTCAATTCCATTTAACATTTCATACAAATAATTAATTTTATTTTTGCTTGTTATGTTTAGAGATTGTGATCGGGAATTCCTGTCTCGAGAAATATCGAGACTTTTACATATTTTAATGTCTCGTGTCTCGAGAAATTTAAATATTCATGTTTCGGGAATTCTCGTAGTCTCGAGAAGTTAGAAATTTTAAAAAAAATTTTCTTTTCCAAAATTTTTATGTTTATTTGAATTTGGATTTTATTTTCCGTAATTTTAATATTGCAATCAAATAATCAAATTTCCTAAAAGGTAACAACTAAAAATATTTAAAAGTGACAACAATGTTAAATTGACAGATATGTTTTTTTGTTTTGACTCTTAAATTTATACTCGCTGTCATATATATATAAATGAAATTTGTGCATTAGTTAGTTTAAATTTGAGTAATATATGGCAAAGTGCTAAGTGCAAAGTATGGCAAAGTGCAATGAATTGTATTTTTTTTCTATATTTTTTTATTATTTTGGTTTTTTTTTTGAATTAGTTAATAAAAGTAAATAATTTTACAAGATTTTTTGTAATTATTTGAATTTTATTTTATTTTATGAAAGTCTCGGGAAATCTCGAGACTTTCGAGTCATAGAAAAAAAATCTCGAATTCTCGAGACCACAAATATAGCGAGACAAAAAAGTCTCGCTGTCTCGAGACTTGAAAAATGTCGGGAAATCGCAATCTCTAGTTATGTTATGCTTGCTTATGCTATGCTTGTTATGCTTGCTTGTTATGCTATACTTGTTATGTTATGCTTGTTTTTATGCGGTTGAGAAGTGGAGGAAAAGTTGCGGTCAGTTTTATGCTAAATAGTAGATATAAGATTATACATACATATAAGATTTTTATGCATAATTCCAAGTAAGTAATTTGTTTATTTTTATTTCTAGGTAAACGTCAACCGATTGCTGCAAAATATCATAAAGTTTGTATGATACTTTGTTTAATATTACTAAATTAATTGATTGGTAAATTATTTTAATTTAAATTTAATAAAAAATCATAAATTTAACCAAACCGTGATTCAGTTTTTGAAATAATAATAAATAAAAACGAAATTCGATCCTGTTTCCAAGAATTTCAAAGCCATAAATGGTTTGCTTCATATGGAGCTTTTTAAAGTATTCCTGAATCTGATTGATGTTGAGGGATGTTATACTCTTTTTTTTCACTCACTGTTTTCTGATATCTATTCAGCGTTGTCGGATGTTTTTATGCGTCAAAATTGTTGCGCACGGTTTTTTGCTATCTTTTGAATATAGATGACATCTTGTACTTGTAGATAAAGATTAAAATCACATGATAGGCGTTCATATCAACATCTCTGTATGGTAAAACATAAATTATAAAAAGTAAAGTGTTTAAATTGTCTCTTAGAGATCATAACATGATCGTTTTGATTTTCTGATTTTTGAGCTACGTCCCACGATTTTTAAATCGTACCGCACTACCGCGTGATATTATTGATGGTTTATTCGAGTTAAGCTTTTACTCCGCTCCTCTTCACTACACCACACCTTATTCTGTAAGCGAAACCTAGGTAGCACTGCATGGGCGTAAAGTTTGGGATTTGGTTACCTAACCGATCTAAAGAATCTGCTATTTAATCCCAGCCGTTTCTTGTTATAATTCAATTACTGCTAACTGCAACGTACGCTCCATTCTAAAAAAAATTAGGTTAAAAAAACTATTTGTGAAATATGTATATAAAAACTATCAATTTGTTTTCAACTCTGGTTTTATTACTATGATGCTATGCCAGAAATCATCAGTTGTTTTCTTCTTTCTACTAAATGTGACACAAAATATTCAAGCTAAATGTGTTTTTGAACAAAAAATCTAATTTTAACTTAATCAAGAGTTATTGTCTCGTATATATGTCAGAATAACAAAAAGAAAAAAAGTTCAATGAATAAGATAATACCCTGTCCCAGTCACACAGTTTATGAGAAGATTGTATTCGAAATAAAAACTACTGGAAGGAACGAACTAAAAAAAAACAATAAAATGTTGGTACCATAAATCACTCAAAACCAGAAAATCCATCAATTACAGTGTCTGGTTGGCTACCATTTGTTTATATTTTTTGTTGTTGCTATTGTGTTTGCCAGAGTAAAAATGGAATCGAATAAAATGAAAATCGATAGCTATTTTATCCCATCATAGAAAATGGAAATATAGTTGTCTGTCTTTTTTATTAAATCACTTATTGTGGTGATATTTCATATTTTTTTTATCTACAGATATTTTAATATATTTTATTATTTATTGTATCAGATTGGACATTTTATTTAAATATTTTAAGGTGGCGGTGTCTATACATCTTTTTTTTTTTAAATGAATTGGGATTCATAGCAAGGTATTATTGATTTTATCGTTGGGTAGATTAAGCTGTTTAGATATTTATAAACAGTGAAATTAGTAAATCCATCGTTGAATTTTTGTTTCATTTAGGAAAATAAAACCTAAAAATTGTAACAAAAATAATTAGTTTATGCATAACATAATTCATATCCATATGTTTGCTTATGGAGTAAAAGAAAATCTAATACTCCAAAATTCATGAAACTTTTGTTGAAAATTATGTCACAAAAACACAAATTCCCAACTATATATAGGTACGAATACCTTGAACTGATTTGATTTTGATTAAACAAACGTTCAGACAAGCTGGCCAAAAACCGTATTCTGTCTATATGTAAATTTGTTTCTTCAACAAAAATCTAGCTCGAGAATATTCTTAAAAGTTTATTCCATTTTTATTTAAATTTATATTCTCACGAGATCTTGTTTTTATTTTTTGATTAAAACTTATCTAAATTTTATAATACAATTTTAAAAGAAGAAGTTTATTTTTAAATGTTTTGTCAATTTATCTATGTTGTCGTTCATAATGGAAGACCTGCTTGGAGTTTGTTCAGGTCTTGTATACTTGAACCACAGATAAACGCCTAATATATAATTTGTAATTGGCCCTACATAGTCAACTCTAGTTTTTATGAAGATGTTCATAATTCTATTCAATTCAATTCAATTCAATTCAATTCAATTCAATTCAATTCAATTCAATTCAATTCAATTCAATTCAATTCAATTCAATTCAATTCAATTCAATTCAATTCAATTCAATTCAATTCAATTCAATTCAATTCAATTCAATTCAATTCAATTCAATTCAATTCAATTCAATTCAATTCAATTCAATTCAATTCAATTCAATTCAATTCAATTCAATTCAATTCAATTCAATTCAATTCAATTCAATTCAATTCAATTCAATTCAATTCAATTCAATTCAATTCAATTCAATTCAATTCAATTCAATTCAATTCAATTCAATTCAATTCAATTTAATTCAATTCAATTCAATTCAATTCAATTCAATTCAATTCAATTCAATTCAATTCAATTCAATTCAATTCAATTCAATTCAATTCAATTCAATTCAATTCAATTCAATTCAATTCAATTCAATTCAATTCAATTCAATTCAATTCAATTCAATTCAATTCAATTCAATTCAATTCAATTCAATTCAATTCAATTCAATTCAATTCAATTTAATTTAATTCAATTCAATTCAATTCAATTCAATTCAATTCAATTCAATTCAATTCAATTCAATTCAATTCAATTCAATTCAATTCACTTCACTTCACTTCACTTCACTTCACTTCACTTCACTTCACTTCACTTCACTTCACTTCACTTCAATTCACTTCAATTCAATTCAATTCAATTCAATTCAATTCAATTCAATTCAATTCAATTCAATTCAATTCAATTCAATTCAATTCAATTCAATTCAATTCAATTCAATTCAATTCAATTCAATTCAATTCAATTCAATTCAATTCAATTCAATTCAATTCAATTCAATTCAATTCAATTCAATTCAATTCAATTCAATTCAATTCAATTCAATTCAATTCAATTCAATTCAATTCAATTCAATTCAATTCAATTCAATTCAATTCAATTCAATTCAATTCAATTCAATTCAATTCAATTCAATTCAATTCAATTCAATTCAATTCAATTCAATTCAATTCAATTCAATTCAATTCAATTCAATTCAATTCAATTCAATTCAATTCAATTCAATTCAATTCAATTCAATTCAATTCAATTCAATTCAATTCAATTTAATTTAATTTAATTCAATTCAATTCAATTCAATTCAATTCAATTCAATTCAATTCAATTCAATTCAATTCAATTCAATTCAATTCAATTCAATTCAATTCAATTCAATTCACTTCACTTCACTTCACTTCACTTCACTTCACTTCACTTCACTTCAATTCAATTCAATTCAATTCAATTCAATTCAATTCAATTCAATTCAATTCAATTCAATTCAATTCAATTCAATTCAATTCAATTCAATTCAATTCAATTCAATTCAATTCAATTCAATTCAATTCAATTCAATTCAATTCAATTCAATTCAATTCAATTCAATTCAATTCAATTCAATTCAATTCAATTCAATTCAATTCAATTCAATTCAATTCAATTCAATTCAATTCAATTCAATTCAATTCAATTCAATTCAATTCAATTCAATTCAATTCAATTCAATTCAATTCAATTCAATTCAATTCAATTCAATTCAATTCAATTCAATTCAATTCAATTCAATTCAATTCAATTCAATTCAATTCAATTCAATTCAATTCAATTCAATTCAATTCAATTCAATTCAATTCAATTCAATTCAATTCAATTCAATTCAATTCAATTCAATTCAATTCAATTCAATTCAATTCAATTCAATTCAATTCAATTCAATTCAATTCAATTCAATTCAATTCAATTCAATTCAATTCAATTCAATTCAATTCAATTCAATTCAATTCAATTCAATTCAATTCAATTCAATTCAATTCAATTCAATTCAATTCAATTCAATTCAATTCAATTCAATTCAATTCAATTCAATTCAATTCAATTCAATTCAATTCAATTCAATTCAATTCAATTCAATTCAATTCAATTCAATTCAATTCAATTCAATTCAATTCAATTCAATTCAATTCAATTCAATTCAATTCAATTCAATTCAATTCAATTCAATTCAATTCAATTCAATTCAATTCAATTCAATTCAATTCAATACAATTCAATTCTATTTTGCTTGTTACCTTTTTGAATAAAAACCGAATTAGATGATGAAGTGCTGAATTACTGTTAACTAAAAGTTTTCCGTTCACTAATTTTTCTCTTGGAAAACTTGGGCTCGTTGATACCAATCAAACCAAACTGTTTAAAATTTTAACCATCCCATCCTTTTTCAGCATAAAAATATTTACCAGTTCTTTCCGGACATAAATTAATTACATTTTTGTGGAATAAATTATTACACAGTGTGTACGTCGAATTCATAGTAAGTATTCATAAAAGTTAAGCACCAATTCCCATTTCAACTAACTTAATTTATGTATTTTTAAGTCCAATATTTCTGAAAAACAAAAATGTTTGAAGCAATGTTTATTTGGATGCCAGATGTCGACACAGAAATTTTCTTAAATTTATTTAATAAAAACAGTAATCCTAAAAGCTGAAAATGATCTAAACTTTTTTTTTTATTAAGTTATAATAACTTTTAGTATTACAATTTTAGAACTAGAATTTTATTATTTCAACTAATCTAACAAATTATGTTTTTTATTGAAGTTTTTTTTTTAATTAAATAAAAATGTACACAAACTTTGTTTCTGTGTATTTTTGGAATACGAAAATTAGAGAAATAATTTCTGACCTTCATTGAATTTTATCGACCACAAGCACTGGTCTGTTTATTGAAATTACTTTTGGAAACAAATGCTTGTTTTTGTTTTTACAGTAGTTGGAAGTAAGAAAAAAATTCAATTTCTTGTATAATGAGATTTGTCAAAACAAATTTAAGGGGTTCTGAGCAAATGGTAAAACTTTTTGAAAGATATATTAAAAACATAATTTGAAACTTACTGTTGCTATGAAAAGTTTGTTTTTTTTAAACAACAAAAGTTTTTTGAAAAACAGAAGTTGCAAAATCGAAATCCAAAATTTATAAAACTAACTAAGTAGTATATAATTATAACTTGTTGTACATTTCATTAATAGATGAAAACGAATAAACTATTCTGTCTAACTAGACAAGTACATTTTTCATCTAGTTACAAAGATTTTAAATTTATTTGTTTGGTTAAATTTCTATAAAACTGAACTTTTAACGTATAAACTACCTCCAATTTGAACTTAAATTTACGTAACTGAACTGAACGTAAAATCTTTTCAATGTTTACAATTTTTAAGCTTATTTAAAATTGCTAAGATTTATTTTCCTTTACTAAAACTTCCTGAATCGAGAATCAAAAAACCTTTTTTTTCTACCTCAAAAAAACTGTTCAAACCTTTAAATTTCGTTTCCGTGCTGTAAAATAATAATAAACGGTTTTCCAATTCCATAATAAATTATTCAAAATTCTAATTCAATAGCAAAAACATCCTTTCAACAATACGTATCCTTTCGGTTCGTTAAGATACCCTTCAATTAATAATTCAAAAAAGTTAAACCAAAAATTCGAGGAAAATCTTTTTTTTTTGTAAAATTTAGGGCGAATGGGAGCTTAAATTTCGATTTTTATTTTCTAGAAAAATTTGCTTTAAGTTTATAAATAGTTCAGGAGAAAACTGTTTACAAGGAAAGGGTGATTGGTAAAAGAGCATATCTCAAGGATGTTAAAATATTTTTTATTTTTTAAAATATTTTTTTATCAAGCTGTTAAAATATTTTTTATTGTAAAACTATTGTATGTCTTTTATTCATTGAAAAATAAATCACGCAACTGGAACAAATATCATCAGGACTTATCACCTAGCCCTAATAACACAAGAAATAAACTACACAAGAAATGTAACGAAAAACCTAAAAGCTATTGTAAATTGTTTCATTACATTAATTTCAACAAACATAAAATCAATTGAGAAAAATGTCATCACTTAAACCAAAGACTATTAATCCCAAAACCGTAAAAACCAAAAAATCTAGATACGAAAACTAAGAAAGCCACAATTATGTTGAAAGAATCACATTAAAACTTAATCATTTTCCTATCTTCTATCTTTATAAACGAATGTTACATATCCTTTAGAAATCCGTTTTTATTCCTCAATGAAAATGATTGAAAACTCTGTAAGAAAAAGTTCGTTATTTTTGTTTTTTTTTAAAGTCCAATTACATAAGAAAATGACATCCATTCCAAAACATCTGGGAATTAACAAAAAGTTAAGAAAAAGGATACTAAAATAATTTCTTTTATTATGCTTCTGTTCCATTTTTTTTTTGGATTATCTTGAATAAAAAAAATTGAAATCTCTTAAAACCTTTATCTTTGTTGTTTGGATAAAAAATTAAAAATCAATGAATATTCTTTGAAATAAAAATTTAGTTTTGTTAAAGATATTATGTTTGGAGAAGGATGGTTTTGGGCGGTTTTATTTTGTTTGTTGGATGATATATCATAAATTTAATTAGAATTAGGATTAGTTGTGATTTCTGTTATTTAATTGATTTTATTAATATGTGTTATTGCCTATAAAATGTAAAGGTAGAAGTAATCTATAAGTAAAGGTAGAATGAGATATGGCACCAATTCGTCACCATTAACATAACGTCATCCTTGACGTCCATTCGTCATCCTTTGAAATAACTCGAGGGTGAAAGTTTTGATTACTGACGAAGACCACTTTTCCTATACATTGTCCACCTTTGGTGTTTTCACTCTTGTAGCATCTAGCTTTTAACTAAATTTGTGAAATTAGAAAACAATATGAAATTTTCTTATGTAATTACAGCTACAAATATTAAAGTTCTAAGATGTAAAATATGGATTTTGGTTTGGCATATATTGATTTATTAACAAAATCTTTAAATTGTAATTACATTTTCAGGTATTTCACATCTTATAGTAATAGGTCCTGTTTTTTAAAATAGTTTTCCACTGGGCCGAAAGGATAAAAAGTTGGTTTCAGTTTATAAAACCGACAAGGTTTAATTTTTTAAATTAAGATGTTTTGATGCGCTTTTGGTGCTGCAACACTCAGCCATATATCGTTTTTATTTTAATTTCATACACAGCTAAATATGTGGGCTAGTAGTCAACAATTCTAATTTTGCAAAATATTAAATCACAGAGAAAAATACTTTTTCATAAGTGAAAAAACGGCAATTTAAGGATATAGCTTTATATAGCTTTATATATTGTACAAATTATATAAATTAAATAAATTTAATGAAATAAATAAATATGTTAAACAAATCATATTATTAAATAATATAAAAAACTAAATAAATGAAAAAAATTCAATAGAATAAATAAGTTAAATAAGTTAAAAAAATTGAATAAAATAAAAAAATTCAAAAAATTAAATGAATTAGATAAATTAAATAAATTAAATGAATTAAATAAATTAAATAAATTAAATAAATTAAATAAATTAAATAAATTAAATAAATTAAATAAATTAAATAAATTAAATAAACTAAATAAATTTAATAAATTAAATAAAGTAAATAAATTAACCAAATAAAATAAATAAAATCAAATAATCAAAAAAAAAAATTAAATAAATAAAAGAAATAAAAGAAATAAAAGAAATAAAATAAATAAATTAAATAAATCAATTAAGTGAATTAAAGAAATGACGTTAATTAAATAAAAAAAGTTGGTCAAGTGCGAATAAAATCGCTCGCCGAGGGTTCGGTGAATGTAGAAGAACAAACTGACAAAAATAATTTACATAAAGATGTGTTGTAGAGATTTTATATTGCCAGACCATAGGCACATAAAAACGATATTTCCTCTTAAATATCAGTAGCAATGTCACTTGAAAATTGATCCAAATTATACACAAAATGCTACACCTCTTTAAATATTAGCAAAAGCACTTCACACCTGCAACTTGTAAATAGTTTATATTGGAAAATAAACATTAGTTATTCAAATAATAATTCAATAATAATTAACAATAATTCAAAAACTGTGCATCGTAAAATTTTGAAAAAAAATAGCAATTTTTAAATAAGGTGCTTTTTCATATGACATCCCTTTAATTTGGGTCGAGAAAGCTTTTTTCACCCTTTCCCACTCTCAACTCCTTAAAATAGAGAAAAATAATTGTGTGACACTTCACAGTAGTTTAAGTTCAAGGCTTAGCGAACTTCCTATCTTTATAAATTTTTCTGTCAATCAATGTCGACACGTAGAGGAAGCCCAACTTTTTGCTGCACTTTTTTGACAATAATTTAAAAACTGTGTACTGAAAAATTCCCACAATGTTTCTAAAATTTTGCGCAATATGACACCCCACTCATTTGGATCAAAAAACCTTTTTTTACCCTTTCCCACACCCATCCCCTAAACATTTGGAAATAAAATTGTTTGAGACTTCGCTTTATTTCTCGTTAAGGGTTTATATAATTTCCTGTCTCTAAGAGCTTTTTCAAATTTTTCTGTCAATCAACGAAGAAACGTAGGGGAAGAGGACCAACTTTTTGTTGCACTTTTATGACCATAACTCAAAAACTGCAAAACTCTAAAAAAGAATATAATGTTACTGAAATCAAGTGCTCTTTTATATGACACTCCACTCGTTTGGGTCAAAAAAGATATTTTACACCCTTTCCCAGCTCACCCGCACATAATACGGAAAAATAATAATGTGAAACTTCGCTATAGTTTTCGTTCAGATATTATCAAATTTTCTTTCTATGTGAATTTGTCTGTCAATTAAGCTCGAAACCCAAGGGGGGACCAACTCTTGGTCCCACTTTTTTGGCAATAATTCACAAACTGTGCATCGCAAAATTCTGAAAACAAATTACAATGTTTTTCAAATTATGTGCTCTTTCATATGATATCTCACATGTCTGGGTTTTAAATGGTGTTTTCCCCTTCTTATATTCACCCTTTTAATAAATATGATTATGTGTATTTTACACTTTGCTTTATTTTTCGTTTAAAAGTTACCATTTTTCTATATTTCCAAAGACTTTTGAAGTTTTTTTATTAAATATGTTCGGAACTAAGTGAGGAAAGAAAACATGAAAAAACGTTATTATTCAATTTTATTTAAAAAAAACTTTGTAGTGAAAAATTCTGAAATATATTTTAAATGCATACTGAATTCAATCCCTTTCAAATGATACCCTACTTGACTCGGTAAAAAAAATATTTTCTTAAAGGCCTTATATCGCAGCCCCATAATACATACGGAAACGAATTGGTTCAATTTTATCCCTAACTCTATTTTTTTTTATTTAAATCAACGAACTGTTGAATGTCACCAGTAATCCACTGCACAAGTATTTCGTCTATCTTAAAAGGGTAAAATGTAAGTACGAAAAATTCCCGCCTGGAGAAAGTCTGCCATAAATGTAAACGAGGACCTAGTAAAAATTTCCGGTTGGTGTGATTTTGAAATTTTGTTAATTTTAATTCAATCAAATTACACAGTTTTTAATTGTTTCCAAATCAAAGACCGAGTTTTCCAATGATTCGAGAGTTCGTGTGACGAAAAATTAGACTGTTTATGCAAAACACCAAACTGTTGAAATCACTCACCGTTATAGTGATAAAATGCAAAGCGACTTCTTACCCGAATCCATAGTTCTTAGTGCTTTCAATCCACAAATCAAAACATTTCAAAAAGCATCCACCAACACCAGAAAGCATGTTGTATGTAATTCCTATAACATAACACATTTTATTAAAAAAAATTTAATAAATTAAAACATTTCAACAAATTACGTAATCAATAATAATTATATTAATTAAATAGATTACGTACAATTACGGTAACATAAATTATATTTTAATTTATTTATTACATTTATTTTATATAATTCATTTTATTTATTAAATTTATTTATTAAACTTAATTTATTTAATTTATTTAATTTATTTAATTTATTTAATTTATTTAATTTATTTAATTTATTTAATTTATTTAAATTATTTAATTTATGTAATTTATTTAATTTTTTTTTTTTTTTAATAAGAAGTGTTTTGTAGTAGGAATTACAAAATGTGTCACAACAACACATAGATACCTTTTAAGACGTAGGTCCCACAACAACATGCGTCTTGAGGTATAGGTGGATGCTTTTTTTAAATCTTTGTGGATTGAAGGCACTCGAGACTATTGATTCGGGCAAAGCATTCCATGTGTACGATGTACGCACAAAGAAATCTCTTTGCATTCTATTACTATGACAGTGAGTAATCTCGACAGTTCGACCGCCCGCACAAACCGATTGACGAGTAAAACGGGGAAAAACATATGTCTGAGGCATTATGGACCTGATTTCATCCGAGCACTGCTGGTTATAAAAAACAACGAGATCAGCAACCATGCGACGAGGTTGCAGGGAATCAAGACCTAATGTTAAATCTCGATCACCAACAATTCGTATTTTATTTATATTTTATTTATTTAACAGATTTAATTCATTTAAAGTATTTAGTATATTTAACAAATCTATTTATTAAATTTATTTAATTTATTTAATTTATTTAATATATTTAATTTATTTAATTCATTTAATTTATTTAATTTTTTTAATTTATTTAATTTATTTAATTTATTTAATTTATTTAATTTATTTAATTTATTTAATTTATTTAATTTATTTAATTTATTTAATTTATTTAATTTATTTAATTTATTTAATTCATTCAATTTATTTAATTTATTTAATTTATTTGATTTATATAATTTTTTAAGTTTATTTAATGTATTAACTCTCTTTATTTTATTTTATTCGATTTATTCAAATTATTTGGTTTATTCATGGAATTTATTTAATTTTTAATATGTTTAATTTTTGTATTTAATTAAGTTTATTTACTTTTTTAATTTATTTCATTTATTCATTTTTTTAGTTTATTTTATTAATTTAATTTTTTTAGTTTATTTTATTTACTTACTTTATATAATTTATTTAGTTTATTGAATTTATTTAATTTATTTAATTTAATAAAATTATTTAATTTATTTCAATTCCTTAATTTTATTAATTTATTTATTTGATTCTAATAATTCATTTAATAGTTTTAATTTAATAATTTTTTTAATTTATTCATTTATTTAATTTATTTTACTTAATTAGTTTAATTACTTTATTTAATTTATCTTATTTATTTTATTTATTTAATTTATTTAATTATTTAATTAAATTAATTTTTTTAATTTATTTAATTTTTTAATTTATTTATTTAATTTAATTCATTTAATTTATTTAATTTATTTAATTGAATTAATTTATTTAATTTATTCATTTTATTTAATATATTTAATTGATTTATTTTATTTAATTTATATTATTTATTTATTTCATTTAATTTATTTTTTTTTATTTTTATAATTTATTTCATATTTTTAATCTATGAAATATATCTAATTTTTTCATTTAATTTAATTTATTTTATCGATTTAATTTATGAAATTTACTTAAGTTATGTAATTTATTTGTTTTATTTTTGGGATATTAATACAAAAATCCTCCACGTCCTTGAATTTTTAGAAGTGAAAGAATAGCATTGTTGAATATTGGCATTGAATATTGGCATTGAACTAACAAATGTGGAGTTATATTGCTGAAAAAATATTTTTTATAGATGGTTTTTCTATTGGAAAGCCATTTTTGATCTCTAAACATCCAAAAGCGGTAGAATTGAAATAGACCGAACATCGGTCGTCTTATTTATTGGATGGTTATTTAATGCATCAACTTTTCACACATAATTTTTCTCTGCGTATAGTTTACAATGGAACTTAATATTGATGATTAGGTGCGGTTGAAGGTATCCATGTATCAGTGTTTGCTTACTCTCTTTTTAAATCTAGCGTTTGCTCGATACGTTGTACCCAAGTTCTTTGAAATACTCTGTTCTCTGGAATAACAATAGGTGTTTACTTTTACTGGTTATATTATCGACTGATTTGAAAACCAATGAGCAGCTCAAAGCTGCGTGCTTTTCATCTCCTTCGAAAGAATGTAGCCCATCATCACAGATAGTCTTAGCAAGTTAAAATTAAAGCAACAGTTTATCAATACAAATAATTTCTATATAGCACCTGCTCTCTCAAAAAGAATTATTCTAAAACTTTTCTATTTAAATGTCAGTATTCTGAGTTATTATTACATTTTATATGAAACCTGTTGTTAACAAAAGAGGGGATTTACTGCTTTGTTGAATGAAAGCTTCATAGATGTGCTATCTTCTACTTTTATGAAATTTTATTCAATTTTTCTCTTTGAAATGTAGTCTATTTGTATTATTCACTCCAAATAAATGATGATCAGTTGAATAAGTTCATCGTACATAATCCAATCTATTCATCTAGTTGTTTTTGGTACATTTCCTTGAACCCTTTTTTTCATGTTTCTCGGATTGAATTATTCAAGATGCCAGATAAATTGAAAGTTATTTGAAGTGAAAAAATAATAATACAGAAAATGTATCCTTCTTACACATTTATCTGTATAAATTGTTGTTTTTTGTTAATGTAAGAAAACGTAAATTATATCAATATATCTATACTTTTATAGATATATTATTTTGTTTTCTTCTCCATTTATAAAGAATCAAATTGAATTACTTAAAAATATTAAAGGGTCAGTTAGTCCATAAAATCATGTCAGAAACAAATATTGAAAAGAAAAATCCAGAAAAGCGTTTTAGATTGTTGTTTTTCAAATTTTTCTATATTTCCTTTCTTCTCTTTTCTTATCCAGTTTTATTATTTTATTTTTTTTTTGTATTTTTTCAGTGCTTTGTTATGTTCAATCGACCGTTTATGTGACAAACACTTGTATAAATCAATCTTTTCATGTTGTACATTTAATACTTTTTGTGCCTGTTCTGGGAATTTAAAAGATATTTTTTGGATTTTTTATCGTTCTCATGGAACATAACCATTTACAAAAGAAAATGAAAAGAAGGTGAAGGAAAATAAAAGGTTCGCTTGCAGAGATAAATCGATATTTCAGTAGATACGATATGATCTTAAATTATTACTTAAACAGCATTACTATTAGTCTAACAAAAGATTAAATCTGCTTAGGTGGATATACATTTTCAAAATAACATTGAAAATAGAAATGAGCACTGTGTTTGACAGTCAGTATAATAAGAGTAATAAAAGATTAGATCAATGATATAAAAACTGTACAACTGACCTTTATCATTACAATTAATCTCTGGCAAAAGTGGCAAAATAATTTTGAAATTGGTTATTTCCTGTTTGGCTTAGAACATTAGATTAAATTACAAATTGTTATTTGCATTAGTATTAGGTTTCCTTATTTAATTCTATGGCTTAGTAGAAGACATCTGTGGCTTGAACGCAGAGGACTTGGATTCGAGCCTAATTGCAAATTCATTCAGATTTTCTACTATATTCGACAACATTTGCAGTTTTCGACGTATGACCTGCAGTTGGTACCATACCTGCGGTAATGAAAAATATAAAATTTGGAAACAATATGCGCTATTCGACTAAAATGACAAATAAAACCAAACACGAAGAAGTCGCATGTTCGATATCGAATTTGTAGAGAAACCAAGAAATAGATTAGATCCATTGGACCCTTTGGAAATGGCTGAAGCAAGATAGTTATAGAATAACCAAATCATTTTAAGTTCTCTTCAGATGTTTCATGCTTATAAACTGATTAGCCGCACACATATGAGTTTCCACTGCTTACGATGTGGAGCTTATTTCTTAATCTAAGTAAAACCGAGAGTTCTTGTTTCCACTTAAACAACAAACTAGCAAAACACGAACTATCAGTGTTATTTAACGGCACTGTCATTAAATACAATCAACAGTCAAAGTACCTGGGTATTACTCTCGATAGAACTCTTTCTTTTAAGCTCCACCTAGAGAATACGTCAAAAAAACTTAAAACGAGAAACAATATATTGCATAAACTGGCAGGCTCGACATGGGGTGCTACTCCAGCAACCCTCCACACAACTGCTCTAAGTCTGGTTTACTCAGTGGCTGAGTACGGCGCACCAGTCTGGCTGAATAACACACATACGAAAAAAGTTGACTGCCAGCTGCATGCCGCGATGCGTACTATAAGTGGTACTATCAGGTCCACTCCTTTACCTTGGCTCCCTGTGTTGAGCAATATCGCTCCACCTGCACTCAGACGCTCGCATGCACTCATGCGTGAACATAAAAAGGTAACCAACAACATCACGTTACCCTTGCACGAATATTACGGTGACCACACTAGTTGTCGATTGAAGTCAAGAAAGCCTCCACATAAAACTGCCAGCAACCTGCTGGCAACTAATTTTAATATCTTGGATGCCTGGGACACCTCCTGGCATCATTACAACTCAACTGGCTTTTCTATTACTAACCCGACTTCTACCCAACCTGGTTTCGATCTGCCACGTCATAGCTGGATTACATTAAACCGAATAAGAACGAATCATGGACGTTGTGCTGATTCTTTCTACAAGTGGGGCATTTCAGAGTCCCCTGAGTGTGACTGCGGCGCTCCACAACAAACTATAAAACACATTGCAACTGTGTGTCCAATTCGACGTTACAATGGCAACATCTCAGACATCCATTTGGCAACTCCCGATGTAGTAGCATGGATAGACTCGCTCGATGTAAACATCTAATGTTCAAATGTACTGCCCAATGTTCAAATATTTTAATATTTTGCTTTTTAATTTTTAACTAAAGGACGCGCAATCATGTTGATTGTAAGCTCATTTAGTTTGTATTTATGTTTTGTTTTATGTGGATTTCATATGAGGATCTATCTATTTTAAGTTTTATTTTTGTTTTTACTGGGTCATAGCAAAAACCATACACTTAATAAAAAAATAAGTGTAAGGGATAAAATCAAGGAATGGGCTTCATAGATTTTGAAACTACCACTCAGGGATAATGCTAAAAGACGAATTTAAATCGTAGCGTTATATCTCCGTATTCTCTCTTTTAAGTTGCACAAGCAGTCACTTTAAAAACTTATAAATATGAATTTTCAGACATGCCGATGCCATTTAAAATCTCAAGCCTTAGCTAAAATAAGTTAATCTGCAAAATAGGCAAAGTTTCTAACACGGTTCTCTGCGCATCAATAGGTTTCTTCTTTCAGAAATATTCAGTCTACTGTTTAACAGTGATATACTTGGTATTTATCGCAGAACGAAGTCAGATAGGTTTAGAGTTTTGACTGTCCAAGACCACCTTTTCAAGTTGAATTTTCTATTTTTTAGTTGTAAACTGAAACAAACCAATGTTTTTACATGGAGTGTTCAAAAATAGTTTTTTCACACAATGGGTCACACTTTAAAACAAAATTCTTCGAAAATTTCTTTTACAGATTGATGATTCCTTTACAACTTTATTTCTTTACAACAAACGCGTCATTTCGAGTTAACTGAAATGTTATGTTCGATGCGGATCTTGTGTTTTAGATGCTTTAAATGATTTTTAGTTTGTGTTTTTTTCCTTCATTTCCAAATTGACTTCATAGTTTGTGAAAACCAAAGTTCTTACGTTAGTTGGTAATACTTCTAATAAACTAGAGGATTGGATTTCACGACGACCTGACAAATACCTCTCCTTACATCGAAATTTCTAGTTTCATTTCTCTCTATTCGCTTGCTAAGTCTTTTGCGTCTTTATCTTCTTGCTTCCAATATTTTCGTCCTTAAGCCTTTCGTCCTTATTATGAAAATGTTGTACTGCAAACACAAACAAAACTCTATTGTACCCTACCTTTCTAGTCCTTGGTTAGTATACAGTTAGAACATCCCTTTTGTTTTCGCCACCTATAGAAACCATAAGATATGGAGAGAATTAAGTGTATGGTGGTTATGCCGATTAATGTAATACTCACCAAGATGATATCTCCCCATGTAAATCAAAGCTCCACCATCTTTGAGATGAGGAGTTATGGTCTCTTCTTGCAACAGACAAATTCTCCGTTTGTATATCGCCTTGATCACCTTGCTTGATGTGTTTTCTTAATCTGCAGTGTTCTGTAAGAACACCGATAAATAATCCCAGGTTGTTTCTGTACATCATATAGAGCAGACTCCTGCTCTTCTGATTGAAAAATACAAATATTTCTGTAAACAGCCTTTAGCTCGTAGCGTTGCTCAAGGCTCTAGGCCATTCTGCCATAATTTCATTTCTCATCTGTCTGTCTATGAATAGTCCCTAGTATATAAAACGCTTTATTTGTTACTAATCGATACAAGTTAAATATTATTGATAAATATTAAATTCAAAAATAATGATAGCTCTTTAATAGAATATTAATACAGATAAAAATGATATTTTTATAAATTACATAAATTCATATTACACAAATCATAATTACCCATTATTACCATTATTACCCATTTAAAAAATAAACAATTAAAATTTCTTTTAACTATAGGAATGCTCTGGCATTTATCCAATAAATGTAATTTTTTTGAAAAATTTTATATTGAACATACAGGTAGAAAACTCACAACAGATTTTTGGAACATTTGTAATAACATCCTTTATCTAAAATCAGTTCTTACATTTTTTGTAACAAATGTTCTGGACTCAATTTATTTGAAATTTATTTATTTATTTATTTATTTTATTTATTTATTGTTTAAAAAAGTCCAGCTGAGCAAGCTCAAAAAGAGGACAGTTACATAAAAATACTATAATATTTTATATTATTAAAAGTTACTTCTATCATAGATTAATTAGCTATAGAATTAATTAAATTTATACAGAACAACAGCACGACGGCAATGTGCTTTTGATAACGTAGAAATAAGTTTTCGTAAAATGTTTAGAAAAAAATTAGATTTAAAAAAAAAATTGTTGTAAACATGAGAATAACAGAATAAAAAACGAAAAACATACAAAAACAATACAATAGAAAATAAAAAAATAATAAAGAAAAAAGAATAATAAAGAAAAAAGAAGGTATACAAATACAGAATCAATAAAAATAGACAAAAATACTAGTAAATCTAAATATACAAAAACAGATTAACTACGCACAGACGTTCCTAGAAAGTTACTAAGTATATAATGTTTGATTGATAGTTTGAAACTATTTTTATTGAGTAACTTCAGATCTTCTGGTAGTTTATTATAGCCAATGATTGAAGAATATATGACTGACTTAGGATGAATGCTGCTTACATGTAGGCTGGATGATGATCTCGTATTGTAATCATGAATACTGTTGTTAGAAGAGAATAATGTTGTCGTATGAATAAATTTATTTACTATACTATGAGTCACCATAAGCAAGCTTTGTTGATAAACCAATTCTACAGGTAAGAATCTATAGAGTTTGTGTATGCTTATGGTACCAGAGCGCCGATTTAGACCATACACATTTTTTATCGCCTTATTTTGAGCTATTTGCAAATGTTTCATTTTGGTTTTGTTCACAGAGCCCCAGATTGATATTCCATACATTAATGTGCTATTGAATAACGCAAAATAAACTAAACGTTTGGCGTGCTCATTTAGAAATTTTGAGATTCTTCTAAATAATCCTGCAATACTAGAGAGCTTCTTTACAAGTGTATCAGCATGTTCATGGAAACACATCTTTTTGTCTAAGATGACCCCCAGGTACTTAAATTCCTTAACTTCTTCTATTTCATTTCCATTGTAGAAAATATGAAGTGGAGTGCTATTATACATGAGCATGTATTTTGTTTTCGATGTATTTAATGTTAATTGACTGTTATTGAACCATGTTGCCAGTAGTCCCATATCATGGTTAATCGATCCCTGCAAGCCAATGGGATTGTATTCCTCATATACTATTGCTATATCATCAGCAAAGAGTTTTAATTTGCCACGCAGCTTTAGTTGAGTTATGTCATTGATAAACAGCAAAAATAATATGGGACCCAGTATACTACCTTGAGGCACCCCATGGGTAGTATTTTCCATTGACGAATTTATACCATTAACAGCTACAAATTGTTTGCGGTCTCTCATGTATGATCCAAGCCATCTGAGGCCTTCCTCATTCATTCCAATATTTTAAAGCTTCTTTAGTAGAATTTTGATATTAATGGAGTCAAACGCCTTTTGTAAGTCAATAAAAACGACACCTACTTTACGTTTGCAGAATATAGAATTTTGTATATCAGCGCACAGATCGTATAGGGCAATATTTGTATTAGAATCTCGTAGAAAGCCATACTGCTCTTTACATATAATTTTATTAGCTACCAAAAATTTCATTAGTCTTATCTTAAATATCTTTTCAAATATTTTTGATAAAATAGATAGAATAGATATTGGCCTATAATTGTTTGGATCTTGACTGCTTCCTGAACCTTTATATACTGGCAGAATTTTAGCTTGTTTAATTAGCTGCGGGCAGACACCTTCCTCAAACGATTTATTAATAATTATTGTTAGCCCTGGTGATAAAGATTCAGCACAATATTTTATGAGTTCTGTATTGAGACCATCTATACCTTTAGAGGTGGTATTTTTTAATTTATTTATAGTTTGTCGAACTTCTTCTTCATTTGTAGGTGCTAAATCAAACGGATCCGTTATGTGCCGTTTATTTGTGTCGATATAAGATACACCAGAAAATTTCTTTGAGAGATTGTCACCAATACTAATGAAATGTTTGTTGAAGATATCTGCTACATCCTTCTTATTACTGACAATAGAACTGTTACAGTTGAGTCGAACATTATCGGCATTACATTTCCTCACACCATTATTTAGAACACATTTAATTCCATCCCATATTGTTTTGGTGTTATCAAGAGGTCCGCTAAACTTTTTACTGAAATACTCCTTGTTTTTAGTTTGCCTCAATGCACTGAATTTATTACGTCAGTATTTGTACTCATTTAAAATTTGCATTTGATCGTAAACCGGAACATTTTTTTGTAAAGAATTTTTATGTTTGTTGTACCAATACTGTTTATTATTTGAAATTTGTGTCAATTCATTGTCGATCCAAGGTTTTAGAGCGGTATTCTTTTGTGGTATGATAACATCTTTACATTTTGTAAACATATTTTTCCTATGAGTTAATTCAGTAACAAAATTGTTTAGCATTTCATCACAGTTTTTATTTACTTCAACGGTTATGGGGTTTATCGAAAGATCCTGCTTAAGTTTTTCTAGATCAGTGTGAATTTTTGTTAATTTACGAGGTGCGTTACGATTTATTGTTATTTGTTTTGAAAATTCACAGAAAATTGGGTTATGATCCGATATATCACTGCTGATGTGATTTAAAGTGCAATTCATCGTAACATCGTTTCCTATTATGTGATCTAACGCTGAATGCGATGCAGGCCTGGTTACAGTTTCATCACTATATAAAAAATATGCGTTTTGGTGCAAAGTGTTTGTATACGAATTCAGCCAGCTGTTTGTTTTATCTATTAGGTTTATGTTGAAATCACCAACAATGACATTTTTTTTGTGTGAATATTTATTTAAAATTGGTTCAAAGAAGCTCATAAAGTCATCAAAATCTTTTTTTGTTTTAGTACGAGGATTATAAGCAACATGTAAGTAAAGATCATTTCTAGATAGTTTTAATTTAGAGCATATATAACTTATCTTATCGTCACTGAAACTTTCGATACAGATTACATCACTGATGTCTTCATGAACAAACAAGCAAACACCACCTCCAGCTTTACTAGGACGACATGATGCGATTGTTTTATAGCCTTTAATGTTGGCATTAGTAATATCACTTTGACTTAACCAGGTTTCAGTGACAGCTATTACATCTACGGGATATCCTATGCTTTTAATTATAAAGTCAAGTTCTTCAAATTTATTCTTCAAACTTCGAGCATTTAGGTATAAAAGTTTTAGCGATTTGTCTGAGCTAGAAATATGATTAAAATTAGTACATGTTTTTATGGTGATGTTTGGAGTAATGGATACATCTATTGAATTGTTTATAGTTATTTATAGTTATTAAGAAGTCACCATTTTTAATTTTGAACAAAAAACTATCATTTAGTTTTATTATTTCATTAAATTTAATTTTAAATTATTATTTTTCCTTATTATTTTAGTTCTTGTCATATTTTGTAAATTTCAAAGTTTTTCATTTTGTTTTGATTTTTTTTTGATTAATTTTGAATTTTTAAAAATAAATTATTTGAGCATAAGGGGCACCCCAACATGCATTGAAAATGAAAATCCGATGTAACTTTGAAATTGAATTGCTCAAGAACGGCTGTACCGATTTCAGCAAACCTTGTTTTGTTTGATAGATGATTAGTCAGACTTCTAGGAGTTGAGATTGAAAATAATATGAAGTGGAATTCTCATATTTTTAATCTGGCTAAGAATGCTGTTCAAAAGTTAGGATTTTTGGGGCGATGTCGTAAGTTTTTCGATAGCGAACAACTTCTTTTAGTTTATAAATCTTTTATACGTCCCTGCATGGAATACTGTTCTCACATATGGGGTGGAGCTTACTTGAGTAGTCTCAACTGCCTTGATTCTGTACAGCGTAGAGCTATTAAACTCATTGGTAACCCAAGTCTTACTAACGGTCTTGATTCCTTGCAGCACAGAAGAAATGTTGCTGATTTGACTATATTTTATAAATATATTATGGATGAACGAGCTTTTGAAGAGATCAAATCGATTTTACCTAAATCAGCAAACCTTTCGCGTCACACCAGAGCAAACATAGCAGCGCATCCCTTTACCGTTCAAATAATTAGGTGTAGAACTGTAGCCTTCCAACGTGACTTTTTCAACAGAGTATCTCATCTTTGGAATGCCTTACCTTCCTGGGTTTTCCCTGATGAATTTAATCCTCAAGGCTTTAAAGTTAACGTTCATAAATTTCTCAGAGAATCTTAATTTGCATTCCATTCTTATCCCTAGTTGGCATGGTATCTTCGGATATTCAGAGACGTTAATTTATAATTTATTATAATTAACACTAAACATGCCTAACTTTGAATAAAAAAAAAAAAAAAAAAAAAAAGTTAGTCGTTTGAAAAAAATTTTATTAATCTTTTTTGTAATTGTTCTTCAAATAAAAATATTAAAAAAACGTTTTTAAACATGGCGCTACGGTCGGTCGAAGATCAATTGGAATCTAACTAATTTATTTTCTGAAAAAAGTTCTATCTTTATTCTAAAATATTCCAAATTTACAAGGAGGCATTAATTTTTGTTCTTGAGATATTTAATTTTAAAGATTTTTTGTCCGACTAAAATTCTAATTTCTTTAGATTTTTAGCATACCATCTCCTATGGGTTTGCTCACCTCTACTTTTATATGGTTTCTCCACAGGAGTTAGTTTTCAAGAGCTACACCCAGATATTTAGTGTTCTATGCAGATTCACTGAGGGGTTAACGAGACCAATATGGTTTTACTCTAATATAGTCTGGGTCCCACAGTTGTGCAGCATGTATCTTCCAGATGTACAAGATCACAGAGTGTCTGGTCGAACTAATCACTGGCGATTATGACTAAGTACGCCGCTTACTCAACAAATCTTGATTACTTAAAATTGTCAGAATTTTATCCAATACTATATTTTACATAGGGGGGGATAGAACACCACCTTGTGAACAATCTTTTGTGGTCTTCAGGCTGATTTAATAATCATCAACCATGGTTATGGCTAGCTTCTTTCTCAACATCTCACACACCCAATTAGTTATGGTGTTGTTAACTTTTTTTTTCATTAGACCCTTCTTGATCGTTTCATTTAGGATGTTGTCGAAAGCTCCTCTAATGTCTAGAAAGGCACAACTAGCACTTTCCTTGTTGTCTACAGCGTCTCCTTATTATTTTAGTCAACAGCGCGGGTTTCAGTAATCTGCGCGTGTTGACTATCTGGCAAAGGCTATCTTACCAAAGACTAACTGGCTCTTATGTTTGTCGATACTCTTTTCTATCGTTTTTAAGATGAAATTTTTTTAAACAGATCCATGAGACTCTGAACGGATGACATGATATGAATATCAATTTTGCCGTTTTCATCGTTCCAACGTGCCAAACTGCCTCTGAAAATTGCCAAGTCAATACAGTAACAGCTAATTTCACCCGCTCTGCAGGGAGGCTGAGACTTTAACAAACACTTTTAGTGGTTTGTATGACTGAACAGAGTTTATAAACTACCTAATATTGCCCTCCGTAAAAAGTGTGACTACTTACAGCCATCCGCTAGTCCTATGGCCTTGGTTCGTAAATTCTCGCATTGCTCCCGTCTACTACGCATACGCTTATGTATCCCGGATATTGTATTTTAAAAGAAAGCACTACTCTTCTCACACTAAAAGCTTTAACCTCAGCACCGTCTTTCTCCAGAGTCTCATGCAACGTAGCTGCTAAAGGCCTTGTCAAATCATTATCACAGATGTTTCTGGAGCTACCCCTCTTGACCTTTATATTGAAAGTTGCACACAGTTGCACTTTCCACAAACCCGCTTCAAAAAAGACCTAAGCCACTAATATGTGGCAGTTTCCCCGAGTGTATCCGTATCCCATTGCGTGAGGTACTTCTTTTGTCTTGCGGTTTGCTACGTGCCCAACCCTGGTTTTGTGAATCCAAGGTTCCCATATCGGCGTGACCTCTAGCTGTTCCTTAATGAATATTATGGTCATCACAGGTGACGCTGCTATGGGGTGGTTAGCCTTCAGTTTATCCACACACAAGCTTCTTGCCACTTCTGTTAGATGTCCAGTAAACTGGATAACATTATAGTTGCAGCTATCTCCTTAGACGGAAGTAGTATCTGAAGACTACTCACCCCAAGATTACACCAACCTTCTTTCCTCCAACTCTACTGACGTCGCCTTCTGTGGTTTATGAACAATCTTTGAGCTGTCGTTGATTACATCCAAAACACTTCTATTCCTTGATATATAACTTTTGCACTTTTATTAGCGTAATAGATGTCTCATTAATCTACCCAGCATTCCTCAAAAGAAAGACGTTATTCATTTGTTAGGGATCGGGACCCCGATGTATTTAATTATTCATGCTTAGCATCATTTGATGATAATCTTGGGCCAGAATAGCTACGTCAGTCATCCTAATTGCACCCGCATAGCTTTCTTGCGACATTGTGGACTCTTTTGTCTGCGATGACAGTTTGGCCCTCCTTTGTCATTCCATAGTTCTTCTGTTTGAGTTCTCCGAAGACATTCGCTCTACAAGAAATTTTTAAGTAACACCTAAGGATAGTGGTAGTCAGTAAAACCTCATCCTTTCGTCCTGCCCTGTAATGGTAGACTATTTAAGGTGAAGCGCACTTTATTTTTTGTTCTTATTTGAGTTAAGTCAGAGGGTCAGGATGGTAAGTGTTGTTTGTATTTCTATGCTCATTCTACAGACTACTGTTGGCAATCGTTGTTAACACTAAGTGCTCAACACACCACCATGTTAGTAGCCTCCAGTAACGGGAATTTATTTCACTCGAAGTATGTAGGGCAAAATCCCAAATGAATTGGGCATAAAGTTAACACCCAAAAAAGTATGTAAATTAGAAACGAGTTCTCAATTTAAATTATTATTATTATGAAAGAAAAAATTATGTGGGGGTTTTGAGGTGTTAAACTTTGTGATTTTAAGCTCAAACTATTCAGCGGCAGAGGTTAGATTAAAGAATTCTTAACCTTTCGCGCAAGGAATTTTGTTGAAATGTAATGGCCTGAAATAAATTGGTGAATATTTTTGGCCTTCATAACGATCCCTCCTAGCCTACCATAGTTAAACTGTCCACTTGTTTCACAATATATTTTTCAAAATATATAAAAAACATAATAAATGATGAAGTTTTTAATTATAACTCAATTTATTTTCATTATAATGATATTATTTAATGTAAGGATGTTGTCATCCCTCTTTTATTTAGAAAAAACCTTGTGATGTTTTTGTTTTTATTATAAACATACATTTCCGGCTTATTTTTGCTAAAAAAAATATGAAACAGGATCATCCTCATTTGTAACGATAAACAATTTGAAATTATTTTACAAGGGATAAAGGAACTTAAAGCGGATAAGCAACATATTTTCATATAAACAATTTCTGATTAAATAAATTTTTTTGTTGAATTATGTTGAAATAAATAAACATGAACACCAAGAACGGCTGGAAAGGAACAAACGTTTATCAAGAAAAAATCAACTAAAAACACTTCCAAATATATATATAGAAATTATCCCCCCGCCTTTATAAAGAAAAAAATACAAGAAATTTTACACCATATAACAAAGCCAGTTAGTTTTAATCTAACCCTCGTACACGAACGAATCAACGAGAAGAGTTCTTGTGAAAATCATCGGAAATTTTAATTAGGAAATTGAACAAAAAACTCGTTTATTTTTGCATGAATTGTCTATTTCCGTATTTTTTGCTGATTTTTCTGTTTGCGCTATGTTTTCCAGTTAAACTTGAATTGAAAAAGGGAAAATGGAAAAAAATCATTTAACTCGTTATTGAATTTAGTTTTTTTTTCAACGATTTGTTTATTATGTAAAGATGAGAAAAAAGTAAATTGTTTTTAATAAAATTATGTGTTTGTTTGGTTTTACAGGTGGCTTAAGATAAAAAAAAGTGTCATCCTTTTGATGATGTAGGAAAATAAAATAGAAATAAAAGAATCAAATTTAATTTTCAAAATTTCAGAAGCAATATTTATTTAATTAATTTAATTGCAAAAATGTATTACAAAGGGGAAAATAGCACCACATGCTGCCTGGATACCCTAAATCCAGTTTACACGGGATAAAGCGACAGATGCGCCACTATTTTAAAGAGTTCATTTTAATCAACTTTTCAAATTTTAAAAACCTGGAATTTTTTCCTAAACGCATACTATATTATATTTTTAATAGTCGGCAATAGTGGTGACCCCAACAAAACCAATTTATTAATAGCTCACACACAAACACAATTTACAATGGTATTTCAATTTTACTCTATAATAACGTCGTTTTTAAATGGTTTCATTCTAATTTGAGTGTACTTCGGATATTATTTGTTTACTAGTTAAAAAAACATAAGAAAATTTCGTAATTTTTAAAACGAATAAGAAAAATATTCCTTGAATAAACTGATCAAATTTGTTACATGAATAAATCTAAGATAATTTTTTTCTTCCTTCAAATTTGGTTTTGATGTAGAAACTACATACAAAAAAAATGAAGGGTAGAAGGATGTCTTTGTTTGATTTGTTAAGGGTAGTTTTCTTTCAAACATTTTATCTTTCAAGCATTCTAATGTTAGATAATTTATGTAAAGGTAACGTGTGATACGAGAGATATCGAAGAAATTTAAATGAATCAAAATAAGAAAGGTATAAAAAGTAATAGGCTGTTTGAGACACAATTTTCATTTTATCTTTTCAGGAAATATTCTATATTTGCATAATCATCAATGTATCCGTTTTTTGTAAATAAAAGAAAAACGAAGAAAATGGTGTGAATAATACTTTTGAGGATAAAATTTTTTGTTTTGATTACATGGCGATGAGAAATTGGATTTTTTTTTATTTCGAATTAAATATTTGTGTATTTTATTGGAACATACTAGATTGGCTAGATAAGATACAAAATGGCGGAGTTTGTAGTAGATTGTTACTGTTATCTATAAAAGTGAAAATTTGGAGAAACAATTAGAACTGTCTTGTCAAAAAATTTCATGGGCTTGAATTTTTTTATAGTTGTCGCAAGGCATCACATTTTAAATTTTTAATTCATAAAACACCATATTTGTTGACGAAAAATATTTTGCTATCGGCGCTGTAGTTCTCTGACGTTTGATTGTCAGCAGACAAACACATTTTTGGCTTCTTTAGAAACCTTATGACGTAGAACGTTGGGATATACCAAAACAACGGGTTAGATATTAAAAATTGGGTCAATAATATAATTATTTTTCTTCAAAATAAATAATAAAACGAAAAGCACAGCTTTTGGTAATTTTGACAAACTATTACTATAAAAAATTTTAATTTTCTGTTTGAAGATACGCCACATATACCCCCTTATCAGTGATATTACTTTGGAAACTAAAATTAATATTTTAGTGAATATCTTAGGACTTAGATTAACAATATTTTTCTACTTAAAAGAAAAGTTCCTTAAAAAGCACAGTAAAAATATTTCCAGAAAAATTAATTTGATGCATTTCATTAATTTCATATTATTAATTTTAACGTTCAAAATTGTTTTATCACTTTTTTATATAAGATAATCTAAGTCCAAATTTCCCCTGTCACAAAAGTTAAACTCTATTTCTTTACGTATTTATTACAGAAAATATAAATTTTTCTAATTGTAATGACCAGCCTATTAATTTTACTCTAGGCGAGAGCTAATTTTTTCAATTTTTTTTTAAAAATTTGAAAAAATTTAAAATGTATTGTTATTTTTGAAGATCTATTTGTTCGCCGTAAATGGTGAAAAATGCACAAAATAGATACGAGGCTCAATAATATTTAATCTGATTTTTTTATAAATAAATTTTCATGGAAATATTGATATAAAAGTTTTAAAACTTTGGTCTAAATTGTCATATTTTAGGTTTATTCCATGTAACGTTATAGACGCCTGTAGATTAAAATTAATTGCTGGCCAGAAATCGTGATAAAACACAAAAAGTCCAAGCGGCACGTATATCCGCTAGAAATAGGTAGATTTCGAGATCAGACAGTTTTGTGTGCCAGTAGAATCTGATGTATCAGATTAGTTTAAACAAAACAAACTAATTTCAAACAGATATCGAACAAATTTTAAAATGAAAGTTAGCTACCTACAAGCAAAATTATATCCATCCAATTTTGCAACAAACAAATATCAAATCTACCACAGAACATGTGTGTCACAAGTTATGACACAAACCTACTCTATATCATATGTCGTGCAATTGCTGCAAAATATCAAAATAGTTTATTTCTAAGAAAAAAAATATTAATTTCTTCTATTCAAATCTTTTATTTTTTTGACTGTTATAAGGTTGATATTGACTGTTATAAGGTTTTTGGAAAATGTAGTTGCGGATTGTTGCAAACTTTTTTGTTGAAGCCAACAAGTCAAAAACCTCTAACTGCAGAGGTTTATATTTATAAGAAACGGATTAAAATGTTTCCACAGATTCTAAATTTATGAAGATTTTAAAAATATTATTATCCAAACGGCCGTTATAACGGATTAAAAAAACACTTTTTTTTCTAGTATAAAGCCTATAGTTCCTTAACTATGTGTCAGATTTTTCTGATTTACGAACTGGTATAAGATATTGAACAAACACACATTTTTAAAAAAGGCTTTTTTGATCTGGCTCCACAAATGCAACCGTGAGCGCGCCGGTTGATTCAAACGCATTTTGTGTTTTACAAGCTTTTTTGTTGGAGCCGCTCACTCAGAAGCCTCCAACTGCAGAGGTATTTTTTTTGAAAGAAACTAATTAAAAAGGTTTGAAAGATTCTAAATTTATGAAGTTTTTAAAAATATTAGAATCCAAA